>OY856415.1:618841240-619441240 GCA_963693085.1 Alisma plantago-aquatica | reverse complement strand
GCAAAGTGGGTAAGTCCTTGGTAAGGTTGAAGACTCTTTGTATTGGATAGGTAAGTCCTTTGTTGGTCATGTATTGTATGTCTTATTAATGAATATAAGAGTGCAATTGTTTGAAGTCCTAGAGGTTGACCTCTCTAGGCAAGTGGACTGACACACTTCTAGTTTGAAGTGTGGAACCACTCTAAATAGCTTGTCTAATTGGTGCATGTTCAATCTCTCTTATCCTTGCTATGCATGATTTAGTTGCACTCAAATTACCTATTTAGCAACCTTGTCTTGTCATATATCTTGAAGGTTTGATGAGTTTTGTTTAAGTGGTTTCAGCTCTATTCACCCCCCCCCTCTAGAGCATCTAATCACCCATCTAGGATCCAACAGTTTCAAGATCACCATATCAAGGATCAAACTCTAATTCATACCATACACATTTTGGAAGTATTAATGTATGCACATTACATGTTTATTACACAAGTATGAGTTTCTCTCTCATCCTACCTAGGATGATGATTATTCCATACTTTATTAAGTTGGCTCAACCTTTCCTTCAAGGTACATTATCCTACTTAATCATTATTCATTGAACTCCATACCTCTTAATGTATGACTTGATATAAAACACTCCATGTGTTACTCCATCAAGTACATTGCATTTAAGGTGCTTCCACACCATATCGATTTTGAGGTGTATGTGTGCTTTCTCCCACCATATCGGTTTGGAGGTGTGTGTGTGCTTGCTCACACCATATCGGTTTAGAGGCGTATGTGTGATTTCTCACACCATATCGGTTTGGAGGTGTATGTATGCTTGCTCTATATCGGGTTAGCCCCTTATGCTCAAACCTCTTAAAACCTTCGTGGCTTCGACCTACCCTTCACCATGGTTTAAGTGACAAGCTAGACGACTGGTTGAACCTTTATCAACCCATTGTACAAATCAATAAGGGTGTGGGGTTACAAAGTATATCGGTTTTCCTATCATATAGGATTACATCACCATATCAGTTTGGAGGTGTGTGCTTAACCCGATATCGGTTTTGAGGTGTGTGCTTGACCTCCTATCATTTTTATGGTGTATGCTTGACCTCCTATTGTGAAGAGGTGTATACTATACTTCCATATCATGCAAGAAGATATAAAATTAGATCCATATCATTTTAGTGGAGTAGGTGCATCACCATATCAGTTTAGAGGTGCTTGCTTGTGTGCTTGAACCCGGTATCACTTTACCTTTGATGGTGTCATCATCATCAACCTCTAGACCTTTGTTATTACTATTCTAAGTCATGGACAACAGTCCCATGAAGCTTTTAGAACTCAAAGGATCATCAATTATTCAAGAAAAATCGAAATTGCAAGTAGATCAATAAGTATGACAAAATTGAAGGTGCATAATAATATAATTGGGTTCAAGTTATATCACCCACCTTAAGAATAACTTCAAAGCTCCAAGCTCCAAAGCTCCACGTTCCTAAGGTTGAAGATGAACTTCACAACTCCTCTATGTTCAAAGAATCACCATGGATAAGCAATTGGTGAAGAAGAAAATAAAAGAAGCTCAAAACCCTAAAATCATGCTTCAATCCAAGGTTGAAGATGATCATGTCCTCACGTTAGGGCTCAACATCTCTCTGCATGTAATCTGTAGATTTCTATTACTAGATCATTAGTAATTATACTTATTCATAGATAGTCTATAGTTAAAATCTAAACATGTGATACGTATATGGAGATCAATTTGTCTTTCAATATAAGTAAATGGATAATTGCATATAATAACAAGTACAGAAACATTAACTAGTATACAAGGGGTCACATGCCACTTAATATGGTTATAAACTCTAATATGCAAATAGGTGGTTGAAATTAGGACAAGAACAATATGCATAGCTACACTAAGAATGAATACATATGTTCACTATGGTTCGCTAACATACCTAATACGTTCCTAGGATGACAAGTTGACTTCATGGAACAAGTACGTAGAGTGAATTGAGAATTAACTATGATGATCAGGTATGTACACTATCTATTTTTATTTTGGGCATTAAATGATTGAAATCCATATATCCTTTAATGAGGCATCTATTGAATTGTTATCCTCCTTTAAAAATCCAAAAACTTGGACATTTATTTCTCCTGACATGAATTCCTTTTATTTCTGTGATATTTATGTTGTTATGCTCATTTGGGTCATTGGACCCCTCCTTCCATGTTGCCTTTATTGGAAATGACTAAAATGATAAGTCTTGCCACTCTATTATAGCATGCTGCTTGTATGACTAGGATATCTAGAATAGCGGTACTTATGTACAACCATATTTATTTAGGGCATGCGTATTCCGCTCGGGGTGTGCGTTTCTACCCTTACTTTTTAGGCCATGATCCTATGGTGTTATGACCCTGTTTTAGGTATATTTAGTCTACATTGTTATGCATGCAAATATTTATTGTTTTAATGTGAATCTGTGGATGATTGTTATGGCAAGACACTCTTTATTATTATGCTTGTAATCTGAATTTAATATGCCTCATTTCTTTTGCTTCATTTCTTTTGTTATATTCCGTTTGAACTTACCTAATTGAAAATAACCTCCTTCTTGTGGGAACATCTCTTTTTGCACTTGTAACCCTATATAATGCCCAAAGTGTTTATTATATGTACATACTCAGCCTTTGCTAACCTATACTTGTTTCCTATGTTCTGGGTGATGTTCCCTTCCACCCAGGTTTAGGTACATTGGAAGACAAGAACTCAAAAAGATCACCAACATGACATGAACTTAAGGATAGCTTGGAATGGCTGGGTTTCCCTCTGCTACTGGATTTAGTTATACTTAGTTCAAGTTTTTGTAAAATCACCTATTATGGTGAGGAACAATTGTACAAAGAAAATTTATAACTATGTAATAGTTTTATTTCCGCTGCTTTATTATTACAGGGCTCTTGTGTTATATCATTTGAGTGGATCCTCTTTTCGGACCCACTCTTTACAGGTTAAGCCATAACCCAGGTCAGGGATGTTACAATATATCTTCAAAATCATGTCAACAACAACACCCTGAGAGATATAATCCATGAACTTGAATACAACACCAACAACAAGATTTCTTAGATTTGGGGACAACATTACTCTCCAAAAGCAGCCTACACTCATCTTACTTATAGGGGACATACATCAAATATGGTTTACATTTGGAACACTAAATGGCCGCATAAACTACAATTTTTCTTCTGGCTGCTCTCATCCAATAAAATCTCCATTGACCAACATCTTACCGGCAGAGTTTTTGGGACCTACTAGATGTTACCTATGCAAGATGGATGAAAAAACCACACAACATCTCTTCACCAACCGTACTATCACACTACACCTTCTGTATAAATTCTTCCCACAGCTCTTAGACACCAGTAACCTCCTCCACCCTTACTTCATCACTAGGTTAAAACCCTTACCACAACACTCTAGATCCCCTCCTGAAGAGTTGGTCATTCATACCTTCTGGAATATTTGGCTAGAGAGAAATAATAGGAAGTTCAATAATATTTCTAAACCCACCCAGCTTATACTTATTGATATTGAACATGTCTTATTTATACAATTGCACTGGAGGACAGACTTCTACATCAACTCAAGTGATATATGTTGAAGACTTTTTTGTTTGTAAGCAACACTTTTATCATTGATGCATGGACTCTATCAAAAAGAAAAAAAATGAGAGCGGGCAAATATCGAACCCAACAACTAAGTGCCGGTCGTTTGAACTTGAATCTGAGAGTCTGAGACTACGCTTCTCATGGAGATTTCGGACCAATTCAAACACGCCCCCACGTACTTTGAATATCTTTTCTGACTTGTTCTTTCTTCTCGTCCAGATATTGACCTTGACTGCCAACTTTAGGGGGGTAGTTGATGCTGAACGGGGCAAACCATCGTGCCTAAACTGTATAAAACCAACCGACATGCCCACCGGAGTTCTAACCAAAATCTCGAGTTCAATAGCGGCACCAAGCGAAGGGCAGTAGATATCGGCCTGAGGGTTCCACATCTGCGATTATCTGCCAGTGATCTTTCACTTCACCCAGCAGAGCTTCTCTGGAGATAATGGCAACCCTGCAAGCACGAGCTCTCCTCCTGCCAACGCCGGTAGCCGTTAAAACCGTCCGTCGTGTCTCCGTCGTGACAGCGAGGCTGTCTCTGCCGAAGTCACCATCCGCGACGGCCTCAAGAATCACACTGCCGTTAGCGCCGGAGTTGGACGCGATAGTGGCTCGAAGAATTGACATTGAACGAGAGGTCAACAACAGGACCCAGCCATCAACTGCTCCCTCTACCTCGACGGGTATCGATCATATGATGCGTATGGTGGCGGACACGGCTGCGGATCGCGCCGAGATGCACTCAGCCATCGCGTGCCAGCGTGCTGCCTGGAACTCCCTCTTCCTTGGTTCCCTCACCTCTACCACCCTCTTCGCTTCCCTCTTCTCTGGCCTCGCCGCAACAGCCGCCTCGCTCTCTCCCTCGGCAGCTCTTGCCTTCCGAGTCACATCGGCGGCGCTATACGCGGGTGCCACGGTGATTGGAGCAGTCGTGAACTATCTCCAGCCGTCCCAGCTTGCCGAGGAGCAGCGCAACGCTTCAAGGCTCTTCCGGGAACTTGAGCGGGACATAAGGCTATCAGTTGGGGCTGCCGCTCTCTGCCAGCGTGAGGATGTTGATTTAGCGGTGGAGAGAGTGCTTGCTCTCGACAAAGCATACCCGCTTCCTTTACTTGGTGCCATGCTGGAGAAGTTCCCCGCCAAAGCTCAGCCGTCTGTCTGGTGGCCGGAGAATCAGTATCGCCCCACCTCAAAACCATATGTTGCTCCACGCCGTCGCATCAACACCCAGTCTGACAGGGAAAGGGCGCTAACTGAAACCGCCGAGCTGCTAAGGACAAAGGACGTGCCTGAGTACATCAAGCTAGCAGAGAAGGTGTTGGCTATAAACAGAGTCTTCGCCATTTCTGGCCCGCTGCTCACGGCCATCGGTTTCATGGGCGCTCTGCTTCTCGGCGTTGCTAGTAACAGCTTCACACCCTGGGCCGCCGTTGCCGGTGTCCTGAGCGGGGCACTCGCGTCGTTGGTGCACACGATGGAGCACGGCGGGCAAGTTGGGATGGTATTTGAAATGTACCGAAACTGTGCAGGGTATTACCGAAGGGTGGAGGACGAAATTGCTGGTTGGAAGGCGACCGCTGAGACGGATAGGGCTGTGGACTGGGAGTTCGCTGAGCTCAGCGTGGCGCTTCAACTTGGCCGGAGCCCAGCTGAACTACGGCAAATGGACGAGGAGTATGCCGGGAAACTATTTTGAAGTACGGAATTAGTTTGTAGTAGTGACATTCTTTGATTCTTTGTCTCCTCTAAATGTGTGCGTAAATACGCAATCAGTCCGGTTAACAACTTTTTTGGTTGCAAACATTTAAAAACTAATTCTAAGTCTGAATCTTTGCAGTTTTGTAAGTGTTGGTTGTACGCCTATTTGAAATGGATACGAAAAGCCTACAAAGGAAAAGTCTAAAATAGACCAGATGTGAATTATAACAACGCGGACCACCATAAGACCAAATGTGAATTAAAACAACGCAGACCACCATAAGACTAAAAGTGGAAGAACCAAAACAGCCTACTAGTAGAACAACTTTTTTTTCTTTAAATTAAGTTAGGAGGTTGTTTAATTCATCTCACCCTCCTCATGTAGGTGAATCATGCCAAATATGCATTTGCCGCTTATAATTTGCGGTTAAGCCTCCCTCCATAACCCAAAGATTTTAAAAAAACCATATCAAGAGCCCCCCCGCAAAAGAAAGAAACACTATGCAAGTACATAAAACAATCATGTATCTATCCATTCAGACATTATGTAAGGTGTATCTCTTTTATCCTGAATGGAAAAACCTCAACTCTCATAGGTAGAAGATTGGGTTCATTCTTCAACGATACATTTGATTTCCCTGATCCATGTGATCACCCTCCACGGGCAGAAGCCGCAGAACTCGATCTCCATATACAATCAACATATTTATTATCCAGATCCATGATTAACAAGTTCAGATTCCGATCCTTTGTCAACATGAGAGAAATGATGTCGTCCTGTATATAAGCTTCAAAAAAATCCTTACCAATTACCCAGAGTCGAAAGGATAGCCTAATAACTCCCAAAGCATTTCTAATACACCCTGCCACCCGACGTTACATGACAATGTCAGGGTGGACCAGTTTCTCCGTAGTAATATTGAGCTTCAAACTAACCATATCAAACTTGTACCATCTCAGAAGTTTGATGCTTTTGATCTTTATTACAGGAACAGATATGCCAAAATAAACAAATTATTATAAAATTCGGGGGTATCAAGTCTCTTGAAAACCTTATAGGATATCCCGTGGTTGAATGCTAAAATAACAAAGTCCCAGATAGCCTCAAAACTCAATCTACTCCCTTTGAATCTTGATTCACACCTATATTTCTATATATGCCGGGTAATGAGTGATGCCATGCTAGTGAATAACCATCCACGTAGAAAATGCTTGGAGTGCATCTCATCGCAGATTCAAAAGAAATGATGCAAATTACCACAATATGCCAATCTTTTTTCACCTGAAGCACCTTGGCAAAATTTCTCCATAAGAATATTTCTACATTTATAATATGGATAAAGAGATGCTCCATTGACTCAAGATCTGGTGTCTCACATCATCTACTCGCAGAGGCCATTTGAATGTGGCATTTCATAACATTTACATCTATATGAATCACACCTTTCAATATTTTTCAAACTAAACAATGAGCATTAGGCGTAGTTGCAGAATCCCACTACCGTGGTATACATAAAGACCTGAGATGTGTCGCATTGGCGATGATCATTTTTGCTGATCTCAACAAAAAAAAACCATTATTAGTAGGTTGCCATGATGGCCAGTCCGTCGTATCATAAACAAAATAATTGGAGTCCTTAATGATCTTGATCCCATGGTGCATCATGATAGGTGCCAAAACCATGTAGTCTCATACTTCTGCTTCGTTCCAAAAGTCGCCAACGTAAAATCACATGATACATTAATTGATTAATAGCAAATTGGCTAAGACGGGACCCACACCATTTTTCATGCGATAGAGATAAACAACCTCTACCACTGTCTAATGTATCTTGGGCATTACCTCCGGGAAGGATTTCCATATCTTCTTTCAATAAGTTGATGCAAAAGTGCTTCTCTTCAAATCAGCAGGATAGATGCCACTATGATTTATGTGGATAGATGCCACTATGATTTATGTATATGTTGTTGTACTTGTTTCTGCAAAATTTTACCTAAAGAGAGCTTCCAACAACAATTTCCCAACAAGCCTTAAATAAGAAGGCTTTGGCAGTAATATGAAAAGATGGAAGTCACAAACCACCAAGAGCCAGTGGTTTTGTTATCCTTTCCCATAATACCCATACTCTTCTTGATTTGTTATCTTGTGCACTTCGCAAAAATGCAGACAACATCTTGTTTATCTTACTTCCAACCCCGAGCGGCATATCACTTTACTCCGTACTGTATAAGTTGATGGAGGATAGATTGCGTGCAACCAACATCTTGTGACCTGCAAAAGATAACAGATTCGCTTTCCATTTCATAACTTTATATTTGATCTTTTCTAGAAGAAAATCAAAATGTTGGATTTTTGGTCTACCTCTCATAATTGGAAATCTAAGAAAATAAAAGAATTTTCCAAGTGTAATATGTAGCCTTTGAGAAATCTCATGAATAACCCCAATTTCATCAGAGCCATTAATAAAATTGGACTTAACATTGTTTACCTTCTGACTGGTTGCAACTTCATAAAAAGAAAAGATGTTTCTAATAGTATATGATGACTACTTGAAGATAACCACATCATATGCATAATATAAGATGCTCGACATCACCCCTCTGTCTCTAGTTTTGAACTGCACACTAGATTTATATTCCTTGGTACATTTGAACCTTTGAGAGAGAGATTCTTCAAAACGAATGATAATGAAGGGAGACAAAGGGTTACCTTTCTAAAGTCCCCTTAACATCTGAAAGAAATTAACTAGCATCATAATTGTTGATGATCACACTCATCCAAGTGTTAGAAAAGAAACTCAGACACAACTCAACAAGCTCAGGTAGAATCCCTAAATTCTCTAAAATTTTCCTGATAAAAGAGTAGTCTACAAGGTCATATGCTCTGGGCATATCATATTTGATAACCACATTATAGCAGCCTTGATCCCCTCTATTGATGTCATAGATCAGCTGCTTTACAATCCTGATATTGTGAACTAAATCACAACCATGCACATATGTGCTTTTCTCGTCTAAAATCATGTGAGGAATAAAATCTCTCATATGATTGCTGAGAATTCTAGCAAGTATTTTGAGGGCAATTGTTATAACCCCAATTTTTGGGTTCCTTTGGTGAGGAATGTAATTTCTTACATTAAAGATATTGGAACAAATAATGATATAATTTGTTTTGAATAAATGGATTTTGTTTACAATAGCCTTGATGATTGTGTTGTGGGCTTTATTGGCTATTGGGTCCAATAACAAGGAAATTCAATTAATAAATGAATAATTGAGTTTTTGGAGTAAAGAGAGATGTGGAAACCTCTGGAAGGTAAAAGAATGCAATCCAAGGATGGATTTCGTGCCACATGGGTTCCTTGGGTTCCAAGGAGTCCAAAGTTTCAAAGAAAAGCAATAAAAAAAGAAAAGATTAATTAAGTATTTCTTTATTAAGAAAGAAATTGAAAATAATGATAAAAGGTGGAAAACAAGTGAAAAGATGTATAATTGAGTTATCCTTAGTAGAATTTCATATTCCAAGGATTCCTAATGATAAAAGGAATACTAATGAAGGAAATAAAAGAGAAATAAAGAGAAATCCTCAAAAAGAGATATTTTAATAAGAAATAAACAAGATAATGAGAAATAATGAATATAGATGCATCCGGATGGATAATGAGTATCCAATAAAAAGGATTTCGAAATAATAGAGTTTCTTGGGATCCAAGGAGTCCCAATGAAGAAAAAGAAAGAGGAAAGGCAAATAAAACAAAATAAGAGGATAATGGGATACATCATTAATGACTTTTTGATAATGTCAAAAAGAGATGTTATTTGCTAAAAGAAAATATGAATTTGTGGCCAATGGATTAAAATCCAAACATAAAGAGAGTAAGAGTAATATTTTTTGGATTTTTCATTATGTAAGTATTCCAAAATCGAAAGGAATAGGGAATATGTAATGTTTTTCCGGAACCTATATACAAGGACATGCTTTTAGAGAATAAGGCATGATGATTAGTGCCTTTGGGAATTTTCCTTTTCTTTTTGTGTGTAACACGAAATACCATTATGTGTCTCCCTCCCATGTGGGTCTCGCGGCCATAAAGGTATAGGTCTAGGCTTTGAGGCCTCTATTCATCTCTTCAAGGACGATCCCTAGGGTTTCCTTATATGTGAGTATATATATAGGAACCCCGCGTCAGCATCTTGCCACCCGAATTCATGGCCCTATCCGTAGTGGCCCAAGCAGGAACCTTGTGAATCCATGAGTCCCAATTTCTCCTGTCGTTCAGCCTTGAGAAGCCACGGACAGACCTACAACTCAATCACAACAGATCATGGCCTAGCAACTGACCGGCGACCAGCTTCAGCGAGCCTTCTCCACCTTAGTGGTGTTGTTTTCATCCCAAAAAGGGTGCTAGCACCATCTCTTTCTGGGAAGGGATGCAGCGGCCACCTGCATGGCAAGAAACCTGGGCAGACTGCCGTTAGGAAGCTGCGGCCACAGGCCCTGCACCGGCCATCCCAGGGGACCCAAGGGGTTTGGCATGCTGTTGGAGGAGAGTGGCGTTGTCTAGGGGTTGCATGGCCGGAGAGAGAGATGCAGAAAAGGAAGGAAGGTGGGTGCGTAGGAAGAAGCTCATCGCTCGGAGGCAGCCGCGCGAGGCAACACTGTGCGCACAGAGACGCAGGCACGCAGAGGAAGAAGGGAAAAGAGTCAAATGACTCTTGTTCCCCTCATCGTGCGTACAAGACCCAAAGGCAGTCGAGACCTTTCTCTGCACGGAATACTGGTAAATACTTTAACGCTGACGTGTCAATTTCTAACTGGTCAATTAAGTGATAAACTTACAAAAACTGTAGAAATTGCTAGAAAGCTCCGATGAATAAAGTTAATACATGAAAATTGAATAAAGTTAAAACAACGCAGACCACCATAAGACTAAAAGTGGAAGAACCAAAACAGCCTACTAGTAGAACAACTTTTTTTTTCTTTAAATTAAGTTAGGAGGTTGTTTAATTCATCTCACCCTCCTCATGTAGGTGAATCATGCCAAATATGCATTTGCCGCTTATAATTTGCGGTTAAGCCTCCCTCCATAACCCAAAGATTTTAAAAAAACCATATCAAGAGCCCCCCCGCAAAAGAAAGAAACACTATGCAAGTACATAAAACAATCATGTATCTATCCATTCAGACATTATGTAAGGTGTATCTCTTTTATCCAGAATGGAAAAACCTCAACTCTCATAGGTAGAAGATTGGGTTCATTCTTCAACGATACATTTTATTTCCCTGATCCATGTGATCACCCTCCATGGGCAGAACTCGATCTCCACATACAATCAACATATTTATTATCCAGATCCATGATTAACAAGTTCATATTCTGATCCTTTGTTAACACGAGAGAAATGATGTCGTCCTATATATAAGCTTCAAAAAAATCCTTACCAATTACCCAGAGTTAAAGGATAGCCTGATAACTCCCAAAGCATTTCTAATACACCCTGCCACCCGACGTTACATGACACTGTCAGGGTGGACCAGTCTCTCTGTAGTAATATTGAGCTTCAAACTAACCATATCAGACTTCTACCATCTCAGAAGTTTGATGCTTTTGATCTTTATTGCAGGAACAGATATGCCAAAATAAATAAATTATTATAAAATTCAGGGGTATCAAGTCTCTTGAAAACCTTATAGGATATCCCGTGGTTGACCGCTAAAATAACAAAGTCCCAGATAGCCTCAAAACTCAATCTATGCCCTTTAAATCTTGATTCACACCTATATTTCTATATATGTCGGGTAATGAGTGACACCATGCTAGTGAATAGCCATCCACGTAGAAAATGCTTGGAGTGCATCTCATCGCAGGTTCGAAAGAAATGATGCAAATTACCACAATGCCAATCTTTTTCACCTGAAGCACCTTGGCAAAATTTCTCCATAAGAATATTTCTACATTTATAATATGGATAAAGAGATGCTCCATTGACTCAAGATCTGGTGTCTCACATCAGCTACTCGCAGAGGACATTTGAATGTGGCATTTCATAACATTTACATCTATATGAATCACACCTTTCAATATTTTTCAAACTAAACAATGAGCCTTAGGCGTAGTTCCAGAATCCCACTACCGTGGTACTACACCACCATATCGTGCAAGAAGGTATAAAATCAGATCCATATCGTTTTAGTGGAGTAGGTGCATCACCATATCAGTTTAGAGGTGCTTGCTTGTGTGCTTGAACCCGATATTACTTTACCTTTGATGATGTCATCATCATCAACCTCTAGACCTTTGTTCTTACTGTTCTAAGTCATGGAAAACAGTCCCATGAAGCTTTTAGAACTCAAATGATCATCAATTATTCAAAAAAAATTAAAATTGCAAGTAGATCAACAAGTATGACAAAATTGAAGGTGCATAATAATATAATTGGGTTCAAGTTATATCACCTGCCTTAAGAACAACTTCAAAGCTCCAAGCTCCAAAGCTCCATGTTCCTAAGGTTGAAGATGAACTTCACAACTCCTCTATATGCAAAGAATCACCATTGATAAGAAATTGGTGAAGAAGAAAAGAAAAGAAGATCAAAACCCTAAAATCATGCTTCAATCCAAGGTTGAAGATGATCATGTCCTCACCTTAGGGTTAAGTATGAGCTCCTTCTTGCTCCTTAACACCTTTTCACGATATACTAGTGTTCTTGCATGATATGCCACCACCCATGCATGATATGCCACTCAGTTTCACGATATGCCACTCACTTGGGATCAAAACTCTTTACTATGGCTGATTTCACCCTATATGGCCGATATCGCCCTACTTGGCCGATATTCTCTTGCTATAGGCGATACCCAAGGACCTATGCATGATATCTTTTCAGTCCTGCATGATATAAGAACTCTATGCATGATACACTAGGGAAGGAGGGTGGTAAGAGTCAAAATATTTCACTAAGGGGTGAAACTAGGGGTATATATACTTGTTGTTCATGAAGGAGTGTAAAAATGAGTTGTCATCAATTTGAGCTAGTAGGTGCCACGTGTCCATGCATGGATGACACATGTACATGCATTCATAAACATTTATCTTGACATGCAAAGCAGTTGAGGATAATCTAGGGATGAAAATTCGTCCATTACTTATCCCTTTGAATAACATATATTAATTAAATCACCACTTTATCCTCAACCTGATACAACTTTTCTAAGGAAGTTGTAACCTGACACACCTCACCTCCTTGAGGTGCTTTGCATGACATGGCCTTTTCCAAGAGTCCAAAAAATGATATGAGGCTTGTCATATGGCTCCTTGGTCAATAGGAACTCATATATAGGCTTTTCAACTTGATACAACTCAAGTTAGGGTTTCATATTCAACCACTTTTCTTGGTCATTTCATTACCAAAAGTACCAACACTCAAAATCGATTCAAGCATGGTGTATCCTTATTTCTCTCTCCTCTACATGATAATATAAGGGAGTAGGGACACTCTAGAGGTGGTAATTTGCATATTATCCCTACAATTTGGGTAAATTACAATTTGTACCAATATTGGTGCACAATGCACTAACATTATACAAACAAGTTCAATCTTGGAATTTAGGCTCTCCAAAAGCCACCACTAAGAATGATTCTCTCCCTTATGATGATAAAAACACTTAAGGAATGTTCAACATGTGACATTTTACAATATAGCCCCTCATCTTGGGTAAATTGCACTTTTTGCCCAAACTATCATATAATGCACAAACAATTTGCAAATAAGCTCAAACTTGAAATTTAAAATCTATAATAGTCTTAATTACTTTTCAAAAGATTAAAACAAGTTTATGAACAACTTACTTAAGAAAAAATTCTAGGGTTAAGCCATAACCCAGGTTAGGGATGTTATAATTTATCAACCCCTTAACAAGGATTTTGTCCCCGAAATCTCAAGAGAAAAGAGAAGGGTACTTCCTCCTCATCTCTTCCTCTAGCTCCCATGTGGCTTCTTCAATGCCAAGGTGATGCCATAGAACTTTCACAAGAACTATGTCTTTCTTTTTCAACTTCTTGATTCTTCTGTCAAGAATCATCATTGGACCCTCCACATAGGATATATCCTCATTTAATTCTACCTCTACAGGTTGCAACACCAACTCTGTATTAGAATGACATTTTCTCAGCATAGATACATGGAACACTGGATGTAATCTATGTAGATCAGGTGGCAACTCCAACCTATAAGCTACCTTTCCCATACGTGATGTCACTGGATAAGGTCCCATAAATCTAGGAGCTAATTTACTCTTTTTCCCAAATATGAGAACACCTTTCCAAGGAGAGACTTTGAGATACACCTTGTCTCCAACTTGGAATTCTAAGGGTCTACGACACTTATCAGCATAAGATTTCTGTCTATCCTGGGTAACTTTCAATTGTTGTTGTATTACTTTAATCTTCTTAGTTGTCTGTTGCACTAACTCGGGACCCAGAAGTTGGTATTTTCCTATTTCATACCAGCAAAATGGAGATCTACAACGTCTACCATATAAGGCTTCATACGATGTCATAACAATACTGGTCTGGTAACTGTTGTTATCGGAAAACTCTATTAAGCTCAAGTGTATGTCCCAACTTCCTACAAATTGAAGAACACATGCTCTAAGCAAGTCTTCCAAAATATGTATAGTTCTCTCACATTGTCCATCTGTCTGAGGGTGGAAAGTTGTGCTAAACTTCAATTGAGTACCCAAGGCTTTATGTAGTCGTTCCCAAAAATGGCTTGTAAACTGGGGACCTCTATCAGATACAATTGTAGCTGGAACCCCGTGTAATTGCACTATCTCATCTATATAGATTTGTGCCAGTTTCTCAGCAGTATAGGTTGTTTTGACAGGAAGAAAATGTGCTGACTTAGTCAGCCTATCAACTATTGCCCAAATAGAATCATGACCTTTGGTTGTTCTAGGTAAACTAACCACAAAGTCCATGCTCACGTGATCCCATTTCCACTGTGGTATAGGTAAAGGTTGCAATGTTCCTGTGAGATTTTGATGCTCATCTTTAACCTTCTGACATACTGGACACCGCATAACAAACTCAACTACATCCTTCTTCAAACCAAGCCACCGATACATATCTTTTAAGTTATGATACATTTTGGTACTCCCTGGATGCATTACATACATGGATGAATGAGATTCCTCCATGACTAGCTTCCTTAAGTCATTGGCATCAGTACTACCATCCTACCATGGTAACAGACTACCTCATCCTCTGACTCATGAAAATTGTCCCGTTTCTCACTACCATACTCTGACTTGATCTGCTGAATCACAATATCAGCCTATTGTGCCTCTTTGATCTGTTGTTTCAGAGTAGGTTTCACTTGAATCTCAGTTAACAAGGATACTTTAAGCTGCACATTGTTTTGCATCAAAGAGACAAGCATGTCTCGTTTAAAGCACACTAAAGAGATCAACTGTGCTTTATCTATGGGTGGCGATGATGATTTTCTACTTAGTGCATCTACCACTACATTAGCTTTTCCTAGATGATAATCAAGTGTACAATCGTAGTCCTTGATTAACTCCATCCAGCGGCGTTATCTCATATTCAACTCATGTTGCGAGAAGATGTACTTTAAATTCTTATGGTTTGTGAAAATTTGAAATGTTTCTCCATAGAGATAATGTCTCCAGATTTTCAATGCATGAACCATAGAAGCTAATTCTAGATCATGTGTCAGATAATTCTCCTCGTGTTTCTTAAGTTGTCTGGAAGCAAAAGAAACTACACGATCCCTCTGCATCAGCACACATCCTAGACCATTCTTAGAGGCATCACAGAAAACAATGTATCCCTTTCCTTGTTCAGGTAAAGCTAACACAGGTGCACTGGTCAACTTTTCTTTCAACAATTGGAAAGAATACTGACACTTGTCATTCCAGACAAAAGGAACTTCCTTCCTGGTTAACTTGGTTAGGGGTAAGGCTATAGAACTGAAGTCTTTAATAAACCTCTTGTAATAACCTTCTAGGCCTAAGAAACTACGAATCTCAGTCGGTGTCTTGGGTTGTTTCCACTCTAACAAAGATTCCACTTTATGTGGATCAACACGAATACCTAAAGCAGATATAACGTGTCCAATAAAAGACACTTCTGACATCCAAAACTCGCACTTGCTAAAACTTGGCATATAGCTTGTATTGTCTCAACAATGTCAAGGCTTGACGAAGGTGTTGTTCATGTTGTTGACCATCTCTATTGTATATCAGGATGTCATCTATGAAGACCAATACAAACTGATCAAGGAATGGCTGGAAGATTCTATTCATCAGCTCCATGAATGCAGATGGTGCATTAGTTAGTCCAAATGACATAACTACAAACTCATAATGACCATACCTTGTCCTAAAGGCTGACTTAGGTATGTCACTCTCCTTGATACGTAGCTGATGATATCCTGACCTTAGATATATCTTAGAGAATATGGTTGCACCATGCAACTGGTCAAATAGATCATCTATCCTTGGTAGAGGATATTTGTTCTTAATAGTCACCTTGTTAAGCTGTCTATAGTCTATGCATAATCTCATAGACCCATCCTTCTTTTTAACAAAAAGAACTAGAGCACCCCACGGGGAAGTGCTTGGTCAAATCAAACCTTTCTCAAGTAACTCCTGTAACTGTTTCTTAAGTTCTGCCATCTCAACTAGCGTCATCCTATAGGGTGTTTGAGTTATAGGTTGCATACCCAAAATTAGATTAATATCAAAATCAATCTCTCGAGGTGGAGGAATGTCTAGAAGTTCTTCAGGAAACACATCCTCGAATTCCCTAACAACTGAAACTTCAAAAAGACTAGGACTCTCTGCTTTGGTATCTACCACATGTGCCAAGAATGTGAAGCATCCTTGTCTCATCAACTTTTCTGCTACCATAGCTGACACTAGACAGGTTGGAAGAATCTTTATGTCCCCCTGAAAGACCCATGTCTCACCATTATCTGTGAACATAGCTTGCTTGGAACCACAATCCAAGACAACCTTATACTTTTCTAGGGTGTCCATCCCAAGAATTATGTCAAACGCGTGCATCTCAAGTGGTATAAGATCCACCTGAATATTGTGTTCTGAAAAGGAAAGAACACAGGAAGAACATACCTCCCGCAACATTGCAGATCCGACTAACGGAGTTTCTAATAACATATTGTCTGCTCTACGATTGACAGTCATATTGCAGTCATGAATCACTTCTTGAGTGATAAAGGAATGTGTAGCACCCGAATCAATCAAAATAGATACAAAGCAGGATGAAGACATTAGAATGAAATAATTCCATCTGACCTATCATGACTCGTGGGTTGACCACTGCCTCCGACTGATTCATAGCATAGAATCTCACCATTGGTGGTTGCCGGTCATGCGTCCTGTTGTTGGGTGCAGATGAACCAACTTGGGATGCCTGTCCACGTCCTCATGTTCCACTGCTAAACTGTCACCTCTAAGGGCCTTGTTGACTTTGCCTTCGTGGTTGGGTTACATTCCTAGCTCTATCAGGACAATACCTCATCAGATGTCCTGGCTTCCCACATTGGTACCAGCTTAGGTTTTTCGAATTTGGCCTATGTGGTCCTGTTACTGACATCGACACTGAACTATGGGCTCCAGTTGGCGGTAAATTACGACCTCTACTCTTGTTGGATGTCCACTTTGTCTGAGTACTAAACCTCGGTGGTGCTATTGGTGAAGAAAACTTTGGTTTCTTAAAACTTTCAGACCTTTGTCCTTGGGATTGTGCATGTACTTTCCTACTGTTGGCTTCACGTTTCTCAGTTATGGACCTTTCTATCCGCCTAATTGACTCCACAAAGGTGGAAAACCTCTCTCTATTCTCCAGAGCAGATGTAGGTGTGGTTAAATCAGCGTTCAAACCCTTCTCAAAATGTCGAATCCTCTCCTCATCTGTAGTAGCCATGTGTGGACAAAACCATAGAAGCTCCATAAACTTAGCTTCATACTCGCTAATGTTCATTGGTCCCTGCCTAATCTACTCAAATTGTGAGATTTTCTCATCCAGACAAGTCTTAGGAAAGTATCTACTGAAAAACTCATGTCGAAACTCTCTCCATTCGACCTCAACACCTGGTCGTTTCTCCTCAGTGGCCCACCAGTGGCCAGCGCTTCCTTTTAACATGTACACGGAATGCTTAACTTTCTCAGTTTCGGGAATGTTGAGGATTCTAAAGGCTTTCTCCAACTCAGTAAGCCATGAATATGTGTCTGTTGGGTCAGCTGTACCGGCATATTCGGTGGCTCCTACCCGGCGTAACTGTTTAAAGGTCTTACCAGATCTATGCCCCTCATTGGAAGTTGGTACCCTAGATGTTGGTGTTGGCATCCTATCTGCCATATGCGTCATTGTGTTCATCAACTGTCCAAACAGCGCATGAAAAGCTGGGTTTTCTATCGAAGCTTGGTTAAGTTGGGGATTCTCATGTACTAGTTCCTCTCTAGTCTGATCCCTTGCACTTCCTCCTGGTGCAGCAACACTACTTTCAGCAGCATGTTTTTTGTGTGATCCAGCCATCTTTAAGTTTTACTTCTTCTCATATATGAGCAGAAGTCACTATCAGATAAATTGGAAGACACTAGAACAGATTCAACAACCTTAATCCTATGTCTCTGTAGACTCAGCGAACCTTAGGCTCTGATACCAAAACTTTGTGATGATCTGACAACAAATCAAACCGTCACCAATAAATAATTGTGGAATAACCATAAGCGGTGGATTAACAAAAATCACTAAAAATTAAAACCATTTGCAAAGAGATCCACTTTCAGGAAACTCTTAAGAAAATAACCAAAGTATTACATACATCGTGGTTCACATTGTACATACCATGTACCATCTCATCTCGAGGATAACATATAACAGCTGCTTTACCAAACTATACATAAGTAACATAAAACCTCGAGGCATACAAGCCAAAATCTCAGATCGTTCATAAAACCACTAAGTACTGACTCCAAGGACCTGAGAGTACAGAGACGACACATATGACTTATATCTACAAGACACGACAGACAACACACTCAACCTGAGATGCTACTGCTGCCCCTGATGTTGTTGTCCTCCCTCTACTGTATGGTCCCTACCTCCTCATCCGCGTCCACCTAAAAATGTTGGTGACCAAGGGAGTGAGACCCATGTCCCAGCGAGAGATATAACTCTCCGCCAACAATATTATTATTGCAGATAAATAGTAATAAAACTGAGCAGAGGATTCTTTTATATTAATAAGTAGGATTTAATCATTGTTAAAGCAAAATAGAGCAATATCATCTCATGAAACATTGTAGTTATATATGATAAAGCAGTAATTCATCTATTCATTTTATAAGGAATATGAAGAACATGTATAACATCTATCCATTTAAGATGCAATAAGAAATGTAACATCAAACCAATGATTTCTGTATTCCATCCTTAAGCAAATACGCTACACGGCTTATTACATTTTACAATCACACTTATGCCCTGAGGAGATGAGGTATATCGATCATACTCCAACCAACCACTACAAAGTCAAAATCGGTACCATACAAGATCAATGGAAGAGTCGGATGCCATGACCTCACCCGTCTCGGTCAGTGCGACAAAACAAGCAGGACCATGTCAACTGCTTAGATAGCTTTCTAGGGTATATTGGCAACTTCTCTATAGAGCTACAGCCGCAGCATGCGCTCTCGTCAAGATTGAGAGATCTCGTGTTTATCTACACATCAATCCTGAGAAGGGTCGAGAGATTTCGTGTTTATCTACATCGAACCCAACAATATAATGAAGGATTGAGAGATTTCATGTTTATCTACCATCAATCCCTCATTCGGGGTGTACAGATATTTTTTCCCATCACCCCCACATATTCAAAAATATGCGGTCTCCAGGAGATCATGTGGGAAAATATGTTTCACCATTCAACAGTTTACTGATGTTGATGGATCTATGGTCAGGGCTCTACATGATAAAATTCCACTTGATTAATTAAGTGCATTACCATATTCTTTTAGCATCAGTCAAGTTTTCAAACATGAATTATTATGACAAATGCTACAAAGAAAAGTGTAATACATCTATCAAGTACTTTTCAAAGCTTTATATAACATTTAGGATCTCAATCCCTTATCACCTTACTGGGAATCATCATCCCTCAACAATATCATCATCATGATAACTGAATCTAAGTATTCAAACCCTTAGTTCATCACTGAATATTGTTAGCACTTATCGGGTAACTATTACTTCTAGGTCATCTGACCAAGGTATGCATGATACTTGTTACACAAGCATCTCACATGGCTCACAAGGCCCATTAAACATATTGTCACCTCTCACTAGGCAACAAATTATCATATGGATCACAAGGCCCATTAAGTATCTTTATCAAATAAAACATCATAGCTCATACTTGGCTATGCTCATCATCTCATGATACCTGCATGGTTAGTATACATGATAACAGCCATATCAAATACATATCAATACCATGCAATACAAGGGTAATACCACTATTCCCTTATTAGGGTTAAGGTTTCCCTTTCTTATCAATTAGGATTTCACATACCATTACCCTATATTAGGGTTAGGGTTTCCCTTTCTTATCGATTAGGGTTTCAAGATCACCTTATTAAGGATCAAACTCTAATTCATACCCTACACATTTTAGAAGTATTAATGTATGCACATTACATGTTTATTACACAAGTATGAGTTTCTCTCTCATCCTACCTAGGATGATGATTATTCCATACTTAATTAAGTTGGCTCAACCTTTCCTTCAAGGTACATTATCCTACTTAATCATTATTCATTAAACTTCATACGTCTTAATGTATGACTTGATATAAAACACTCCATGTGTTACTCCATCAAGTACATTGCATTTAAGGTGCTTCCACACCATATCGATTTTGAGGTGTATGTGTGCTTTCTCCCACCATATCGGTTTGGAGGTGTGTGTGTGCTTTCTCACACCATATCAGTTTAGAGGTGTATGTGTGCTTGCTCACACCATATCGGTTTGGAGGTGTATGTATGCTTGCTCTATATCGGGTTAGCCCCTTATGCTCAGACCTCTTTAAACCTTCATGGCTTCGACCTACCCTTCACCATGGTTTAAGTGACAGGATAGACAACTGGTTGAACCTTTATCAACCCATTGTACAAATCAATAAGGGTGTGGGGTTATAAAGTATATCGGTTTTCCTATCATATAGGATTACATCACCATATCGGTTTGGAGGTGTGTGCTTAACCCGATATCAGTTTTGGGGTGTGTGATTGACCTCCTATCATTTTTAAGGTGTATTCTTGACCTCATATCGTGCAAGATGTGTATACTACACCTCCATATCGTGCAAGAAGGTATAAAATCAGATCCATATCATTTTAGTGGAGTAGGTGCATCACCATATCGGTTTAGAGGTGCTTGCTTGTTTGCTTGAACCCGATATCACTTTACCTTTGATGATGTCATCATAATAAACCTCTAGACCTTTGTTCTTACTATTCTAAGTCATGGACAACAATCCCATGAAGCTTTTGGAACTCAAAGGATCATCAATTATTCAAGAAAAACCGAAATTGCAAGTAGATCAACAAGTATGACAAAATTGAAGGTGCATAATAATATAATTGGGTTCAAGTTATATCACCCACCTTAAGAATAACTTCAAAGGTCCAAGCTCTAAAGCTCCACATTCCTAAGGTTGAAGATGAACTTCACAACTCCTCTATATGCAAAGAATCACCATGGATAAGCAATTGGTGAAGAAGAAAAGAAAAGAAGATCAAAACCCTAAAATCATGCTTCAATCCATTATTGAAGATGATCATGTCCTCACCTTAGGGCTAAGTATGAGCTCCTTCTTGCTCCTTAACACCTTTGCATGATACACTAGTGCTCTTGCACGATATGCCACCACTCATGCACGATATGCCACTCACTTGCATGATATGCCACTCACTTGGGATCAAAACTCTTCACTATGGCCGATATCTAAGTCATGGACAATAGTCCCATGAAGCTTTTGGAACTCAAAGGATCATCCATTATTCAAGAAAAATTGAAATTGCAAGTAGATCAACAAGTATGACAAAATTGAAGGTGCATAATAATATAATTGGGTTCAAGTTATATCACCCACCTTAAGAATAACTTCAAAGCTCCAAGCTCCAAAGCTCCACATTCCTAAGGTTGAAGATGAACTTCACAACTCCTATATATGCAAAGAATCACCATGAATAAGAAATTGGTGAAGAAGAAAAGAAAAGAAGATCAAACCCCTAAAATCATGCTTCAATCCAATATTGAAGATGATCATGTCCTCACCTTAGGGCTAAGTATGAGCTCCTTCTTGCTCCTTAACACCTTTGAATGATATACTACTGCTCTTGCATGATATGCCACCACTCATGCACGATATGCCACTCACTTGCATGATATGCCACTTACTTGGGATCAAAACTCTTCACTATGGCCGATATCACCCTATATGGTCGATATGCTCTTTCTATGGGTGATACCCAAGGACCTATGCACGATATCTTTTCACTTTTGCACGATAAAAGAACTCAATGCACGATACCATAGGGAAGTAGGGTGGTAAGAGTCAAAAAAATTCACTAAGGGGTGAAACTAGGGGTATATATACTTGTTGTTCATGAAGGAGTGTAAAAATGAGGTGTCATCAATTTGAGCTAGTAGGTGTCACGTGTCCATGCATGGATGACGCATGTACATGCATTCATAAACATTTATCTTAATATGCAAAGCAGTTGAGGATAAGCTAGGGATGAAAATTTGTCTATTACTTATCCCTTTGAATAACATATATTAATTAAATCACCACTTTATCGTCAACCCGATACAACTTTTCTAAGGAAGTTGTTACCCAAAACACCTCACCTCCTTGAGGTTATTTGCATGACATTTCCTTTTCCAAGAGTCCACAAAATGATATGAGGCTTCTCCTATGGCTCCTTGTCCGATAGGCACTCATATATAGGCTTTTCAACGTGATACAACTCAAGTTAGGATTTCATATTCAACCCCTTTTCTTGGTCATTTCATTACCAAAAGTACCATCACTCAAAATCGATTCAAGCATGGTGTCTCCTTATTTCTCTCTCCTCTACATGATACTAGGAGGGATTAGGGACACTCTATAGGTGGTATTTTGCATTTATCCCTACAATTTGGGTAAATTACAACTTGTACCAAAATTGGTGCACAATGCACTAACATTATACAAACAAGTTCAAACTTAGAATTTAGGCTCTCCACAAGCCACCAATTAGCATGATTCTCTCTCTTGTGATGATAAAACACTTAAGGCATGTTCAACATGTGACATTTTGCAATATAGCCCTCATCTTGAGTAAATTGCACTTTTTGCCCAAACTATCATATAATGCACAAACAGTTTGCAAATAAGTTCAAACTTGAAATTTAAACTCTACAAGTGTCTTAATTACTTTTTAAAAGATTAAAACAAGTTTATGAACAACTTACTTAAGCAAAACTTCTAGGGTTATGTAACATACTGGAATCTAGATATATATATGCTACCTTGTCTTCTTCTAGACCCTATTTGATTTTTTTTAACAACTAGTACGCATTTACCGGATGCAGGAAAATAGTATAATGTATCCATAAATACAATTTATAATTGATACTTGAATGATAAATTAACCATGATACATGAAAGATTAAGATTTAAGATTCAAATATACCATATAATGGGCTAGGATCCAAATTGACACTCTAGAATACACATAGTATAATAAGTTTAAAAAGATAAAGTTAATATATAGTATGGTATCATGATTGAGTAATTGAGAGGAGTAAACACATCAAATACATGCTTCATACTCTAGTTATGAAATTAAATATGAATCAAATTCAAAAGGTAAAATTGGTATCAAATTCAGACTCTTTGTATCTCAAATAGCCTACCAAGTACATTTGACATCATTTGAATAATGTTTACCCATCCAAATAAATTAGCAAAGAAATATATGGTATAATCTATGACTAATTAGTATAATCAACTTGCCACTTTATTTTTGTCATAAAGCTTCCAATAATTTTCTTTGTCATGCGGATTAAGTGGTCACGTGGCATTATTTCTCGTGATCTGGTGGCTATAGATCTGCTTGACCAGATCTCACAGAGAACGGGTCGTCGTCTTCGCGTACGATCCCAACTCACAGTTATCAACCACGTAGGCTCACCTGGGGACTCTTTTCTTCAGGCGTTCTCTTCATCTCCCTCATTCACGATGGTGCACACCATTGTTCCGATTTCCTCAGTTATCCATAGCCGATACTGCCCCATGTCTCTGCGCCTAGCGATCCCCCTGTCTCTACGCCTAATGATCCAGGTGGCGAGAAGAACATACCGTCGTCTGCTGTTGGCGGAGGACCCGGCGGGCTAATATTGGAAACCTTCCTCATCTTCCTCCCTCCCTCTTTGTCTGATTCCTTAACCTAGCCACCGGTACTCCCTCTCCCTGTGCCCAACCACCGTTGCTATGGCGCCATCTTCCCTGTTCCCAATCACCGCGGCAGCGAGGCCTGGCGCCGTCTGTGTTTGATGGACATTCTGCAAGTGCCCATATTTAAAACCCTTCTCTGCATATCTACTTCCTCCTCCTCAAATCTTCCATGGACTCCCCCTAGCTGTAACCAATCTTTCTTGGATTCTCTCATTTCTTCTTCATCTTCTCCCTGATCTAGTCGTGGAAATAGGGCCTTGCCACCATCACCGGGATACCTCCTCTATTCATCTGTGTCACGGTGCTTCCTCCACCAGCAATGATGCCCTCTAGTATGATCTGCAGCTTCATCATAAACCTAAACAACAGAGCAGCTGGCGCCGCCATCTAGTCTTCTTGCCAACACCATCGGATGCAACCACCCTTAGTCGAGATATTGCCTTCTTCACCCTCTGGAAATGATCTACAATCTGCCACCTGCAATTGCCATAGATGATAGAGGCACTGACAGGCACCCAAACCACCTTTCTCGTCTTCCCTTGTTCGGTCATCCACACACTAAAGCCTACAGGTGCTACTCCTATCTTCCTCTCCCTTGGCACCACCGCCTTCATCAGACGGTATAGGAACAGCAACCACACCTCCACTATCTGTAGCCACGGTCAAACATCGCACCCTGAAGCCCAGAACGTGTCACATCTACACCAAGACCTCCATCACTGCTGCATCGCCATCGGATCCGCCGCCACCTGATTGTGAGCACTGGTGCCGCCACCTGACTGTGGGATGCCTCAAGGTGCATGTGCCTGCCCCTGTTGTGCCACAGTGTGCTTAGACACCCCTTTTTATCCTCCTAATTTGCAAGTGCAATCAGGTATCTGAGAACTGTAGGCGCACCATCCTACAACTGCACAGGCCACACCATCACAAGGGACACCATCGACGTCGGCTTATATCCACCTTCATCCAAACACCATTGTACCTCCTCTATTCATTTTTGTCACTGTGCAAACTACTACTAGCCGGTTGTCCTTGGTAGACATGGGTTCATCTCATCTACACCTTCTTCCCTTCCATCGGCAACCTGCAAGACAGAAATATTCCCAACCACGCCACCATACATCTAGCTTGACTGCTAATCTTCATGGTGACCAGGCGCTGCATGTCCCAACTCGTAGTGGACACGCTCACCACCAAGTATCCCGCCAAGCATAAATCAGCTGAGGCATCAGAACCAATGGACCTTCAAACCTACAGATCATGATTAATGATCATTCATAGGTAAGTCATCAACATCTCTCTGCATGTAATCTGTAGATTTCTATTACTAGATCATTAGTAATTATACTTATTCATAGATAGTCTATAGTTAAAATCTAAACATGTGATACGTATATGGAGATCAATTTGTCTTTCAATATAAGTAAATGGATAATTGCATATAATAACAAGTACAGAAACATTAACTAGTATACAAGGGGTCACATGCCACTTAATATGGTTATAAACTCTAATATGCAAATAGGTGGTTGAAATTAGGACAAGAACAATATGCATAGCTACACTAAGAATGAATACATATGTTCACTATGGTTCGCTAACATACCTAATACGTTCCTAGGATGACAAGTTGACTTCATGGAACAAGTACGTAGAGTGAATTGAGAATTAACTATGATGATCAGGTATGTACACTATCTATTTTTATTTTGGGCATTAAATGATTGAAATCCATATATCCTTTAATGAGGCATCTATTGAATTGTTATCCTCCTTTAAAAATCCAAAAACTTGGACATTTATTCCTCCTGACATGAATTCCTTTTATTTCTGTGATATTTATGTTGTTATGCTCATTTGGGTCATTGGACCCCTCCTTCCATGTTGCCTTTATTGGAAATGACTAAAATGATAAGTCTTGCCACTCTATTATAGCATGCTGCTTGTATGACTAGGATATCTAGAATAGCGGTACTTATGTACAACCATATTTATTTAGGGCATGCGTATTCCGCCCGGGGTGTGCGTTTCTACCCTTACTTTTTAGGCCATGATCCTATGGTGTTATGACCCTGTTTTAGGTATATTTAGTCTACATTGTTATGCATGCAAATATTTATTGTTTTAATGTGAATCTGTGGATTATTGTTATGGCAAGACACTCTTTATTATTATGCTTGTAATCTGAATTTAATATGCCTCATTTCTTTTGCTTCATTTCTTTTGTTATATTCCGTTTGAACTTACCTAATTGAAAATAGCCCCCTTCTTGTGGGAACATCTCTTTTTGCACTTGTAACCCTATATAATGCCCAAAGTGTTTATTATATGTACATACTCAGCCTTTGCTAACCTATACTTGTTTCCTATGTTCTGGGTGATGTTCCCTTCCACCCAGGTTTAGGTACATTGGAAGACAAGAACTCAAAAAGATCACCAACATGACATGAACTTAAGGATAGCTTGGAATGGCTGGGTTTCCCTCTGCTACTGGATTTAGTTATACTTAGTTCAAGTTTTTGTAAAATCACCTATTATGGTGAGGAACAATTGTACAAAGAAAATTTATAACTATGTAATAGTTTTATTTCCGCTGCTTTATTATTACAGGGCTCTTGTGTTATATCATTTGAGTGGATCCTCTTTTCGGACCCACTCTTTACAGGTTAAGCCATAACCCAGGTCAGGGATGTTACAATATATCTTCAAAATCATGTCAACAACAACACCCTGAGAGATATAAACCATGAACTTGAATACAACACCAACAACAAGATTTCTTAGATTTTGGGACAACATTACTCTCCAAAAGCAGCCTACACTCATCTTACTTATAGGGGACATACATCAAATATGGTTTACATTTGGAAAACTAAATGGCCGCATAAACTACAATTTTTCTTCTGGCTGCTCTCATCCAATAAAATCTCCATTGACCAACATCTTACCGGCAGAGTTTTTGGGACCTACTAGATGTTACCTATGCAAGATGGATGAAAAAACCACACAACATCTCTTCACCAACCGTACTATCACACTACACCTTCTGTATAAATTCTTCCCACAGCTCTTAGACACCAGTAACCTCCTCCACCCTTACTTCATCACTAGGTTAAAACCCTTACCACAACACTCTAGATCCCCTCCTGAAGAGTTGGTCATTCATACCTTCTGGAATATTTGGCTAGAGAGAAATAATAGGAAGTTCAATAATATTTCTAAACCCACCCAGCTTATACTTATTGATATTGAACATGTCTTATTTATACAATTGCACTGCAGGACAGACTTCTACATCAACTCAAGTGATATATGTTGAAGACTTTTTTGTTTGTAAGCAACACTTTTATCATTGATGCATGGACTCTATCAAAAAGAAAAAAAATGAGAGCGGGCAAATATCGAACCCAACAACTAAGTGCCGGTCGTTTGAACTTGAATCTGAGAGTCTGAGACTACGCTTCTCATGGAGATTTCGGACCAATTCAAACACGCCCCCACGTACTTTGAATATCTTTTCTGACTTGTTCTTTCTTCTCGTCCAGATATTGACCTTGACTGCCAACTTTAGGGGGGTAGTTGATGCTGAACGGGGCAAACCATCGTGCCTAAACTGTATAAAACCAACCGACATGCCCACCGGAGTTCTAACCAAAATCTCGAGTTCAATAGCGGCACCAAGCGAAGGGCAGTAGATATCGGCCTGAGGGTTCCACATCTGCGATTATCTGCCAGTGATCTTTCACTTCACCCAGCAGAGCTTCTCTGGAGATAATGGCAACCCTGCAAGCACGAGCTCTCCTCCTGCCAACGCCGGTAGCCGTTAAAACCGTCCATCGTGTCTCCGTCGTGACAGCGAGGCTGTCTCTGCCGAAGTCACCATCCGCGACGGCCTCAAGAATCACACTGCCGTTAGCGCCGGAGTTGGACGCGATAGTGGCTCGAAGAATTGACATTGAACGAGAGGTCAACAACAGGACCCAGCCATCAACTGCTCCCTCTACCTCGACGGGTATCGATCATATGATGCGTATGGTGGCGGACACGGCTGCGGATCGCGCCGAGATGCACTCAGCCATCGCGTGCCAGCGTGCTGCCTGGAACTCCCTCTTCCTTGGTTCCCTCACCTCTACCACCCTCTTCGCTTCCCTCTTCTCTGGCCTCGCCGCAACAGCCGCCTCGCTCTCTCCCTCGGCAGCTCTTGCCTTCCGAGTCACATCGGCGGCGCTATACGCGGGTGCCACGGTGATTGGAGCAGTCGTGAACTATCTCCAGCCGTCCCAGCTTGCCGAGGAGCAGCGCAACGCTTCAAGGCTCTTCCGGGAACTTGAGCGGGACATAAGGCTATCAGTTGGGGCTGCCGCTCTCTGCCAGCGTGAGGATGTTGATTTAGCGGTGGAGAGAGTGCTTGCTCTCGACAAAGCATACCCGCTTCCTTTACTTGGTGCCATGCTGGAGAAGTTCCCCGCCAAAGCTCAGCCGTCTGTCTGGTGGCCGGAGAATCAGTATCGCCCCACCTCAAAACCATATGTTGCTCCACGCCGTCGCATCAACACCCAGTCTGACAGGGAAAGGGCGCTAACTGAAACCGCCGAGCTGCTAAGGACAAAGGACGTGCCTGAGTACATCAAGCTAGCAGAGAAGGTGTTGGCTATAAACAGAGTCTTCGCCATTTCTGGCCCGCTGCTCACGGCCATCGGTTTCATGGGCGCTCTGCTTCTCGGCGTTGCTAGTAACAGCTTCACACCCTGGGCCGCCGTTGCCGGTGTCCTGAGCGGGGCACTCGCGTCGTTGGTGCACACGATGGAGCACGGCGGGCAAGTTGGGATGGTATTTGAAATGTACCGAAACTGTGCAGGGTATTACCGAAGGGTGGAGGACGAAATTGCTGGTTGGAAGGCGACCGCTGAGACGGATAGGGCTGTGGACTGGGAGTTCGCTGAGCTCAGCGTGGCGCTTCAACTTGGCCGGAGCCCAGCTGAACTACGGCAAATGGACGAGGAGTATGCCGGGAAACTATTTTGAAGTACGGAATTAGTTTGTAGTAGTGACATTCTTTGATTCTTTGTCTCCTCTAAATGTGTGCGTAAATACGCAATCAGTCCGGTTAACAACTTTTTTGGTTGCAAACATTTAAAAACTAATTCTAAGTCTGAATCTTTGCAGTTTTGTAAGTGTTGGTTGTACGCCTATTTGAAATGGATACGAAAAGCCTACAAAGGAAAAGTCTAAAATAGACCAGATGTGAATTATAACAACGCGGACCACCATAAGACCAAATGTGAATTAAAACAACGCAGACCACCATAAGACTAAAAGTGGAAGAACCAAAACAGCCTACTAGTAGAACAACTTTTTTTTCTTTAAATTAAGTTAGGAGGTTGTTTAATTCATCTCACCCTCCTCATGTAGGTGAATCATGCCAAATATGCATTTGCCGCTTATAATTTGCGGTTAAGCCTCCCTCCATAACCCAAAGATTTTAAAAAAACCATATCAAGAGCCCCCCCGCAAAAGAAAGAAACACTATGCAAGTACATAAAACAATCATGTATCTATCCATTCAGACATTATGTAAGGTGTATCTCTTTTATCCTGAATGGAAAAACCTCAACTCTCATAGGTAGAAGATTGGGTTCATTCTTCAACGATACATTTGATTTCCCTGATCCATGTGATCACCCTCCACGGGCAGAAGCCGCAGAACTCGATCTCCATATACAATCAACATATTTATTATCCAGATCCATGATTAACAAGTTCAGATTCCGATCCTTTGTCAACATGAGAGAAATGATGTCGTCCTGTATATAAGCTTCAAAAAAATCCTTACCAATTACCCAGAGTCGAAAGGATAGCCTAATAACTCCCAAAGCATTTCTAATACACCCTGCCACCCGACGTTACATGACAATGTCAGGGTGGACCAGTTTCTCCGTAGTAATATTGAGCTTCAAACTAACCATATCAAACTTGTACCATCTCAGAAGTTTGATGCTTTTGATCTTTATTACAGGAACAGATATGCCAAAATAAACAAATTATTATAAAATTCGGGGGTATCAAGTCTCTTGAAAACCTTATAGGATATCCCGTGGTTGAATGCTAAAATAACAAAGTCCCAGATAGCCTCAAAACTCAATCTACTCCCTTTGAATCTTGATTCACACCTATATTTCTATATATGCCGGGTAATGAGTGATGCCATGCTAGTGAATAACCATCCACGTAGAAAATGCTTGGAGTGCATCTCATCGCAGATTCAAAAGAAATGATGCAAATTACCACAATATGCCAATCTTTTTTCACCTGAAGCACCTTGGCAAAATTTCTCCATAAGAATATTTCTACATTTATAATATGGATAAAGAGATGCTCCATTGACTCAAGATCTGGTGTCTCACATCATCTACTCGCAGAGGCCATTTGAATGTGGCATTTCATAACATTTACATCTATATGAATCACACCTTTCAATATTTTTCAAACTAAACAATGAGCATTAGGCGTAGTTGCAGAATCCCACTACCGTGGTATACATAAAGACCTGAGATGTGTCGCATTGGCGATGATCATTTTTGCTGATCTCAACAAAAAAAAACCATTATTAGTAGGTTGCCATGATGGCCAGTCCGTCGTATCATAAACAAAATAATTGGAGTCCTTAATGATCTTGATCCCATGGTGCATCATGATAGGTGCCAAAACCATGTAGTCTCATACTTCTGCTTCATTCCAAAAGTCGCCAACGTAAAATCACATGATACATTAATTGATTAATAGAAAATTGGCTAAGACGGGACCCACACCATTTTTCATGCGATAGAGATAAACAACCTCTACCACTGTCTAATGTATCTTGGGCATTACCTCCGGGAAGGATTTCCATATCTTCTTTCAATAAGTTGATGCAAAAGTGCTTCTCTTCAAATCAGCAGGATAGATGCCACTATGATTTATGTGGATAGATGCCACTATGATTTATGTATATGTTGTTGTACTTGTTTCTGCAAAATTTTACCTAAAGAGAGCTTCCAACAACAATTTCCCAACAAGCCTTAAATAAGAAGGCTTTGGCAGTAATATGAAAAGATGGAAGTCACAAACCACCAAGAGCCAGTGGTTTTGTTATCCTTTCCCATAATACCCATACTCTTCTTGATTTGTTATCTTGTGCACTTCGCAAAAATGCAGACAACATCTTGTTTGTCTTACTTCCAACCCCGAGCGGCATATCACTTTACTCCGTACTGTATAAGTTGATGGAGGATAGATTGCGTGCAACCAACATCTTGTGACCTGCAAAAGATAACAGATTCGCTTTCCATGTCATAACTTTATATTTGATCTTTTCTAGAAGAAAATCAAAATGTTGGATTTTTGGTCTACCTCTCATAATTGGAAATCTAAGAAAATAAAAGAATTTTCCAAGTGTAATATGTAGCCTTTGAGAAATCTCATGAATAACCCCAATTTCATCAGAGCCATCAATAAAATTGGACTTAACATTGTTTACCTTCTGACTGGTTGCAACTTCATAAAAAGAAAAGATGTTTCAAATAGTATATGATGACTACTTGAAGATAACCACATCATATGCATAATATAAGATGCTCGACATCACCCCTCTGTCTCTAGTTTTGAACTGCACACTAGATTTATATTCCTTGGTACATTTGAACCTTTGAGAGAGAGATTCTTCAAAACGAATGATAATGAAGGGAGACAAAGGGTTACCTTTCTAAAGTCCCCTTAACATCTGAAAGAAATTAACTAGCATCATAATTGTTGATGATCACACTCATCCAAGTGTTAGAAAAGAAACTCAGACACAACTCAACAAGCTCAGGTAGAATCCCTAAATTCTCTAAAATTTTCCTGATAAAAGAGTAGTCTACAAGGTCATATGCTCTGGGCATATCATATTTGATAACCACATTATAGCAGCCTTGATCCCCTCTATTGATGTCATAGATCAGCTGCTTTACAATCCTGATATTGTGAACTAAATCACAACCATGTACATATGTGCTTTTCTCGTCTAAAATCATGTGAGGAATAAAATCTCTCATATGATTGCTGAGAATTCTAGCAAGTATTTTGAGGGCAACTGTTATAACCCCAATTTTTGGGTTCCTTTGGTGAGGAATGTAATTTCTTACATTAAAGATATTGGAACAAATAATGATATAATTTGTTTTGAATAAATGGATTTTGTTTACAATAGCCTTGATGATTGTGTTGTGGGCTTTATTGGCTATTGGGTCCAATAACAAGGAAATTCAATTAATAAATGAATAATTGAGTTTTTGGAGTAAAGAGAGATGTGGAAACCTCTGGAAGGTAAAAGAATGCAATCCAAGGATGGATTTCGTGCCACATGGGTTCCTTGGGTTCCAAGGAGTCCAAAGTTTCAAAGAAAAGCAATAAAAAAAGAAAAGATTAATTAAGTATTTCTTTATTAAGAAAGAAATTGAAAATAATGATAAAAGGTGGAAAACAAGTGAAAAGATGTATAATTGAGTTATCCTTAGTAGAATTTCATATTCCAAGGATTCCTAATGATAAAAGGAATACTAATGAAGGAAATAAAAGAGAAATAAAGAGAAATCCTCAAAAAGAGATATTTTAATAAGAAATAAACAAGATAATGAGAAATAATGAATATAGATGCATCCGGATGGATAATGAGTATCCAATAAAAAGGATTTCGAAATAATAGAGTTTCTTGGGATCCAAGGAGTCCCAATGAAGAAAAAGAAAGAGGAAAGGCAAATAAAACAAAATAAGAGGATAATGGGATACATCATTAATGACTTTTTGATAATGTCAAAAAGAGATGTTATTTGCTAAAAGAAAATATGAATTTGTGGCCAATGGATTAAAATCCAAACATAAAGAGAGTAAGAGTAATATTTTTTGGATTTTTCATTATGTAAGTATTCCAAAATAGAAAGGAATAGGGAATATGTAATGTTTTTCCGGAACCTATATACAAGGACATGCTTTTAGAGAATAAGGCATGATGATTAGTGCCTTTGAGAATTTTCCTTTTCTTTTTGTGTGTAACACGAAATACCATTATGTGTCTCCCTCCCATGTGGGTCTCGCGGCCATAAAGGTATAGGTCTAGGCTTTGAGGCCTCTATTCATCTCTTCAAGGACGATCCCTAGGGTTTCCTTATATGTGAGTATATATATAGGAACCCCGCGTCAGCATCTTGCCACCCGAATTCATGGCCCTATCCGTAGTGGCCCAAGCGGGAACCTTGTGAATCCATGAGTTCCAATTTCTCCTGTCGTTCAGCCTTGAGAAGCCACGGACAGACCTACAACTCAATCACAATAGATCATGGCCTAGCAACTGACCGGCGACCAGCTTCAGCGAGCCTTCTCCACCTTAGTGGTGTTGTTTTCATCCCAAAAAGGGTGCTAGCACCATCTCTTTCTGGGAAGGGATGCAGCGGCCACCTGCATGGCAAGAAACCTGGGCAGACTGCCGTTAGGAAGCTGCGGCCACAGGCCCTGCACCGGCCATCCCAGGGGACCCAAGGGGTTTGGCATGCTGTTGGAGGAGAGTGGCGTTGTCTAGGGGTTGCATGGCCGGAGAGAGAGATGCAGAAAAGGAAGGAAGGTGGGTGCGTAGGAAGAAGCTCATCGCTCGGAGGCAGCCGCGCGAGGCAACACTGTGCGCACAGAGACGCAGGCACGCAGAGGAAGAAGGGAAAAGAGTCAAATGACTCTTGTTCCCCTCATCGTGCGTACAAGACCCAAAGGCAGTTGAGACCTTTCTCTGCACGGAATACTGGTAAATACTTTAACGCTGACGTGTCAATTTCTAACTGGTCAATTAAGTGATAAACTTACAAAAACTGTAGAAATTGCTAGAAAGCTCCGATGAATAAAGTTAATACATGAAAATTGATCCTCAGAACGAGAGGAACATGTATAAATTATCTTTAAAACCTAATTATGCTTTCTATTCAAAAAGTATGTAAAGATGTTATCTTTAATGGTTTAATCAATGAAAAACCCTAGTTTGAGATGATTAAAGTATTTAATAGGGTTTAACAGATGATTAAAGTAGATATTAACCTATTGTTAATAAAAAGGGCATACTAGATTTAAAAGGATGATCTTCATGCGTAATTTTATTAATTTAGAGTTCCATATGATTAAATGAACATTGAACCCTAACTTTGGTAATTATGATCCTTAATGATTTGAATTGGTCAAATTCATGTACAAAGCCGAGGTAGGATGGTTCTAATATGTTTCAAGTACAAAGGTTTCTAATTGTGGATAAATACTTTTAATATAGAAATTATGGTTTTCGAGTGGATTAAAAGGATAAAGATGGTAGCTTTAATGGAAGAGAGGCTTAATGAACTTAATTAATGGTTAACTGTGCTTTAAATCTGAATTTAAGATTATGAGTTGATAAAAGGGAACCTTAATAACTTTCATAAAGGATAGATGAGGAATTAGGGTTTAAAAGAGTATGGTGAAGTAAAACCCTAATTACAAAGAAACCCTAAAAAGGAATAGAAACCCTAAGTAGCCATATGGTTGGATAGATTTTGATAAAATGTATTGAATGTGATTTCAGGATTCTTGTACTTGCTTGATTGGATGTCTTAATTGATTGGAATATTCTGTCTCAAAATCTGCATGTACAGGTATGTGGTTAATTATGAATAACCGCCTTAGTTTCCTGAGGATTTTCCGGATGGTTAACCGCATTGAATGCAAATTATCAATTTGGATGTTCCTGCTTGCAAACTATAAAGTCACTATGATTATCACATTTATAATAGAAGTATGTATTCTCACACCTACATGCCACCCAGATGGATGATGCCAAAGGTCAGGCCCAGATGGGTAGACCAATGGACACCTTGAGTGGTGACCCCAGGCACCAAGCTCGGGAATGAGAAGGTGGCCTATGATGCATGACTATGGAGTACCATGAGAGGTGACTCTCTGGCACCAAGCTCGGGATTGAGAAGGTGGCCTTAAGTCATTATCAAAGGAAACCCTAAGGTGGGTATGCCAGGGTTAGGGCGAAAGCGGTGGATATGACTCGAAATAAGATACCTTTAGGACTCTCTCATCTTGTTCCTCCCTTCTCAACTCAAATTCTGTTAAGGACCTTAAGGATTAGGGTTTTCTCTCTTCTCCTCACCCTCTTGAGGTATGGGTAAGGTTAATAAGGTCTAAGAAATCCTCCACCAAATTAATGAAAAGCATGTAAATAAGATGTCATGGACATAATCTTAATATATTAAGAGCAAACTAAATAATAGATACATGCTTGGGTCATATGACACGAGTTGTCATTGCCCTCAGGAGATACCTGAGGATAGACCTCCTTGTCAGGAGGATGAGTAGAGAGAGTTAGTCTTGGAGGTAGAGACCTCCATTGAAAGTAGAGACCTAGCACATCCTTTGAGGATGATGTTAACCCTAACCCTAAGTAGAGGATAGAGAGAGAGATGACATGATGAGTTAGATGTCATGGTTGACCGAGTGTTTGAATGGGTACACCTTGGGATGCCATACGAGCCATGAGAGGTTACATGACCTAGTACCTTTGACGACCCAACCCTGGGAAGGGTCGTGCATGTTAGAGTGAAGGATAGCTCCTTAATTGATGAGGTTAGTGAAGGACCTATAGAAACCCTATGGCTTATGCAAGTAGGGGATAGCATGCACCCAGAGCACGTCAGTGGTACGGTGGTAGGTTGAAACCTGGCCAGAAGGGCATGATGGATGGCTTATGAGATATGCATAAAGAGATATGGATGATCTTGAGCCAAACATGAGTTGAGCATAGGCTTCACCCACATAGGGGGTATGCTAGTGAGCATGAGCCTTCGTGGAGTGAGGACTTCTAGTACTATGGCTGGATGTGGAGTTAGCTCTAGAGAGAGAATGCAAGAACCCAACAAGGAGGTTGGAAGCCTAAAAACCCCAAGATATGAGGAACAGTGGGGGAGTTGAGGATGACGCGACCTAAGTGGATGATAGTGGTTGCATCATGCATGATCCCTGGGGGCTGATGATATCTTGGTTGCCTTTAGAGGAACCAAACCCTAGAGAGAGGATGAGGCTTCTGGTACCTATGTGCCCATGGTATAGGTGTTTACCTTCTGAGATAGGAAGAAGAGTGCCTTAGACCCTAAGGAGGTTCAAGTAACCAATTGTGGGGCTTCATACCTAGTTGGTTGTCCTTGAGGGGGACTCAACTCTGAGGTGTTTCTCACATAAAAGGACCATGGGAGTACATGGCATACCTTGGACATGCTTGATTCGTGGTTAAGAGATTAAGCATGCAGTCGGACACCCAAAGGTGAACCTAGGGTTCCTAGGCCTAAGAGGGGAAGCAGTGTATCCGATGCTCATGATGAGATTTGAGTCTCTATAGTTTCGAGCATGGTACTCCTCATGTGTAGAGGTAAAGGAAATCCCTTACGTTAAGGGTATGTTTGATGAACCCCTCACCACTAAGTTGGTCTAATGTTGAGAAAGAGAACAAGTGTGACCTAGCATGGTTTAGTAGGTACACTTGTGCCTTAGCAGTTGCTGGTTTAAGCATGATCATATGGATGTAAACCATAAGGACGTTTGTGACTATTGTTATCAAGGTATAGTTTCCTCCCATCCTGGGAGAGGGACCCTTTTGTAGGGTGTATACCAGTTTTGTTGAGGTTTTAGAGGATCTTGAGAAGCTAAGTGAAGAGTACATGGCATGAGAATGAACCTATAGACCCATAGATAACCATCTCTATGTGCATGTGGAGGTGTTACCATGGAGGTAATCGGTATGGGGCCTGACCAAGGTAGGCAGGTCGCCATGATCCCTGAGAAAGGATGAAAGACAACCCAAGAATGCAGAAAGAGATGATGAAGGATTGGGTAAGGTTCTAAGTTGAACATGTACTATGATATAATCCTAAGTCTATCCTAGGGTCAGGTAGGGATAAGACCGATGGAAGAAGGAGTTGCCTAATTCCCTAGTTGCACATGACCATAGGGTCGGGAGGTAACAACTATCATTGTCTGAGGGCCATGGGTTAGGAGATTGATCACCTTCATGAACTCATGGGACCCAAAGGGCAGATGAGTAGGGCACTCTCTGGATGCATAAGGGAAAAGGGTTGACCCCAAAAGTGCCGGCACCCTATAGACCTAGAGGAGATGACCAAGGATTGTGTGGTGACCCAAGTAGGTTCGAGACCAGTTTTTCATGGAAGTAACTTTGATATCATGATGTTTGTGATGTAGAGACATAAGTTGCATGTTTCAACTTAGATTTGAAGGTGTACTGGCAATGTGGGATGTATCATCTCTACTCTTGGAACAGGAAGAATTTTGTGTTTGGACGGCCACCAAATGCTTATTTCCTCTTGTTATGGGAGGGAGAGATGGGATAGTACGCATGCCATACACCAAGGAAAAAGGATGATGCGAGTTGGAATGTTGCTATGAGGAATGAGGACAAAGATGATAATGTACCCTGGGGGAGTAAACAATACATGGATGGCTTACAAATAGCAAGAGAAATGAGGATGTTTTAGCAGAAGCTAGGTGGAATTGCAAGTTATGCAAGGTTGAGTTTGATCACCATAATGATGAGATCAGAGAGTGTTCTTGATGAGTACAAACTTAGGGTTTGAGTTGAGATGATAAGTAGAATACATGGAGGATAAGAAGTGGTAAGGAATGCTCCGGTTGGGATCTAGCTGCCTAGTTTAGCTAGAGGCTAGAAGAAGTTGAGGTTGTTTGGCTAACCCTAAGTTTGGAAAGAAGATGTGTTTTGGCCAACACTCAGATGTAACAAGATATATTTAACAAGTTAATGGTTGTTTGGTTAGCCAGTTTAGACCTTGATGTAGTGAAAGGATGGTGATAGAACCTCAGATACACTTATTTGTATAGGAAGGTAAGAAAACCCTATTGAGAGTGGTTTAGGGCTTCTGAGGCATCGATCTTGAGGAATCATGGCATACATGAAGATCAGGGTTTTAAGATCACCATACACAGTGATACTACAAAGATAGTAAGTGACAGTAGCACTTTGGGTGTTTAAGATGAATTGCAGGTAATATGTTGCCACGCATGATAGTAGGTGAAGGACGAACGCCAGTAACCCAATGCTTTGACATAGAGGATAAAGTGTCCCCGAGAGGGAGTGGGAGTTCACCACTATGGAAGGTGTGGTAAGTCTCCCCTATACCAAGGAAGGTCAAGATGCAATATATGGGTTATGGTAGATCGCCTTACCTAGATAACATGAGAAAGAAAGAGTTCTGTCAAGGGATAGATCTGGTTGAACTACATATGAAAAGAGATGATTCAACTGCACCATGTGAGTTCGAAGGTCTTTGAGTTTGAGCTAAAGGTTCCCTTCCAAAAGTGGAGTGGGTACGTGAAGAGCTCGATGATAGTACCGTTTAACACCCCATACTAATGGTTAGTGTGACCCAGACTAGTGGGTCTGATGAGAGCAAGTGTGCTTGTTCAAGGTGATACAAAGAGACAGTTCTTAAGATGTGATGTTAACCACCATAGCCTTATCAGGATGCAAGAAGTTTTATAGAGAGGATGTGTTGGTCACCGCTTCATTAATGATGTTGGTGAAGGAGGCCTCGCGAAGGTCAGAAAAAAAAACCACAGTGTGTGCAGATGAAGTCGCTTTGATCGTGCAATGGCTGAGAGAGAGAGCCCAGTGGTGATATGAGTCACGAGCTGATGCAAAGCAGACTGATATGCAGTTCATTGTGGGAGAATATGTGATGTGAAAATCTGACCCCTCTAAGCTACAGCTGAGAAAGCTGAGTCCCTGATATATGGGCCCATTTGAGATGGATTGGTGAAGACGGTTGTGTTTAGCCTTGCCCCTCAGGATAACATGATGTATAAGGTGTTACATGAGTCCGATCAAGAGCACTATGTAAGGTACCCAAGCCATGTGTTGAGCCCTGAACCAATTCAGCTTTTGAGAGGTTGAAATGTCCTGAGTCACCTATGAGGGTACAATATACCCAGGTAAGAAGGAACTCAGATGGAAGAATATGAGACAATGAAGGTTCTTGGGAAGCACCATCGAAAGGGTGAAGCCACATGGGATCCATGATGGACATATGAAAGGCTTATCCAGTTTGTTTACTTGATTGATGGAATTTTGAGGACAAAATTCTTATAAGAGGGGAAGGATGTTATAACCCCAATTTTTGGGTTCCTTTGGTGAGGAATGTAATTTCTTACATTAAAGATATTGGAACAAATAATGATATAATTTGTTTTGAATAAATGGATTTTGTTTACAATAGCCTTGATGATTGTGTTGTGGGCTTTATTGGCTATTGGGTCCAATAACAAGGAAATTCAATTAATAAATGAATAATTGAGTTTTTGGAGTAAAGAGAGATGTGGAAACCTCTGGAAGGCAAAAGAATGCAATCCAAGGATGGATTTCGTGCCACATGGGTTCCTTGGGTTACAAGGAGTCCAAAGTTGCAAAGAAAAGCAATAAAAAAGAACATATTAATTAAGTATTTCTTTATTAAGAAAGAAATTGAAAATAATGATAAAAGGTGGAAAACAAGTGAAAAGAGGTATAATTGAGTTATCCTTAGTAGAATTTCGTATTCCAAGGATTCCTAATGATAAAAGGAATACTGATGAAGGAAATAAAAGAGAAATAAAGAGAAATCCTCAAAAAGAGATATTTTAATAAGAAATAAACAAGATAATGATAAATAATGAATATAGATGCATCCGGATGGATAATGAGTATCCAATAAAAAGGATTTCAAAATAATAGAGTTTCTTGGGATCCAAGGAGTCCCAATGAAGAAAAAGAAAGAGGAAAGGCAAATAAAACAAAATAAGAGGATAATGGGATACATCATTAATGACTTTTTGATAATGTCAAAAAGAGATGTTATTTGCTAAAAGAAAATATGAATTTGTGGCCAATGGATTAAAATCCAAACATAAAGAGAGTAAGAGTAATAATTTTTGGATTTTTCATTATGTAAGTATTACAAAATAGAAAGGAATAGGGAATATGTAATGTTTTTCTGGAACCTATATACAAGGACATGCTTTTAGAGAATAAGGCATGATGATTAGTGCCTTTGGGCATTTTCCTTTTCTTTTTGTGTGCAACACGAAATACCATTATGTGTCTCCCTCCCATGTGGGTCTCGCGGCCATAAAGGTATAGGTATAGGCTTTGAGGCCTCTCTTCATCTCTTCAAGGACGATCCCTAGGGTTTCCTTAGATGTGAGTATATATATAGGAACCCCGGGTTAGCATCTTGCCACCAGAATTCATGGCCCTATCCGTAGTGGCCCAAGCGGGAACCATGCGAATCCATGAGTCCCAGTTTCTCCCGTCGTTCGGCCTTGAGAAGCCACGGACAGACCTACAACTCAATCACAGCAGATCATGGCCTAGCAACTGACCGGTGACCAGCTTCAGTGAGCCTTCTCCACCTTAGTAGTGTTGTTTTCATCCCAAAAAGGGTGCTAGCACCATCTCTTTCTGGGAAGGGATGCAGCGGCCACCTGCACGACAAGAAACCTGGGCAGACTGCCGTCAGGAAGTTGCGGCCACAGGTCCTGCACCGGCCATCGAAGGGGTTGGGCATGTTGTTGGAGGAGAGCGGCTCTGTCTAGGGGTTGCACGGCCGGAGAGAGAGATGTAGAAAAGGAAGGAAGGTGGGTGCAGAGGAAGCAGCTCATCGCTCGGAGGCAGCCGCGCGAGGCAACACTGTGCGCACAGAGACGCAGGCACGTAGAGGAAGAAGGGAAAAGAGTCAAATGACTCTTGTGCCCCTCATCGCGCGTACAAGACCTAAGGGCAGCCGAGACCTTTCTCTACACGGAATACTGGTAAAGACTTTAACGTTGACGTGTCAATTTCTAACTGGTCAATTAAGTGATAAACTTACAAAAATCGTAGAAATTGCTAGGAAGCTCTGATGAATAAAGTTAATACATGAAAATTGATCCTCAGAACGAGAGGAACATGTATAAATTATCTTTGAAACCTAATTATGCTTTCTATTCAAAAAGTATGTAAAGATGTTATCTTTAATGGTTTAATCAATGAAAAACCCTAGTTTGAGATGATTAAAGTATTTAATAGGGTTTAACGGATGATTAAAGTAGATATTAACCTGTTGTTAATAAAAAGGGCATACTAGATTTAAAAGGATGATCTTCATGTGTAATTTGGTTAATTTAGAGTTCCATATGCTTAAATGAACATTGAACCCTAACTTTGGTAATTATGATCCTTAATGATTTGAATTGGTCAAATTCATGTACAAAGCTGAGGTAGGATGGTTCTAATATGTTTCGAGTACAAAGGTTCCTAATTGTGGATAAATACCCTTAATATAGAAATTAGGGTTTTCGAGTGGATTAAAAGGATAAAGATGGTAGCTTAAATGGAAGAGAGGCTTAATGAACTTAATTAATGGTTAACTATGCTTTAAATCTGAATTTAAGATTATGAGTTGATAAAAGGGAACCTTAATAATTTCGTAAAGGATAGATGAGGAATTAGGGTTTAAAAGAGTATGGTGAAGTAAAACCCTAATTACAAAGAAACCCTAAAAAGGAATAGAAACCCTAAGTAGCCAGATGGTTGGATAGATTTTGATAAAAGGTATTGAATGTGATTTCAGGATTCTTGTACTTGCTTGATTGGATGTCTTAATTGATTGGAATATTTTGTCTCAAAATCTGCATGTACAGGTATGTGGTTAATTATGAATAACCGCCTTAGTTTCCTGAGGATTTTCCTGATGGTTAACCACATTGAATGCAAATTATCAGTTTGGATGCTCCTACTTGCAAACTATAAAGTCACTATGATTATCACATTTATTATAGAAATATGTATTCTTGTACCTATATGCCACCCTGATGGATGATGCTAAAGGTCAGGCCCAGATGAGTAGACCAATGGACACCTTGAGTGGTGACCCCAGGCACCAAGCTCGGGAATGAGAAGGTGGCCTATGATGCATGACTATGGAGCACCATGAGAGGTGACTCCCAGGCACCAAGCTCAAGATTGAGAAGGTGGCCTTAAGTCATTAGCAAAGGAAACCCTAAGGTGGGTATGCCAGGGTTAGGGCGAAAGCGGTGGAGAACGTCATACTGGAAAATGTAAATTGGTTGGATAATTAACTTGGTTGTGATAATTAGATTGTTATCCATATGTGCAAACTTTTGGTTGTCCCCACATACCAGTATATTTCGATATACTGACTGACGTTTTATTTGTCGGCGTTTTAGGTACAACTCTGAAATGAACAAACGGTAAAGTGACACATTGCGAAAATAAAACATAAAGTGCAAGGAGGATTAGATAGAGTAGATTCAAGCTCTAGATAGATAGATTTCCAAAGTTTTCAAAGGTAAGCAAAGTTTTAATTTTATACCAAATTCTAGTTAGTTAGTAAAATTTCATAATTATTATTGATTATTTGTTGAACCTTTGATCCTGTTAATTGAATAATGGCTCTGACCTTCGGGTCTCCCTTAATTGGGGGTTACCGGGAGGCGGGGTCGTTACAGCAATGTTTTCAATTGAAATGGGACGACAATATCTAGTGAGCTATCTAGGTAATCAGATTTAGTAATAAGGGCAATGAGGCAGAAGAACAAGCTCATGTGACAAGAATGTCCCCTGAAAAAGAATTCAACAAGCTGTGTGAAATACTCTCTTATCATATCCCAAGTGGTAATGTAGACATTTAGTGAAAATCCATCTGGCCATGGCATGATAATTTTGTCCATCATCCTTATTGTGTTTAATACTTCATCATCATTTGGAGGAGTAATTAAAGTGAAATTATCATCTCCAGACAGGATTGAAGGGATGCAATCTATGAATGTACCATCCTCATCCATACTTCTTTGTGGGGTCTCCCTATAAAAATGTTCAAAATGATTGGTTGCATCATTAGCTATTTTAGCCTCACCCTTTATATGCTCCTCATCATTTGTGCAAAGGTAAGGAATTGAATGTTTCTTCTTTCTAGCTTTAATGATTGCATTATAGAGCAACTATTGATAATAAAAATAAAAAATTGGGATATCCATCTCCCTTGTAGTTGTAGATTGAATAGCATGGGACATGTCCTCCAAGATTGTAATTTAGAAAGCTCATGAGTTTGAGGGAAGGATATGTAAGATCTTAAGTGGCACCCTTATGTTTATCTAGCTAGACTATTGATGGAGAGTCAAGTGGCAGTATACACAACATCATGTTCAATAATTGATAAGAGACTGGATGCATATATCGGTTGAATATTCAAAACTACTTAATATTTATCATATTGTTTATACACAAATAAATTGCTAGAAAATTGTCTCATGTACATATTGATAAGTTATTTTTAAGAAGAAGTTGGCATTACAAAGTTTGTGGACATGCAACAATGACAAGTTCAGTGGATTTACATAATTGTGGAGAATGGTTGTGGACTTCAAAATGAAAGCATGATGCTTAGTTGTATATATGGCGTTGATAGTGCTTGCATAAACCTGGTCTGGTTCGTGTTCTTCTATTTTTATGAAGTATAAAGATTTTCTAAATAAATACTCAAAAGAGTGGATATGGTGACATGTACCTTTGATTAGATAAAAATATAAAATCTATAAAAGTTAAAAAAATTATGATTAGATATAGTTAGGAAATGGTTTCATTATACCCAAGTATTTAAAAAGAATCCTATGTTTCCATGATTAAGTTCACACATTTTATTGCAACTTATAGTGAGCCACTGCAGCCTTATAAGTATTAGTGGTCAGAATGGTTAATGACTAAAACAACAATATGTATACACCTTTTGTATCACATTTGACAATCATTTCATATGGTATTTCACTTGATACTTTTTCTTGTCCCTCAAGGGGTGAGGGGACATATATTGCAAAATCCTATATCTCAACCAGCGTATACACCTATGGCACATTTTATTTAGCCACATGAATACCCCTTCATCTCACCCTTTCTTCTAGTGATGTGATATGACATACCCATCTATCACCTTTAGTCTCTAGTGACACTTCTTAGCAGTGTTGTAATTTGGAAGACTCGTGCATTTGAGGGGAGAATCTCCAATATTTTAAATCACGCCCTTAGGTTTAGACACCCAGACCATTGATAAGGGTCAATATACTGTACCATGGTTAATATTTTATAAGAGATTTGATGCATTAATAGGTTAACTATTCAAATTTACATGACGTTTCTCATGCTAAGTCTACCACAAACAAGGTGCTAGAAATATATTCCATATAAGATTAATAGTGAGTTTTCAAAGTGAACTTGAGACATGAATGTTCATGGACAATTCATGATGATATACAAAATTTTGGATAATGCTTGTGTACTTTTAACATTGAAAGAATGATACTCAGTTGTATGTATTTTGATACCATATAGCTTTGCACATATATCATCCAATTATATTTCATATATTCATATTACAAAAGGTGAAGAATTTTTAAACGAATATTAGAAATATATAATGTAACAATGTGTACCTTCTGTTAGATAAAAAGATAAAATATAACCACGATACAAAATAGAAACTACAAAATATAGATGGAAAACAGTTTTGATTATACCCAACGTATTCAAAATAGTTATATATTTTCACAATATGTAGCTATATATCAAATTGTAAGCTCGACAACTTTATTATTCTTGTAATGAACTTCTATGACCGTACTAGTTACTCTAATTACAATGTTTAATTACTTCACCAAAAATATGTATATATGTTTTTATCAATTTTGACAATCATTTCAACTGACCTTTCACTGAATTCTTTTGCTTGACCTTCAAAGGGTGGATATGTTGCAATACCTTATGTCATACTTTACACCCTCCATTCCAACCAACAAATACACCTATGGAATATCTGTTTAGCCAAAAACTACCATTTAACTAACATGTCCTTGTAGACAACTAGACACACATATCAACATCCAAATATGATGTTATGCATGCATACTTTATACTAGAAAATTGTTGTAAACAAAAAGTTAATGACATAAGTTAGATATGTCAAAAGAAATTTAGTGGATACTTGTGTATGTTTTTAGAATATTACTTTCTCCTATAAAATAAATTTAAACATTTCATTAGACAGTAAAATTTTATGTTGGTTACTCCATTTTCAATAATTTTTTGTAGGGATATATAGATATTATTGTGTAACTTGTAGTAATCCTATATAAAACCATAAACTCGGAAAGATATTTTTAATTGTTTCAATAGAAATTGGAAACAATATCGTGTAGTTCCATTATATGTACAAACTCATTTGAATTAGGTAATATGGTGTATCATCAGGCATGTAGTTCCATTATATATACAAACTCATTTGAATTGGGTAATATGGTGTATCATCATGCATCAGTTTACATTTGATGAAAGGAGAATTTCTCCCAACTACATACAAATTGCAATTAGGCCATGTTGTTATGATGAGTTGTATTGAGGTAAATACTTTCTCCTGAAAGAAATTATTATGTATTAAACAAGTAAACTATATGTTACTAAACGAATGGCTAAATTCTAAAAATTAAATAAGTATTTTGAATTAACATGTTCATGCTTGGGTTATTTGATCTCTAATACTTACATTTTTTTATTCAAAATAGCTAGAGGAATATAGAAAGCACAACAATATGAGTGTCATCCCTTATTTGAAGGGGTTAAAATAATATTTGTTAAATCGATGATAGACACTTCTTGATTTGGTCTTTCTCATTAAAAAAGATAGTCTTTGATTAATTATTTATAACAACATCAGTTAACATTGTGCCATTTACATGTCAGCATCACTATCTAGATGTTAGCTTCATTAACATGTACATTCTAGGACAAATATGGCTTATTTGGATGCGACTTGAATAAAGGTTAAGGTGTTGTGATGTGGTGTTATCTCCTTTTTTGGTGCTTGAGAGGCAAGATGTTATTTGATGTCATGAAAAGTTGATCAATGTAAGATGTTATGGCTTTATATCAGTTTGAAAAGTGAGGAAACATGGCGCATGATAGATTTCTAATGAACAAACTGATATACATATTTTTTTAAACAAAATCGCTAGGAATTTGTAATGTGATGTTGGAAAGAAAAAACACAATTGGCTGATAAAACCAAATATTTCTATTGTGTTTACAAATCTCATTTACCTGATATCATATATAATGTCATTTGTTTGACACGGCATTGATACACTATTTTTTTCCATTTTAGTATTTCTCCGAGTGAGCTTCTGTCTAAAACTTCTTATAAAACTTGTTACGGATAAAATCATAAATTCATTCAATCAATTCTAATAATAAGTTTTCACAAGAACATGATGTAGGTAGGTCAGTGTTGATTTTTCACATGAAGAATATGTGTTTTATGTTATAATGTGATTAATTTGAATTAACTAATAAAGAAAGATGAAATTTTTTTATCTTTCCCTATTAGAGGGTGCACAACCCGCATAGCAGCAACCTCAAGCAATTGTTCTCATGTTTAGTCGAGAATGATGTGCCACTGGGTACGTATGTTTCTGCTATAATAGCTCGAACATTCTATAGAAGAAGGGGAGTTTCACTAACAAGATAGGGAGAAGATTCTAGTATACTATAGTAAATGGATAGAAAATATAAGGATTCAATTTGGGTTTTCATACCTTCATTTGTAACCCTCCTGTGGGGAACATGTTATCCACCTCGGTAGACATAGTAGGTAGTAATGTTAAGGGAGCACATGACATTGTACATGTTAAGAAGTCCAATCGTAGGGACTCAAATCATCCACAACCCATAGAGTTACTATACTAGGTGGAGAGATCATCATTGTATTGTGATCATTTTGGAACACCCTTTTTCTTTGAAATGAAAATTTCATGTAGCGAGCAATCTTCTCATGTTCACTGTTGCGTTCATTTTGGTATTACCATCATTTAAGGGGAGTTGTGTGGGGTGATTGGCAATGGAAGTGAGTAAAGAGACGAATGGTCTAATGGTCGGGTGGGGTAGGTATATATGAGAAAATACAAGGAGTAAAAGAGTTGGACTAACAACTAGGAAATTGATGAGGTTGAGCGAAGTACAACAGATCATTAACATTTCAGACTAGAAAAGGATCTGAGAGATTGATCAAGAGAATCAGGGGTGTAGGCCTTGATTATTGAGTTTTTTTAGATCTTGTAATTATAAAAAGATGTACAAGGAGGCTTCTTGTCATTTTAGTTTCATCACTAAAAATTGATAACATGTGTGCATTGAGAGAAGTTGGAGGAGAATCAAGTAGTTGGAGGAAATGCATGACATGTTTGAGAAATCTATAAAATGAATACAAAATATGTGAAAATGTGAGAAGAGAATAAAAGTAAGGAGGTTGGATCATTTTTCAACATGGAGTAGTTTGATTAATTGGATGTCTTTTTTTGGAAATCTGACATTTCTATAATTCTCCCATCGGACGCACTCTATTGATAAGAATTTAAATATATGTCAGAAATTATTGCTTATAGTGGTATATATAGACATATAACTCTAAAATAGCAAAAGTTTAGTTCATATTTTTGAAAATTGAGAAGGAGAACAAGTGATAGAGAGAAGATAAGTTAATAGAATACAATTAGTGGGTATGATTTTAATATGAGATTTTTAAATAAAAGTTCTTTCTCAATAGTAAATATCATCATTTAGATACAGAGAGATAATAAGATAAAAAAACATAGAATATGGAGAGAAAACACAGGGAGAAGAGATAGTTAAGGAGACAATATAAGTGTAAAATTATATTGTAGCAATCTTATTGGCTAAAAACTAAAACAATGCTGAAATGGTACTGTTCTAACTATTCGAAACTATTACTCTATTTAAAGTAGTATAGACAGTGATGTTCTCTATCACCCCATATAACACCTTTAATTTCTAGAGATGGTAGCAATGATTTTTGTTTTCTACTAACTATATTAAGGGTAGTTAACCAATTGTGAAAGATATTTTGACCATAGACATACCACACAAGGTGCCTTCAGGCATTATGTAACTGAATAGTAAATGGATTTTAATTACCTCACTCTATATACTAAGATCGTATTAATCATATTCATCTTTATGCTCTTTTTTGGACACTTTATAAAGGGTTGTGTGTCTGATGAATTTAGTATACATCTTGAATGAAGGTTTTTGTTGAGCGAAAGTAGCAATTATGCCTCCTTTATTCTAACAATTTCATGGAATATCCTCCAAAATTGTTATTGATTTTGGATTGATCAGCTTGATTGGAAACATCTTCACATTCGAACAAACTTTAGATTTGCATTGTAATAAAAAATATATGTAGTATTTGGTTTATTAAACCTAAGTAGATTTGTTAATCTTGTTTGAGATTATAAGCTTGTATAACCATATCATCCTTTATTTCCCTTATCCCATCTCTTCACCCCCACACAATTTATTATTCTAGTTGTTTTTCTAGAAGTAGAATTCTATCAAAAAATTTGTATATGTATTGGGAGGAATTTTGACATATGATTAGTATTTCATTGTACTAATTTACATAATCCCCTCAAATTTAAGTATTATACGTAATCCTCTCAAATTGAAAATCTATATTTGCTAAATTTCCATTTATATTTGGTCTTCATTAAATTTTCTTAAAGTGTGATCATCAAAATATAATTTTGTCTCATATTGATCATGTCGCTTCATTTGGGACCCACACTTGAGTACATGGACCGATTTATGATTTATTGGTATTGGAATCATATTAAAAATTTCATGCATTCAGTTTTTAAGTACTAATGGAGATAAAATAGTTGGTTATAGAATAATATCATATTAGAAATCTCACATTTCTAGAAATTGTATAATAGAATCTAAATAGACAGTCAAAATCCCATGGTAATTGGATTTTTATCATATTACTCTTAATTACATTTATAATGTAGTATAGTAATTAGGTAAACACACTCATTCTTCATCTCATGTAGCTTCGTCAATGACAATTATAGGGATATGATCTCTCTCCTACCTCAAGTATTGTTTTCCCCTTCATTTTCCAAGTTTTTTCTCAGTTTGCAACTCAAGAAATAACCCAAAAACACTAGCATCCTTAAATATAAAACCTCTTACTTGCAACAAAATTGGACTTGCTCATACCACCATAGTTGATAACAAATTACCACAAAACACTAGCCATATTGATTTCTTTAGCACCATATATTGATCTCCTTGTTCCATACCGTACATAACTATATCACTAGGAGCCCCTCCCACATCTCACTTGCACGCTATAGGATCTATCTCTTACACTGGAAAGGTAACTAACTAGTCTAAACCTCATCATTGTGAATAATAGTCTTAACGATGATCCAATTTGCAACCAGCCGCCCATGTCACTTGCTCTCCTTCCACTGACTTATAGGTATCAAAGGGTCAAGTTCAAGATCACCAATGTCTTGAAGTCAACTATCATACTCCCTAGTACAACCCAACCCCTGAAATAGATCACTCAACCACCTTGTCGACATGCAACTCACCTCATCCACCACCATGTCTCCAACATCATCCATCTCAACATTTCCCTCAACCCTAGGATCCTTTCTAGATTTTTTCAACTTGACCACCTTGTCAACATGCAATATAACCAACACAAGTCACCTGACCTTCTCCCTTATCTACTACAAAACTAGCATACAAAGATAACTCCTCTAGCAACCTTATAACCACCTTATGACAACACACATCCAATTCATTGTGGCTTCCTCAAAACCTAATCATGCCTTCTAGATCAATCATTAGATCTTCAGGGAACTAAAGAGATGAGGAACTTGTTTTCCTCATCTGTTAATGACCATGTCCTGGGGCAATTAGATCACATGAACTGTCTAGACACTACCAAAAAAGACCAGAGAACGTGACAAACCCCTTCTATCACTATGGACTCAGATTCTAAATGGAGATATTGATAACACCCAAATTCAGACATTTATGCTAAGCATTTATTTATGGTTTTATGTCATTATAGCCTTAATATGCCCAAAATAACCTTAGATCCTTATCTTTTAGTAATTTTATCTTTTCATAGATAAAGTTCCTCAACTAGCCAATTTTGGACTTGTAGGCACCAAACCTGAAAAGACATCTATTCTCTTAAGATTTCTCCCCAACACAAGGTTTTTGTAGTAGCTAGGCTTCCATCCATCGTGACCGCGGATTAAACATTGTACTATGTGCACCATCTTAGGAGACGGTGGTCCCGCTAATCGACTAGCGGGCCCAAGAAAATTTTAATATCTTGGACCCTATTTTTGATGGTCAACCCTTTATTAGAATGCATCCTCACCAATCATAAGGTTCATCAATGTGGGCCCATCGACCACCAGTAATCGTCCCCCCATGGGGGTGGGGGTGGGCTTGTTCCAAGATGTCGCGACTGCAGCCAAGGAGACAATGTCGCAACCACAGCCAAGATGTCATGTCGACCAACACTCAGCACAGTTGGGCCCAGCTCAGCACGGAAGGGCCGAGGCCAAGGTGTCGCAACTGCGGCACCATCTCGACCATGGTACACCATCGTGACCGCGGCACAACCACCTCAACCGCGGGGTCTGTCTCGACCGAAGCATCTTCCCCGACCGCAGGATCCATCTCGACCGCAACCCCCAGCACGACCGTGCCCAGCGTGGCACAGTCGGTTTGAGACCAAGGTAGTGACTGAGGTAGGTGTCATGACCATCGTCTCCCTTCGTCTATAAATACTAACCCCCCATGACCTAGAGAGGGGTTCTAGGATTTGGAGGTCTCATTCTGCGGTTCGAAGACTTGGAGGTCCATGGTTCAGAGATTTTTCTAGTTCCACATTGTGGTTCTACACATTCTGGGTTGCCAGAGCCCCATGGGAGAGTTCCAAGGTCTAAAAGGGTTGAAGTTCTCATACTACATTTGTTCCTACGGTTTGTTTCCATCTACCACCATTTTCCACCACCATCCACCCATATCATATCATTCCCATCCATCTTCCACCTCTATACACCCACCAAGTTGTTGTTCAGGGCAGAATCAAAGAGAAAGGAGGCCAAGGAGTCCAGTAGACCAAAGAGGACGACCCAAAGATGAGATATAGCCTATACGGAGGCTAAGGAGTGAGAGTCACCTCTCCTCTATGGGCTAAATCTCTTCTCCTTCTCTTTTCTTCTACTATTCTCCTTTATATTTGTATAAATGATGTTCTTCCATCTTTGTTCGGTGCCAACTATGCTTATCCATGGCTAGTTGAGCTCCTTCTTGACTATGTAGCCCGTTTTGGGCATGTTTATGTAATTTTACCTTAAGCAAGTAGTTTTATTCTAGATCTAGTACATTTTTTTGTTCTATCTTCTCTTTCTGGTTATGATTGCTAGTTTGATTGATCTCTTTCTTGCTTGAGCTTCTATTTCTACCTATATTGAGAGACTCATTGTAGAAATAGATAAGAGAAGGTAGTTTGGATTGGAATCTGAAAGGTGGACGGTTCAAGGAGATCTGTGCAGAACCGTAGACCTGGGCATGGTCGGGCCCACTACCAGGTTATGCCCAGATCCCACCTGTTGATAGCATTTTAGAATATCCTAGACCTGAGAGGATATCTAGAATATCCTAGGGTGTTTATCCTCCTAAATTGTTATTGATTTTGGATTGATCAGCTTGATTGGAAACATCTTCACAGTCCAACAAACTTTAGATTTGCATTGTAATCCAAAATATATGTAGTATTGGTATATTAAACCTATGTAGATTTGTTAATCTTGTTTGAGATTATAAGCTTGTTTAACCATATCATCCTTTCTTTCCCTTATCGCGTCTCTTCACCTAGGGTTGTAAATGGGTACGGGTAGACCCACGGACCCGCAAATCCGGACCCTTAAAAAACCTGTCATGGGTCTAATTTTGTATACCTGCATACCCTTGGACCCGTATACCCTTGGACCCACATATAAGTGGGTCCAATAATGGGTATGCTTGGACCCAGACCCGCTAGACCCGTGTACCCGCTATACATAACTAACTACTAAAATAATGTGTTATATATATCATACTTTACTAGTCTAACTAATATAATTATTGAGATTATATCCTACTCTAACCACAATAAGGTTGAGACTAGTCATATAATTAAGAATTAACTATTCTAGTTACAATAATGAACATCATATGTAAACTTAAAATAAAAATGTCTACTAATTTACATTACTTTCTACATAAATTAAATGTTATGATCATGACTACAAATATGTAAACAATTACTCAATTAATGTTATTATGTAGAATACAACATTGTCTAATATAACTATTACATGTTAATATACTATATGATAACAATATCTTGTTGTGTTAAATATATATATCATAGTCATTTCTCTTACATAAAAATATGATGTTTTATAGAACCGCTTACCCGCATACCCGCTATTATTGCGGGTACGGGTATGGTGCGGGTCCAGGTTTTGTATTATGCGGGTCTAGAACCGGAATCAGACCCCCTAAATTAGATGGGTAAGGGTATGGGTATGGCCAGACCCGCACCGTTTACACCCCTATCTTCACCCCCACATAATTTATTATTCTAGTTGTTTTTCTAGAAGTAGAACTCTATCAAAAAAATTGTATATGTATTGGGAGGAATTTTGATATGTGATTAGTATTGCATTGTACTAATTTACATAATCCCCTAAAATTTAAGTATTATACATTATCCTCTCAAATTGAAAATCTATATTTGCTAAATTTCCATTTATATTTGTTCTTCATTAAATTTTCTTAAAGTGTGAGCATCAAAATATAATTTTGTCTCATATTGATCATGTTGCTTCATTTGGGACCCACACTTGAGTACATGGACCGATTTAGGATTTATTGGCATTGGAATCATATTAAAATTTCATGCATTCAATTTTTTAGTACTAATGGAGATAAAATAGTTGGCTATAGAATAATATCATATTAGAAATCTCACATTTCTAGAAATTGTATAATAGAATCTAAATAGACGGTCAAAATCCCATGGTAATTGGATTTTTATCATATTACTCTTAATTACATTTATAATGTAGTATAGTAATCAGGTAATAACACGCGTTCTTCATCTCATGTAGCTTCATCAATGACAATTATAGGGATATGATCTCTCTCCTACCTCAAGTATTGTTTTCCCCTTCATTTTCTAAGTTTTTGCTCAATTTGCAACTCAAGAAATAGCCCAAAAACACTAGCATCCTTAAATATAAAACCTCTTACTTGCAACAAAACTGGACCTGCTCATACCACCATAGTTGATAACAAATTACCACAAAACACTAGCCATACTAATTTCTTTAGCACCATATATTGATCTCCTTGTTCCATACCGTACATAACTATATCACTAGGAGCCCCTCCCACATATCACTTGCATGATATAGGATCTATCTCTTATACTGGCAAGGTAACTAACTAGTCTAAACCTCATCATTGTGAATAATAGTCTTATGATGATTCAATTTGCAACTAGCCTCCCATGTCACTTCCTCTCCTTCCACTGAATTATAGGTATCAAAGGGTCAAGTTCAAGATCACCAATGTCTTTATTAGAATGTGTGGTATTCAACCCAAAACCAATTGGCAATGGGTGAAGGGACCACACACCTTATAAGCCCAGGACCTTTCCCAGAGCTCAACGGTGTGGGACAATTCTAACATCCCCCCTCAAGTGCAGCTACTTTTGTGTTAAAGTGTCTATATTAGTCTATTAGTTAAATAGGCTAATTAGTTTAGTGGGCCTTTATATTCTGGCCCGTCTAGTTTAGATTACTTGGGACACAAGTCTCAGGGTTTCTCCCTTGCTCCTATATATAGGACAGGGGTGTCCAGTCTTGTAATCATCTATCACAATCTATTCCTATTCAAGCAATCTTATATTTTAACAGTCTTGAAGTCAACTATCATACTCCCTAGTACAACCCAACCCCTGAAATAGATCACTCGACCACCTTGTCGACATGCAACTCACCTCATCCACCGCCTTGTCTCCAACCCTGAAGTCGACATCATCCATCTCAATGTTTCCCTCAACCCTAGGCTCCTTTCTAGCTTTTTTCAACTTGACCACCTTGTCAACATACAATATAACCAACACAAGTCAGCTGACCTTCTCCCTTGTCTACTACAAAACTAGCATACAAAGATAACTCCTCTAGCAACCTTATAACCACCTTATGACAACACACATCCAATTCATTGTGGCTTCCTCAAAACTGAGTTGTTCCTTCTAGATCAATCATTAGAACTTTAGGGAACTAAAGAGATGAGGAACTTGTTTTCCTCATCTGTCAATGACCATGTCCTGGGGCAATTAGATCACACGAACTATCTAGACACTACTAGAAAAAGACCAGAGAACATGACAAACCCCTTCTATCACTATGGACTCAGATTCTAAATGGAGATATTGATAACACCCAAATTTAGGCATCTATGCTAAGCATTTATTTATGGTTTTGTGTCATTATAGCCTTAATATGCCTAAAATAACCCTAGATCCTTATCTTTTAGTAATTTTATCTTTTCATAGATAAAGTTGCTCAACTAGACAATTTTGGACTTGTAGGCACCAAACCTGAAAAGACATCTATTCTCTAAGATTTCTCCCCAACAAAAGGTTTTTGTAGTATCTAGGCTTCCATCCATCGTGACCTCAGATTAAACATTGCACTATGTGCACCATCATAGGAGACGGTGGTCCCGCTAATCTACTAGCGGGCCCAAGAAAATTTTGATATCTTGGACCCTATTTTTGATGGTCAGTCCTTTATTAGAACGCATCCTCGCCAATCATAAGGTTTATCAATGTGGTTCCATCGACCACCAGTAATCGCCCCACCCCCTGTAGGGGTGGGCTTGTTCCAAGATGTCGCGACCGTGACCAAGAAGGGTGTCATGACCGCGGACAAGGAGACAATGTTGCGACCGCGGCTAGGGAGACAATGTCGCGACCATGGCCAAGATGTCGTGTCAACCAACACTCAGCACGGTCGGGCCCAACTCAACATGGCAGGTTCGAGGCCAAGGTTTCGCGACCGCGACACCATGTCGATCGCGGCACAACCACCTCGATCGCGGGGTTTGTCTCGACCGAAGCATCTGCCCCGGCCGTAGGATCCATCTCGACCGCAACCCTCGGCACGACCGTGCCTAGCTTAGCATGGTCGGTCTGAGACCAAGGTAGTGACTGAGGTAGGTGTCACGACCATCTTCTCCATTCACCTATAAATACTCACCCCTCATGACCTAGAGAGGGGTTTCAGGATTTGGAGGTCTCATTCTGCGGTTCGAAGACTTGGAGGTCCATAGTTTAGAGATTTTTCTGGTTTCACATTGTGGTTCCACACATTATTGGTTGCCAGAGCCCCATGGGAGAGTTCCAAGGTCTGAAAGGGTTGAAGTGCTCATCCTACATCTGTTCCTCCAGTTTGTTTCCATCTGCCACCATTTTCCACCACCATCCACCCATATCCTATCATTTCCAGCCATCTTCCACCTCTATACACCCACCAAGTTGTTGTTCAGGGCAGAATCAAAGAGAAAGGAGGCCAAGGAGTCCAGAAGACCAAGGAGGAGGACCCAAAGATGAGATCCTGCCTATACGGAGGCTAAGGAGTGAGAGTCACCTCTCCTCTATGGGCTAAATCTCTTCTCCTTCTCCTTTCTTCTACTGTTCTCCTTTGTATTTGTACAAATGATGTTCTTCCATTCTTTGTCCGGTGCCAACTGTGCTTATCCATGGCTAGTTGAGCTCCTTCTTGACTATGTAGCCCGTTTTGGCCATGTTTATGTAATTTTACCTTAAGCAAGTAGTTTTATTCCAGATTTAGTACATTTTTTTGTTCTATCTTCTCTTTCTGGTTATGATTGCTAGTTTGGTTGATCGCTTTCTTGCTTGAGCTTCTATTTATGCCTATATTGAGAGACTCATTATAGAAATAGATAAGAGAAGGTATTTTGGATTGGAATCTGAAAGGAGGATGGTTCAAGGTGATATGTGCAGAACTATAGACTTGGGCACGGTTGCACCCACTACCGGGTTCTGCCCAGATCCCACCTATTGATAGCATCTCAGAATATCCGAGACCTGATAGGATATCTAGAATATCCTAGGGTGTTTATTTGTCATCCTCGAGAGGGGTTTCATGTCTTTGATGAGTTTTAATCACATTGCATGAAAGCGAGTGGGATGGTCCTACGGGAACAGATACCACAGTATGTATTATGTTTGGATGTAGGTTGCTTGTTGAGGTGTTTGAGGGTTTTCTATGCCTGAGAACAGGTGCATAGATTATCCAACTTGTGGTTACAAAGCCAAGAACTCCTTCTCTCTTATTAGTAGAATCTGACGGGCTTTGTTTTGTTTTGTTTTATTTCATGACATTCTCCTATACTAGTTCTAGTTCCATACTTTTATCGACTATTGGATTGGCTTATCTTACTCAAGAGTGAGATCTTAACCTTCCAAAACGTCCCCACATCCATGTGTTCAACCTCGTATATCTACTTTGACCCCATGATAAAGTTGTGGGGGTCCTTGAAGGTTTTGGGTTATAAATTCAAAGTTCGATTCCTTTTGAGTCTGCCTCCTTTTAGACGCACAATTTAGGCCATATCAGATATCTGGTCAGATCTGAAGATTTCAATGACATGAACATTGATCTTGTTTAGATTTGAATAATTTCCAATCTCTATAGTTTAGGTTCCTTTTTAAAGTGTATTAGCAAGACTAAAGATAACCTACCCTAATGTCAACCTAATATCCAATGTACTAGTTTAGTGAAATATATAAAATATGTAACTCATAAAACACAAAGATCTACATGGTTGTTTATTTGGGGAATTTGTAAATTATGTAAAGAACTATGCACGTACATATATTAGAAAACTTAGAATTAACCTAACCATAATAATATATTATATTAATGTACGTCACATACTAATAACTATATATGTACATATATTGCTTATTTAGAATGGATATGGATCCACGAATTATGATAATCTTAATCAGCAAAACTAAATTGGTATATGAGGGAAGGAATGGATATATATATATAAGAAGGTTTCTCTAATAAATATACAAACTGATTATTTTTTACATAAACTTAGACTATATAATCAAAGGGTGGAACAAGGTATGAAATTACCCTATTATAGTTCATCTAGATTCTACATGAACTTTTTAACATAATCAAGATATCAGCACATGACTAGTGTATATTAATGTATGTTGAAATTAAACCCTAGATAACCCTAGTAAGATTATATTGGTACATAAACATATTTCACCCTAGTGACTAAATAGAATTATACTATATATAAGAGATAGATTAAAATTTTCGAATCCAATATAGAAAATTGTGATAAAATAATTGGGTTTGGAACACAAATTATATGTATAACCTACTTGGAAATCTAAAACATATACTGATGGGAAAATATGGAATGGTAATCCAACAGGGTAAAATGTATGGCTAAATGACTAAAATTGAACAACATTTAATTCCAAGGAAATAACCATATGGTGATATAGAATTCCTTTTATTATTAAATCTCTAAACTTTGGATCACATTGAACCTTAAGTGTGAAACAACTTAGAGTCATACTTAAAAAAGATGAATTAAATTATCTATTTCAATTATTTTTCTATTTTATCCCTCTTGAACTTCATTCATAGAATTTTAGCAGTTGGTGAACCCTATTTATTTATTAACCTTGTCTTACTCTTGAAGGTCACCACAATTACATGAATAGTTAATATTGTTGAATGAATGAATATGGATTTTTACATTGCTACAAAACTCTGATGTTGACTAGGCTTTGGATACTATATTTGGTGGTTCATATCTCCCAACCCTACACTATGGGTAATGGACATAGAGGTCCTCTAGTACTAGTTTCCCCCATAGGAGAAAGTGTCTTCTATAATAGAGGGGAGAACAATAGAAACCTAGCCCTCGATAAAACAAAGTACTAGATTACATGTGTCAAGAGTTAATACCTTAAACTACAAATATTTTGATATTTATAATTATTGATATTATTGAGTACATCTTGTTAACAATGTATTAAATTTTTCATTTTGAAAACTCTTGTGAATTATGTTATGTGAATCCTTGAAATCCTCAATTTATAGTCCCTACATAATTTGTCAATACTTTGAATCTCCTCTTGTTTATATTAATTTAAATACATTAGTAATAAAGATTTTATACCAGCTTTGCTAACCCAATCCACATTTTTAGTCCATGTATTGATTTATAAGCTATTGGAATTGATGGGCATGTGGTAAAAAGAATACATGGAGGAGAAATCCATGAGATGTCCTCTATTGAAGAATAGACAGGACTCATGCATGTTTTATATAATAGTCTTTATGTATAGGATTTTTTGAACTCCGGTTGTATAGAGTGAACATACATAAGATTTGTTTATTATTTTGATATAATTTTGTATAAATTTGATCATCAAGATCTGGTTTTTACACCATGGTATTAGAGATATAAACATTAGACGTTCATACATGTCTCATGGAACTTAGGGTTAAATAGCTAGTACACCCAGCACATAGGAAAATAGTTTATCACCAATCCTAGTTTTGATAGCACCATCTACCTAATATATAAATAGAAACATAAATGAAATTAATTTTAGCCTAAATTTTAGTGAACTAATTAATCAAGAATAATATCACCATGTAAGTGGAATGATATGAGCTATCTAAAAAGGATGTTTTGTAAAGGTTATGTCATAATTTCTCCCGATCCACTAGGTGGTGGTGAAGTTTCCAAAATTTACATATAGACTTGGCCTAGGTGATTTTTACTGTTTGGGAAAAAACATAAATCCTGACAAAAGTCACCAACCCAAATAAAAAACTAAAAAATAGAATGTCTAACTGCAAATTTTGAACCGCTTAGTAGATGACTAATTTGATGTGTATCCAAACTTAGTATAGGGAATCTCTATTTAGTTGTGAGCCATACCTTTCACCCTATACCATAAGTTAAATCACCTTAGTAGCTCATTAAGTTCCATGAAGATCTAATTTTCACAATTGAATCATGTGGTTAATATCATAAAGTAGAAATAAGTGTTGGGTTTTAGGGGAGATAGAGAAGGAAGCAGAAACAAAAAAAAATCTTCTCCCTAACCCAGAATAAAGGAATCATGTCAACATCTATACAATAGGAAGGATGGTTTGTAGAGGTGTACCTTGTCCCGAGGATTGCTCAGTGACTTTACCTCGCGGCTTGTGCGGTCTTCACCTCTGGTCTTGGACGGTGTTTGTGCAGCTCCTGGTCTCACTGGGACTGTCAGGATTGACATCTGTCCTCCGAGCAGCAGAAGTCTCTCGCCTCTAAAGTAGTTCACACAGACCACCTAGAACTCCGATATCCTTGTCCTATAAGGAATCAAAAGGAGTCGCACCCTCTTTTCGACGTACTAGTCACCGACACACTCTCCTGCAACCAGTTGCCTTTCTGCAGTTGTCTTTCCCTTGATGTGCCTCCCTTATCGGGTATCACTTGCTCGGGCTCTCTCAGTTACCACAACTAGAGAGAACGACAACTTTGCAGAGCAACTAGTGTTCTTATTTGTGTTCTTGAGAAGCCCCCACTACCCCTATATATAGGAGGGTCATGGAACAGGGTACTCTATCCCAGACAATGTGAGATTAAAGCAGGAGTAGAAGGGTTCGAGATTTTCCACAAAACAACCAATTGCGCCACCTGAACCGATCGTTTCATGCATGAAATGGTCGGTTGGGGAGTTGAGCTGATCGGTTCACACCTCAACCGATCGGTTGGGGCACCTGAGCCAATCGGTTCACTTCTGAGCCGATCGGTTCGTGATCCTGATCCAACTCAAATTGACTTTCGTATTTGTTTCCGATTAATCAAATATTAATCCTCGTCCAAATCGAATTTGTACAAGTGAAACCAATTGTATTTGCAAAATAGTCTTCTAACTTTCCAAACAATCTCGGTTGGTCTAGTTGATCCGATCGGTTCAACGCTTGAACTAGTCATTTCAGCCTGTCTTGAGTTGATCGGTTCATCACATGAGCCGATCGATTCACTAACCTGAGCCGATCGGTTCATCACATGAGCTGATCGGTTGGGGCAACAGACTATGCAAAATCAGTCAATCGTAGTTTCAATCAATCTGATACTCTAATCAATCGGTCCAACACCTTGAACACTATGATACTAAGCTATCAATCGATTGAGTGTTTAATTGAACTACTAACCTCCTTTTGCAATCAATTTAAACATCGTTTGTGGATAAACTCCTCTTCCATGTTACCTATGTGTGTGACCCTGCAGGTCCTTTTCACGTTGGCAGTGAAAGTCCATAACACTTATAACTTTATAAGCAAAGAGTGGTGCCTAGTCGCACATCAGTGCTACCCAAGTGAAAAGGAAAGTTGGAGAACAACTTTCAATCCTACAATCTGTGAATGGTGTTACACTGAATATATAATTCCTTAGTCGCTGATATCCTGAATGAACTCAAGGCATGGAACGGTTATCCTATCAATGTTCATTCACTTTCTTGATCTCAGAGTAGATTGGAGGAGATATGTATGACATCAATATCACATATTGATTCACACATGCATGTGCACGCCTATCTCAATCCTACTCATAAAGTGGCCATGGATATCAAACTCCCTTAGGAGGGACAAATCCCATATCTATCACTCACCCCTTAAAAGCCCCATCTATCAAAGCCACCCAATCATCACCTTTATAACAACCCATGTTGTAGGACTGCGTTTGATGATGTCAAAGTGTACCCAACGACATGTGTTGAGTGTAGTGATTTCAGGTCAAAGAATCACACTCACCACCATCACTGTGAGAACTGATTATGACTACCATGTCATGGTTCCATTTGTCAAACTCATAGTGGGTCTGTCCGGTAAACTTATTCTCTAACAAGTACCTATGTGTTTGGTTTGATATCTCCATATCATGACTAATGAGATTCTGTCATCAACCAACACCACAATCTAGTCTTGTGTGTCATTGTTGTCTATCTACCTTCCATAATGACATCTGACTAGGGACATAATAAGAATGTACAAACTCTTAGCATCCGTATGATCTCATCGTTAAGGTCCTCAACTTGAAAGCATACGTCATCGAGTACTGTCATTCTCTAAACATTCAATTTGTTCTATCATTATCTCATATGACTGACCCAGAAAGAATTGGAAGCTTGTCTTTGATCTTTATCAAATCAATCTTAATGTATCCCACCAATCATCCCATGATTGGCTCTCAGGGCATACATACCAATAGACTCCCACTTGCACTGTGAGACAATCACTCTTGAATCATATTCATAGTGATCTTTAAACATGTCCCACATGTTTCTGTGCTCTAGTGCTAACATAGTGAGTTATGGAAACACCTTGCCAAAGTCAGTATTAACTGCATGTCTCTCATCTCTTCGTTGTACATCACACGTATGAGATGGAGTTGTCGTAATATGCAATCCAGTATTCCTCTGCTAACCTTTAGCCACATTGCATGACCAAGTACTCCTTACTTGTCATCAAAGATCGGAATATCTATAAGTTCATCTCATGAACTTCCAGATCCATATAGTATCCACTAATGTTCTCTAACACACAGATACTCGGCTTTTCCTTTTAAACTGATTTATTGGAATGTTTCCATTTATCAACAAACATTCACTTTTATATATCCCATATATATTGCGATTAATTCTTTCTCTTTTTCAGAAGTTCGCATCAGTGTAACTCTTTACAGTGAACCCTTCCTTATTTCCATAGAACTAGTACTTCTCAAGTTCTTATGGTATTCTAGTAACCCTTACTGGAACTAGACAGACATCCACTCGTCATGTCCCACATACGAGTTATCAGGATGGGCACATCATATTGTCATGTCCTACATACAAGATGATGAATGCATTTTATTCTTGCTATGTCCTATAAGTGTAAAATAATGGGATGATTGCATACATGATATATCCATATCTATTCCTAGTGTTCCCATTCTTCATAATAATTGGACACTTCGCCTTGGGATACTAAATCCATGTAACATGGACAAGTTTTCTCCCACGGAATCTATGCACACTGAAACCTTCAGTGTAGATTTCCAATGTATGCTCTCTCTTTTCAGGTCAAGAGGTTTTCGAGAACTATCTCTATAGATCTCTATTCCTATCACATAGGAAACGTCTCTATCTTCCCTAAAGATAATTTCCACTTTGGATTTCCGTTCTAGAACATTTCCATTTCACATCAACATGTGGAATGTAAATATGCTCCCACTAAATCATAGATCCCTTGTTTATCTTTGACAAATCAGTCAAACCCTTTGACTATATCATCAAAGTAAAGATACAGCTCTGAGTTGCTTGTACCTAATCAATCATATTGATTAGTCCATTGTAACTTATAGACTTCATTTGCATTAATGGATTCATAAACCTTATAGGTTGTGTCACATACACATCCTTGTTTTATTCCTCATAGGAATGCAGTTTTAGTATCTGTATGCCAAATCTCTTAGTCATTAAGTTGCAATCAACAAGCATCATCCTTCTCAAAATGTTATCCATGTGTCTTAACACTTAAGACTCATTCGTACTTATGGATTTCATCCCAATGGGTGCTACCATCAAGGTCATACCTTATGGTTCACATGGAATTCATTTAGGATTTAATGGTCATAAACCATAACTCAAAATATGGTTCCTCATATTCATCTAGATAGTTGACTCATCACATGACCAACTCATCACATAGATAATCGAGGTGTATCTGTCAAGGATATAAGAACTCATAACTCCTTGTGATTCTTAATGTCCTTTATTAGTGTGGGGTATTCTTTATTTAAGAAGAACTTAGTTATTTGATAATCATCCTCCAACTCCTTAGAGTATGACTCCTTTTGATTTAGACATCACCATGCCTTAATCATGAGTTTACTATGATACACTATCATCATCACTCACAAGGTTCTCAAACATTTAGTCCAAGTATTTTATTCATTGATCTCATCAAGAATTAACACTTTACCAAATTCGTACTTCATCTATGATATTCTTGAACACTTCAAGATATTCATATTGGTATTTCTATAAACACCGTTGAAGTATTAGCATTTGCTCCAATAGGTGTGTAAATACATTACATGTATTATACCTAATAGGAAAATCATTCTCCCACTACCATTAGTGAAGATTGATTAATCATGTCTAAGAGATTCATGTCTCTTACTGGTTCTCTAACCAAAAGAGTCTAGATTTATCCATCATATGGAGACTAGAAATGAATTTCTCATGATTTATGCTAATTTGATTGTTTGAGTTATCAATAATTTTTAGGTATCATTTTATCTTATGCATACCAAGTACCATAAGATAAATAAGGCATTGCCACAAAGATCATATCTTTGAAAATGAAACATCAACTTTATTGATAGCCATCCTCATCTCAATAAGATGCAACAATAAAGTGTTTCTATTGGCAAATTGAAATAGTAGTTCTCAACTCTATTACATGCCCTTTAGGCTGAAATAAACTAAAAGGTACCCCTATCTAGGGCAGAAACAATTGCCCCATTTATTGAGTGCTTTACATTTTATATCTTGGTATCATATACCTCAAAAATGTTACAAGTTTATTTCATGACACCGTCAGGTGGAGACGTCTGTCGCATCCTTCTTCTTTAGTTCGTTCTTCCAGATATAGAGGGCAATTCCCTCATTCACCCTCCCATGTGCCTTGAGGTTGAAGACGGCTTGGATTGTTGGCTGGCATTAGAACACTTCTTTGCTTTGCCCTAGTCCTTGCCTTTAAGACTTACCCTTCATTGATCACATCAAAGATTAGGGTTTGTCTTTCTTCATCTTTGCCTCTACTATCCTTAACATGTACAACAACTATGTCAATGCTTGTCAAAGTTGTTCATGTTGTAGTTCATCATGAGCTGTATGATTCTCGCAACATTTGTAGTATCATACCAATAGCCAACTCTTGGCTCACAGGGAATCCTTCTTAGTCAGGTTTTTCCACATACCCAATCACATTGAGTGTCTGAAAACCTTACTGGATCTCCTTCTTGTCATGACATACTAGGACAGTGTCTTGGAGACATCATATGTCTCATGTTGTTTCTACAACTCATAGTTCAGAGAACACAACATTTAGCACTCCACATCAATTGTCATCCTTGGTATTCTTCCATAAGCATACTTTCAACCATTGGTGTGATGGGATCGAGTTCATCTGGTTCTGGTATAACTAGGACTTTGAGCTTTTGTTCTTCGATTGAGAACACTTCTCAACATCCTAACCAGTCGTGGAATTATTCCCATTTAATTTGTTGGTCTCAAAGACCGATCGCAAAAAGTGATTATTATTGATTATCCATTTATTGGACAAAAGGAAATATATGCAATTTAGTCCAAAAACTCCTTTTTTACTTGATTGATTTGAAAAGGTTTTACGATATAATTAGGACTTTAATTAATTATCGGTCCCACTATTTTTGTTCAAAATGATAGCCCTCACCATCAATTCGGAAGATTGCAGTGTACAATCTTCTAGTGGGTCAAGATCCATATTTTATCAAGTCATGAGTCAGCTTTGGTTGATCTCCCACAATCTTGACTATTTAGGTAGGCCATCATGCCAATTGCATCATATGCAACTCTTGATGAATGAACATGTGCAACACCTTGCCATGAACATTATGTGCCTCTGGGCTTATACGCTCTAAGAATCACCAGTTAAGTCTAACCCAAAAACCGACACGGTAAACATGCACCCTGCTTTGGCAGAACCTACATGTTTACCCTTCACACTTCCGTGAGATAGACGGCAGACCACGCTTTGGCGTAACCTACGCTTGGTCAATCAAGTTTTTCATGTGTGCCGCTAATGGAAGGCATAAAAGACTTAATATTTAGATGAAGGATTTGGTTTTATAGGTACATATACATATCCAATCACTACAATACATAGTATGTATCATATACATGCTATATCCCATAGAAAACATGTGAAATGATAAAAGCAATGATTATGGCCATCCTAATGTGATTCCTCGAGCCAAGAAGAATCATGATCATCTAGGTCTACATCACATGCAACCTGTCCATGATGAAGTGTTATAGTCGTCTGAGTTGATCAACTCATCACATGAATGACCTGCTCGCCCTGGCCGGTCGTCTGGGTGCCACCAACCGATCGATTGGCTCCTCCAACCAATCAATTTGCCTGGTCATTGTGCATCTCCTCAGGTCACCACCCGCTCGTCTCTCTCCTCGAGCCGATCGTCTAGATTGCCAATCGATCGGTTCACGCCTTGAACCGATCGTCTCAGTCGTCGTCAGATTGTCCTCCGTTCTTTGACATAACAGGAAATAAAATTTCTATCATATTTACATTTGAATTGGGAAACCTCGAGTTACATTTGGGGGGAACAAAGGTAGGAAAGAAATCTCGAGTTATCTCGAGTTACATCAGGAATAAGGAGGTAGGGAATTTGTGTTCAGACTGAGATGCAAGCAACCACATTCAACCAAGCACACATACATAGGGTTTATTGGCCATAACGACGCTATACAACCACCACAAAACCCATTTAAGGGCAACGTGTATCGAGTGCATTCATATTACATATCATATATGTATATTGGGATTTGTGGATTTAGGATTGGACATGCACTAAGCCAATTTTATTTGCATCGTATGCAATAAATAAAGGCGACAAACCAAAATCGATCATATCGATAATACTAAAGTATAGAGCAGTTGATGTGGCTCTGATACCACTATTGGGTTTTAGGGGATATAGAGAAGGCAGCGGAAACAAAAAAAAAATTCTCTCAAACCCAGAATAAAGGAATCGCGTCAACATCTATACAATAGGAATGATGGTTTGTAGAGGTGTACCTTGTCCCGAGGCTAGCTCAGCGACTTTACCTCATGACTTGCACGGTCTTCACCTCTGGTCTTGGATGGTGTCTGTGCATCTCCTGGTCTCACCGAGACTGTCAGGATTGACAGCTGTCCTCCGAGCGGTAGAAGTCTCTTGCCTCTAAAGTAGTCCACACGGACCACCTGGAACTCTGATCTCCTTGTCCTACCAGGAATCGGAAGGAGTCACACCCTCCTATCGGCATACTAGTCACCGACACACTCTCCTGCAACCAGTTGCCTTTCTACAGTTGTCTTTCCCTTGTTGTGCCTCCCTTATCGGGTAGCACTTGCTCGGGCTCTCTCGGTTACCACAACCAGAGAGAATGACAACTTTGCAGAGCAACTGGTGTTCTTAGTTATGTTCCTAAGAATCCCCCACTACCCCTATATATATAGGAGGGTCATGGGACAGGGTTCTCTATCTTAGGTAATGTGGGATTAAAGCAGGAGTAGAAGGGTTCAAGATTTTCCACAAAACAACCAACTGCGCCACCTGAACTGATCATTTCATGCATGAAACAGACGGTTGGGGAGTTGAGTCGATCGGTTCACACCTCAACCGATCGGTTGGGGCACCTGAGTTGATCAGTTCACTTCTGAGCCGATCGGTTTGTGATCCTGATCCAACTCAAATTGACTTTTGTATTTGTTTCTGATTAATCAAATATTAATCCTTGTCCAAATCGAATTTGTACAAGTGAAACAAATTGTATTTGCAAAATAGTCTTCTGACTTTCCAAACGATCTCGGTTGGTCCAGTTGAATCGATTGATTCAACTCTTGAACTGGACGTTTCAGTCTATCTTGAGCCTATCGGTTCATCACATGAGTGGATCCGTTCACTAACCTGAGCCGATCGGTTCATCACATGAGCCGATCGGTTGGGGCAGCAGACTATGCAAAATCAGTCAATCCCAGTTTCAATCAATCGGATACTCTAATCAATCGGTCCAACACCTTGAACACTATGATACTGAGCTATCAATTGATTGAGTATTTAATTGAACTACTAAACTCCCTTAGCAATCAATCTAAACATCGTTTGTGGATAAACTCCTCTTCCAGGTTAAATCCTATGTGTGTGACCCTGCAGGCCCATTTCACATTGGCAGTGAAAGTCCATAACACTTATAACTTCACAAGCAAAGAGCGATGCCTAGTCACACATCAATGCTACCCAACTGAAAAGGAAAGTTGGAGAACAACTTTCAATCCTACAATCCATGAATGGTGTTATAGTGAATGTATAATTCCTTAGTCACTGATATCACGAATGAACTCAAGGCATGGAACAGTCATCCTATCAACGTTCATTCACTTTCTTGATCTCAGAGTAGATTGGAGGAGATATGTATGACATCAATATCATATACGGATTCATACATGCATGCAAACGCCTATCTCAATCCTACTCATCAAGTGGACATGGATATCAAACTCCCTCAGGAGGGACAAATCCCATATCTATCACTCACCCCTCAAAAGCTCCATGTGTCAAAGCCACCCAATCATCACCTTTATAACAACCCATGGTTTAGGACTGTGTTTGATGATGTCAAAGTGTACCCAATGACATGTGTTGAGTGTAGTGATTTCAGGTCAAAGAATCACACTCACCGCCATCACTGTGAGAACTGACTATGACTACCATGTCATGGTTCCATGTGTCTAACTCACGGTGGGTGTGTCCGGTAAACTTGTTCTCTAACAAGTACATATGTGTTTGGTTTTATATCTTTATATCATGACTAATGAGATTATGTCATCAACCAACACCACAATCTAGTCTTGTGTGTCATTGTTGTCTATCTACCTTCCACAATGACATCCGACTAGGGACATAATAAGAATGTACAAACTCTTAGCATATGTATGATCTCATCATTCAGGTGCTCAACCTAAAAGCATACGTCATCGAGTACTGTCATTCTCTAGACATTGAATTTGTTCTATCATTATCTCATATGACTGAACCAGAAAGAATTGGAAGCTTGCCTTTGATCTTTATCAAATCAATCTTAATGTATCCCACCAATCATCCCATGATTGGCTCTCAGGGCATACATACAACCAATAAGTAGAAAGTTAAGAGGATATGATCGTGCATTGGTTCTCAAATTAACTTTGGCCATTTTTAGTTTTTTTTTTAAATCCTACCCAATAATTATATTCTTTATAATACAAAATGTACAAAAATGATTTACAAATTTTTAATGATCTCTTGAGATATGTCACAACCAAGGAGGTATGAGGGAACACTAGAAGAAAAACCTATAGTTGTTGTATGGTAATGGTTAAAAGAAAGTAAAGGATGCTACATTCTAGTTGACCTACTATTTACACCTCTTTACATTTCTAGTTGAATCCTTTTAAGGGGTGAGAGTAATACCTGAATAGACCATGGATGTGTTGATTTTAAGGACAAAATCCACTTTAAGGGATAGAGATTTGTAGCATACCAAATATTGGTACCAAATTTAATTTTTATATATTATACATTATCCTCTCAAACTGAAAATCTCTTTTGTAAATTTGCATTATATTTACAGTTCATTGAATCATTAGAAAATCCAAGAAATAAATGAAATTTTGTCTCATATTGATCAAGGCACCCCATTTGGGAGCCACATTTGAAACAAATTATGGATTATTGGCATTGGAAACATTTGCGTATTTAAGATATTTATTTTGAAGTACTAATGGAGATGAAATAGTTTACTATAGAATAATCTCATTTAGAGGTTGACATTTTTAGAAATTCGTATAATATAATCTGAATAGGCGATTAAAATATGTGGCAATAGGATTTTTATTTTAGTAGATATAAAACATTAAATTAATTTTTGAAATAGGTCTTAATTGGATTCATATAATATTAGAAAAATTAGGTAAGCACATTCAATCTTAATCTCTTATGATGTCGTCAATGACAATTATAGGAATATGATCCATCTCCTGCCTTAGGTGACACTTTCCCCTTTGGTGTTCAAGTCTTTTCTCAAGTGGCAACTCAATAAGCAAATTGGAAACCCTATCTCCCTCAAAAATAAGATCTCTCACTTGTCATGAATCTGGATTTGGAATGATAGATAACATACCACCATAGATGATACAAAATATTCAAGGTCTCTAGTCAATCTCCATCCCTAATAACTTCTCTAACAACCTCCACCAATCTTGTTATGCATTGATGTATAGAAAACTCCCTCTGATAGATTATTTGCATGCTTTACTCCAATGCGGTTCCATATGAACATGATTGACTAGTCTAAACGTTATCACTATAAATAGTATTTACCACTATTGACTTCACATCTGGCCACCCATGCAAAATCTCTCCTTATCCTGACATGTAGGTGTTAAAGGATCAATAATAAGATCATCAACATCTTGAAGTTGACCATCATCCTTCCTGGTATGACCCAAGACCTGAAACAGATCACTCACCACCTTTTTGACATCCAACTTGCCTCTTCCTCCACCATCTAGTCAACCCTGATATCGATGCCACCAATGTCAATGCTACCCTTGACCGCATTCACTTTTCCAAATTTCTTCATCTCGACCACAATATCCACCTACAAAAAATCCAACTCGCTTCACCTAACCTTCTACATCATCTTCCATAGAAGATGAATATGAAGCTAACTTATCCAGTAACCTTGTAAGGCCCCCGCCCAGCTTTTGGGCAAACGTTGCTTGTTTTGCTTAATAAGAATCTTAAACCATAATCTAACCCTTTGCGATGATATTAATGTATGAAAAACTTATGTTTTTAGTTTGGTCCTATTTGGATGAGGCTTGAGCTATGTATCCTCGTTTTGGACCAAGTTTCAATTTATCCATGATGAGGGGTCATCTTGCAATGTGTCACATGTAGTGTGTGTCTCTTGTACCTTGTATTGATGAGAGATAGGATGGTGTTGAGGGGCGCCTTGCTTGGACCCTAGTTGATGATGTGCATCATGTGGTGATGCAACTGTTTCTAGGGTTTTGTCTTTGATGATATGTTTCGACCTTGACCTTGAGTTGGGAGTGTTGTGATTGTAACACTTGCCCTAGTTGATGTTTGTTTCAACCATGATGGTCTTTGTGAGGTATGGTCGTGATGGTTTGTCTTCTTGTGTTGTGTTTCGACCATGTTTGTTTGGTGATCTTTTGTGGTGGTCGTTACATTGTTCCTTGATGTTTGCTTTGACCCCAAGGTGTGAATGACCTTAGTGGTCGATACCCAACCTAGGTTGTATCATCATGTGTTACATGCAAGTGTTTAGTGGTTGCATGGCTGTTTTCTTGGTGGAAAAGTGTCCCTTCATTGCTCTCTTGTGATGACACTTCATATCGACCTTACATATCTTCTCCCTTGAGTATATAACCTCTCTCTTCTTCATGCAAGCAACCATTTTGCTTTCTTCCTTTCTACTTCATTTCTTGGCTGATCTTGGAGCTTAATGGAGCTAGAGGGTGTTGATTTTGATGTTGTGGTGTCTTGTCACCTTTGCATGTGGTGCTTTTAGTCTTGATCATCCTCCTTGTGGCGATCTTTGGTGATCTTCTTCCTTGGTAAGTTGTTTTGAACCCTTGATATTATTTTTTCCCTTGCACCCTATCTTCTTCTTCCTTCCTTCTTGGTCATGAGACTGTGGTTCTACCATGGTGGTCACCTTGAGAGAAACTTCTCATCACAAAGGGTATAAGACTATGTTTTAACATGGTGGTACCCAAGTGAGAGTAAGCTCTAAGACTGTGTTTTGACATGGTGGTACCCAAGTGAGAGTAAGATTTCTTCTCTTTCCCCTTTCTTCTTCTTTGCCTAGGGTTGTTACCCTCTTTCTTGATCTATCCTTTAACCATAGTGTTCTTATCTTTGGAGTTGATCTTGTTGCTGAAGTGTTGATCTTAGTTGGAGCTTCATCTTCTTCCTTGGAGCTCATGATCTTGGAACTTGGTTCTCTACCTAAGACGGGTTATGTAACTTTCTACCTTCTTCTATTACTTGCACCCTTATTTGTGCTTGCATGCTACTAACTTCATATCTAAACATGATATTAAGATGGTAGATGAGACATTGTAGTATTCTCATGTAGATTTCTCTCTATCTTAACCCTAATTCATATATTCAATTTCTAAGTGATGGATGAAGTGAAGTTGTTAAATGTAACATGATTCTTAGTTTTATCAACATGTTATGGTTCGGCTCTAATATTGTCCTTGAGTTTTTTTATCAGTTTTTCTTGAGGTTGAAGCTTGGTATTCTTTATTTGGTTTGATTTCTTGATGGATCATGTTGGAGTTTGGTTTTAGGTTTTGACGACCATCTCATGTGGAGTTTTTCCTTCTTTAGTGATGCTTAGTATCATGACGGTTACATATTTTTTATCATGGTTTAACCTTGTTTTGAGGATGGGTATGCACCTTTGTGGTAGCTTAACCTTGGTGGTCTCTACACCTTGATCTTGTTTTGATTGATACCCTTGAGCTTGATGTTGGTTGCAATGCATCCCCTTCATAGTGGTCGCAACCCTAACCCTAATGGTAGATGGTTGTGACACCTAAGGGATCATGACACATGGTTTTAGTTGATGTTGTTGTTGTGGAGACACCATGTGTTGATGGTTGATCATGACACATGTGGGTGTTGTGGTTGCAACACCATGCCTTGAGGTTTTGGTTGACACACACACACCTACACATCTATGGAGATGGTCGCTACTCTTGGTTGATATGATGATCACTACATATGTCTAACATAATGAGATGGGTACACGTGTGCATGTAATTCATGATAAATACTTAGTGTTGTTGATTTAATAGTCTAATCATGATTAAGTGATGATACTCAATTCTAATCGGTTCCAAGAAAGTGGGAGATGACATAACTAGGGTTTAGTGATTGAATAATTCTATGAAACCCTAATTGTCTATATATGTGAAACCCTAAACCTAATCCTAGGGTGTGTTATACATGTTGAGTTTTCTTGGATGAATAGCATGTGATTATACTTTCTCTCTCCTACTTGTGCAATCCTAACCTTGTAGGTGGAATGTATGCCATAGCTATGTGAATGCCATGGTGATAATTATGTGGTACAGGGTGATGGCTATGAGCCTTGATGAGGTGTGTTGAGATCATAATGATGTGATGGTCTTATGATCTAGAAAAGGCTTAAAGCCTAGTGAGAGGTGTTATCATTTAGTGATGTGATGAGGGATTTATATCCCATAGAAATGCAATTGTGGTGATGGTCTTGCTTGGCAGTATGAGAATGTTGATCACCTTGTGAATGGAAGCACTACAAGTATCATGTAATGATGTGACATGTTCACACCTTATACATTTTATATCTTCTGGAATTGTACTATCCCCTTATCTTTGTAGAGTTTGTTTTGGTATTATATGTTGTAACTTGTTTGATACTAAAAGACACACAATTGGCCTAACTAATCAAGTGAAACCCTAATCATGTAGGTGCCATGTGCCATAGATTCATTCTAGTGTCAGTTTTATTGATGGATGGTGAAATGAGTCATTCCCACGAGAAACTTAGAGAGCATAGTTTTGAATATGTGGGGTTGCAAGACGAGTATCTTCTTGCGTCTACAATGATAGATTGTGTGATACGGCCATGCATGATTTGGTCTGCTTGTGATATGTGATGGGCAACATTTTGACTGCATTTGATGCCTCTTTTTAAGAACGGACATGTGTGAACCTATTCTTCTAGCATCATGACATGTACCAAGGTGGTATTGGAGTTTTATAGGGATGGCCATGTGTGAACCGATCCTTCAGTTTGACAATATGTCATTGTTTGTAGTTGATTGATATGTCTCTATGGTGTTTCTCTTGTACTGACCAAGAGGTGTTGAAGAGATCATGGATTTCGACTCTTCCATAGACCTTGTATAGCACCAATTTTGACTTCACAGTGGTCGATTGGATTTGAGTGGTATGACTCAAATCCTCAAGACATAATAAAATATGGAATATAGTCGTTTAGTATATTTTCTTAGGGTCAAAATATATTTCACATTGGATGGCCCCTTGCCTTATCTTTGTATCGATTTCTTGAATTATAATGCAGTAAGAGAAATCAACTATTATACATGTTCTTCATATTCCTTCTTAAAGTTTTAATTGTTATATTACTTAGTGGTAGCTGCCTAATTTGCTTAATCTATTTTATCAGTTTAATGCATCTCATCTAGCTGAATCTTCTCAACCTGATAAGTATGTTACCCATCTACTTTAATCTATTTGTGCTTTAATAGACATTGGTGGAGAGTCATATCTCTCATTGGGACGTTGGTCTCACCCTGTGGGTTTCCACATATTTTAGGTGGTTAAGAATGAATAGATAGAGATCATGCTATTGAGACTGAGAAGCAAGAGGAGCAGTAGTTGAAAAAAGGTTGGATAAGCTACTTGTGCTTTGTAGTAGAGTCCTATGTGTAGTCCATGTACTCTCAGGTCCTTGGGAGATTTTTGTATATGTTTTATATCAATACAACGTTTTGGCTATATGCCTTTGTTGTACAGATATAGCATGTACGTATGTGAACAGGTTATCATATGTACAGGTTGTGGCCAGTGAGCCATTAAATAGTTCTATGTAATAATATTTTGGTAGGTGTTATATATATACATACATACATACACACACACACACACACACACACATATATATATATGTGTGTGTGTGTGTGTGTGTGTGTGTGTGTATGTGTGTGTGTGTGACATTTGTGGACTCTGATGTGATACCATTACACTTGAGGAGGATATGTGATCATGGTTTTAGTTTCCTGTGTTTTCTGTAACCTGGTTGATTAATATTAGTTCTGCATTTTGTTTTGAGTAATCTCGCTTTTCTGTGACAAGTGTGTCACAATTGGTTGGTATGAGAGATTTAGGTTCGACGAGTCTAAAGGGACATATAGGGCTAGGGTTTGTGTCTATTTTAGTGTCCTCCAGTCTATCTTATGGTAATTTTTGCCTATGCAGAAGAAGAAGAAGAGAAGAAAAGATGGATGGAGAACATGATGAACATGTTGTCGAGAGAAGTGTTGTTGCACTTGGTGGTGGTGCTAGGAGGTGGGGAAGGGTTGATGGAGTGCCTGAGATGCCCCAGTTTGACCCCACTATGATAGTTAATCCCACTTTCTAGTCCATGTTCGGACAGTTCATGGCCACGATGACACATATGGTAGACAGAATGTCTCCACCCCAAGCGAGAGCGGCAGTCCCCAATGTGGAATCTTTTGGATCGGGAAAGACCTTTGAGAGGTTGAGGCGTGTAGGGGCGGTTGAGTATGCGAGTATAGAAGACCCGACCGATGCAGATCTGTGGTAAAATGAGATGGAGAAGGCCTTCAAGATCCTTATCATCCCCAAGGAGGATAAGGTGAAGCACATTGTGTATCTATCAAAGGGGGGTGATGGCCACTAGTGGGACATTGAGGAAGAGAATAGACCAAGTGATGTGATCAGTTGGGAGTTTGTGAGTCAGTACATTCTTGACACCTACCTTGACAAGAAGATCAACTAGTTTGAGAATATCTGACAGGGATCTATGTCAGTCAATGAGTACAAAGCTAAGTTCATGGAGCTTCTAAGGTTTTGTCCACATATGGAAGCAACGGACAAGGAGAGGATCAGACAGTCTGAGAAAGGTTTGAGTATAGAGTTGATGACTCTAGTGTTGTCTCTAGAGAATAGGAAGAAGTTTTCCATGTTTGTAGAGTCATTTAGAAGGGTGGAAGGGTCAGTGGTGGAGAAGCATGAGACAAAGGTCAAGAAGAGGTTTGTCTAGTATCAAGGACAGTCATCTGGAAGTTTAAGAAGCCTAGGTTTTCAGCACGGCCGTCATAGTAGAGATCAGTGAGTTAGTCTCAGTGGAAACCAAGCAAAGGTAGAGGTCATAGTTTTCTGTCGGCAGGAGTCCACAGTGTTGTGTTAGCATCAGTGACAGGACCATCAAGCCCATGGTATGAGAGCAAGACTTGCTACAAGTGTGGACAGACTGGCCATATAATATTGTATTTCACTATGAGATATGAGGAAGTTACCCAGTAGTTGAGGCATAACCAGTAGGGCTCACAGTAACAGTAGTTCAACAGTGGAAGTGGCAGAGGACGCGGTCAAGTGTTGTAGACTGGTTCTTCTGGACAAGCCAGTAGAGGAAGAGGGTGTCAATAGGCAATGGCTCGATTCTACACGACGAGTCAGCTGAAAAGAGTGGTCCACCCGTGAGGTGTAACATGTCAGATGGAGTTATTTCATTATTATTTGTCTTCTTCTTGCTTTATATCTCTTTCATTTGACTCTGGTGTTATGCACTCTTTTATCACTCGAGAAGTGATTTCTAGTTGTTCTTTGCTTGTTAGTCATAGACGTGATAGTCTTCACTACAAACCCCCTTGGTTGGTTCCACCGAGCTGCGAGAGGTGTGTGCTTCCTATGTCCTTTCTTTTTTAGGATAAAACATTCAAGTGGATCTAATACTAGTTTACATGAATGGATTCAATGTGATCCTTGGAATAGATATTTTGGAGAAGTATCGAGTGGTATTGGATTGTGGTTCCAAGGTAACAACATTTGTCGATGGTGATGTTTTGTGGGTTTTACAAGGAGATAGGAAGATTCTTCCAACATGTTTGGTGTCAGTGATGGTGGCAGGGAAGTTGATGAGGCAAGGTTGTGATGTTTTCTTGGCGCATGTGGTGGATACCAAGGTGAGGAGTCCAAGTATCTAGGAGGTGTCAGTTGTTTGTGAGTTCAGGGATGTGTTTCCGGATGAGTTCCCAAGTATTCCTCCAGTCATAGAGATTGATTTTTAGATCAACCTAGTTCTGAGAACACAACCTTATAGCTAAGACACCGTATAGAATGGTAACAGTTGAGATATCAGAGTTGAAGAAATAGTTGCACAAGTTGCTTGAGAAAGGTTTTATCAGACTAAGTATGTCACTGTGGGGTGCTCCAATGTTGTTCATCAAAAATAAGGATGGATCCATGAGGTTGTACATTGATTATATCCAGTTGAACAAAGTGATGATTAAGAACAAGTATCCCTTGATGCAGATCGATGACATATTTGATCAATTGAGAGGTGTTACAGTCTTTTCAAAGATAGACCTAAGGTCTGGATATCACTGGTTGCGGATCAAGGCAGATGACATACTGAAGTCAATTTTTATGACAAGGTATGGTCATTACGAGTTTGTGGTTATGTCATTTTGAACCAATGCACTAACACCGTTCACAGACTTGATGAATAGGGTATTTAGATCTTATCTTTATCAGTTTGTGATGGTGTTCATAGATGACATCTTAATATACAATTGGGATATCCAGCAGTATGAGCAACATCTTCATCAAGTATTAGCTTTGTTGAGACAACATCAGTTGTATGTGAAGTTGAGCAAGTACGAGTTTTGGCTAAAGGAGTTGTCTTTTCTTGGACATGTGATATCCTCTAAAGGTGTTCGTGTGGACCCCAAGAAGGTTGAATCTATGATAGAGTGGGAGCAACCAAATATGCTGATAGAAGTTTGTAGTTTCCTTGGCTTGGTAGGCTACTATAGGAGGTTCATTAAGAACTCCAGTGCCATAGAGTTACCCCTAAAGAAGCTTACAAGGAAAGGTGTAACTTTTGTCTGGAATGACACGTGTCAGCGTGCCTTCCAACTGTTAAAGGAGAAGCTGACAAGTACACCAGTTCTAGTGCTGCTAGAGCAAGTAAAGGGCTATATTGTCTTTTGTGATGCCTCAAAGAATGGTCTGGGTTGCGTGTTTATGCAGGATAAGAATGTGATCTCTTTTGCATCGCAACAATTAAAGAAGCATGAGGAGAACTACCATACTCACAACCTAGAGTTAGTCACAGTAGTTCATGATTTGAAGATCCGGAGACACTAACTTTATGTCGGTAAGTGTCAGACTTTCACCAGACATATGAACCTAAGGTACATCTTTTCACAGCAGGAGTTGAACACGTGGAAAAGACGTTGGATGGAGCTAATTAAAGACTATGATTGTATCACATATTACCATCCAAAAAAGGTGAACATGGTGGAAGACACTCTAAGCAATAAATCTTTGCCATCCTCATCCACTCACAAGGCATAGTTATGTTCCTTGGTGTGTCATAAAAGGTACATGTTGGTCTCCTTGCATCAGATCAATGTGAAGATGGAGGTGTCCATGTTAGCAGGATTGTTGGCATAGTTGCAGGTAAAGGCTACATTGATATAGTAGATTAGAGAGGCTGAGTGGGATGATACTATGATACAGTAGATCCAAGTAGAGTTAGGTTGCAAGAAGCTTGATGGCTTCCATGAGTCAGATGATGGGACAGTAACATGCCACGAAAGAGTTGTGGCTCCTAATGTTGATAACCTGAGGAAGATGGTTTTGGAGGAATCTCACTCTTCCATGTATGACATGCATTTAGGAAGAACCAAGATGTATTACAACTTGAAAGATTTGTATTGGTGTCCTGGTTTGAAGTGTGATGTGGTAGAGTTTGTCGCCAAGTGTCCTATGTGTCAGCAGGTCAAAGTTGAAAATCAGAAGAATTGAGGGATTTGCAATTGTTACCTATACCACAGTGGAAATGGGATCATGTTACGATGGACTTTATGGTTGGTCTACCTAGGACATCCAAAGGACATGATTCCATTTGGGTGATAGTTGAGCGGTTGAAAAAGATAGTGCACTTTTTGCCTGTAAAGACAACATACACAGCAGAGAAGCTTCCACAGATGTATGTGATGAGATAGTGTGGTTGTATGGTATCCTAGCCAGCTTCATGTCTGACAGAGGTCCTTATTTCACCAGTTGTTTCTAGTAATGTCTGCAGACAACTATGGGTACGTAGTTGAAGTTTAGTACAACATTTCACCCCCAGGAAGATGGGAAGTCAGAGAGGACTATCCAAATCTTGGAAGATCTGTTGAGAGCATGTGTTTTATAGTTTTTGGGTAGTTGGTATGTGCGTCTCATATTTATAGAGTTTGCCTACAATAACAGCTACCAGAGGAGCATTGATATGGCACCATATGAGGCTTTACATGGGAGATGTTGTAGATCTCCTTTATGATGGTACAAGACCAGTGAATATCATATTTTGGGCCTTGAGCTTGTGCAATAGGTGACAGAAATTATCAGAGTGATTCTATAGCAGTTGAAGCCAGCCCAGGATAGATAGAAGTCATATGCAGATAACTGACATGGACCCTTGGAGTTCCAAGTGGGAGACAGAATGTATCTCAAGGTCTCTCCTTTAAAAGGTGTTTTGAGGTTTAGGAAGAAGGGTAAGTTGGCTCCCAGGTATATGGGACCTTACATGATAGTGGCACGAGATGGGAAGGTGGCTTATAAGTTGGAGTTGCCACCTAAGTTGCACAAGTTGCATCATGTGTTCCATGTGTCCATGTTGAGGAAGTTCCACCTAGATACTAAGTTGGTTTTGCAGCCAGTGGAGGTTGAGCTTGATGAGGACATATCCTATGTGGAAGGTCATGTATTGATCTTAGATAGGAGGATCAAGAAGTTGAAGAAGAAGGATATTGTGTTGGTGAAGGTTTTGTGGCATCACTGTGGCATAGAGGAAGCCACATGGGAGCCTAAGGAAGAGATGTGTAGGAAGTACATGTCTCTTTTCATGTAGGATTTCAGGGGCAAAATCCTTGTTGGGGGTTTATGGTTGTAAGGCCCCTGACCTAGATTTTGAGCTAACCTTGCTTGTTTTGCTTAATAAGATGCATAAACCATAATCTAACCCTTTGATATGCTTTTTTAACATGTGACAACCTTATGTTTTCAGTTTGGTCATGTTTGGATGAGAGTTGAGCTATGTAGCCTTATTTTGGACCAAGTTGCAATTTACCCATGATGAGGGGACATCTTGCAATTTGTCACATGTAGAGTGTGTCTCTTGTTCCTTGTCTTGATAAGAGAGAGGATGGTGTTGAGGGGTGCCTTGCTTGGACCCTAGTTGATGATGTGGCATCTTGTGGTGATGCAAGTGTTTCTAGGGTTTTGGCTTTGATGATATGTTTCGACCATTAGCTTGAGTTGGGAGTGTTGCGACCATAAAACTTTCCCTAGTTGATGTTTGTTTCGACCATGATGGTCTTGGTGAGCTTTGGTCATGATGGTTTGTCTTCTTGTGTTGTGTTTTGACCATGTTTGTTTGGTGATCTTTTGTGGTGGTTGATACATGGTTCCTTGATGTTTGTTTCCACCCCAAGGTGTGGGTGACCTTAGTGGTCGATACCCAACCTATGTTGTATCACCATGTGTTGCATGAAAGTGTTTAGTGGTTCATGGATTTTTTCTTGGTGGACAAGTGTCCCTTCGGTGTTTTCTTGTTATGACACCTCGTATCTACCTTACCTCTCTCCTTCCTTGAGTATATAACCTCTCTCTTCTTCATGCAAGCAATCCTTTTGTTTTCTTCATTTCTCCTTCCTTGCTTGGCCGACCTTGGAGCTTGGTGGAGCTAGAGGGTGCTGATCTTGGTGCTTTAGTGGTTGATCACCTTTGCATGTGGTGCGTTTGGGCTTGAACATCCTCCTTGTTGTGATATTTGGTGATCTTCTTCCTTGGTAAGTGGTTTTGAACCCTTGATCTCATTTTTCCCTTGCACCCTATCTTCTTTTTCCTTCCTTCTCAACCATGAGATTCTGGTTCTACCGTGGTGGTCACCTTGAGATAATCTTCTCATCAAAAAGGGTCAAAGACTATGTTTTGACATGGTGGTACCCAAGTGAGAGGAAGCTTTTTTCTCTTTCCCCTTTCTTCTTCTTTGGTTTAGCCTAGGGTTGTTACCCTCTTTCTTGAGATATCCTTTGACCATGATGTTCTTCTCTTTGGAGGTGATCTTTTGGCCGAAGTGTTGATCTTGGTTGGAGCTTCATCTTTTTCCTTGGAGCTTGTGATCCTGGAGCTTGGTTCTCTACCTAAGGTGGGTTATATAAATCTCTGCCTTATTCTATTTCTTTCACCCTTATTGTGCTTGCATGTTGTGGACTTCATATCTAAACATGATGTTAAGATGGTGCATGATGTTCTTAGGACTTTAGGGTTTAAGACTTTGTAGTATTCTCATGTAGATTTCTCTTTTCTTAACTCGGAATCATATATTTGATTTCTAAGTGATGGATGAAGTGAAGTGTTACATGCAACATGATTCTTAGTTTTATCACCAAGTTATGGTTCGTCTCTCATATTATCCTTATGGTTTTTAATTAGTTTTTCTTGAGGTTGAAGCTTGGACTTCTTTATCTTAGTTTGGTTTCTTGATGGCTCATGTTGGAGTTTGGTTTTAGGGTTTTGACGACCATCTCATGTGAAGTTTTTCCATCATAAGTGGTGCTTAGTATCTTGATGGTTACATTTATTTCGATCATGGTTAAACCCTATTTTGATTATTGGTATGCGCCTTTGTGGTAGCATGACCTTGGTGGTCGCTACACCTTGATCTTGTTTCAGTCGACACCCTTGAGCTTGTTGTTGGTCGCAACACATCCCCTTGGTATAGATTGCAACCCTAACCCTAATGGTAGATCGTCGTGACACCTAAGGGGTCATGACACATGGTTTTAGTTGATGTTGTTTCGGTCAAGACACCATGTGTTGATGGTTGGTCAAACACATGTGGGTGTTGTGGTCGCAACACCATGCCTTGAGGTTTTCATCGACACACGCACACATACACATCTATGGTGATGGTCGCTACTCTTGGTTGATATTGTGATTGCTACATATGTCTAACATAATGAGATGGTTAGATGTGTACATGTAATTGATAATAAATACTTAGTGTTGTTGATATAGTAGTCCAATCATGACTAAATGATAGTCAATCCAAACTGATTCTAAGAAAGTGGGAGATGAGATAAAGAGGGTTTGATGATTGAATAATTCTATGAAACCCTAATCAGCTATATATGTGAAAACCCAAACTTAATTCTAGGGTGTCTTATACATGTTGAGTTTGATTGGATTAATAGCATGTGATTATACTTTCTCTCTCCTACTTGTGCAATCCTAACCTTGTAAGTGGAATGTATGTCATAGCTATGTGAATGCTATGGTGATCATTATGTGGTATAGGGTGATGCCTAGGAGCCTTGATGAGGCGTGTTGAGATCATAATGACGTGATTGGTCTTATGACCTAGCAAGGGCTTAAAGCCTAGTGAGAGGTATTATCCTCTAGTGATGTGATGAGGGATTTATATCCCATAGCAATGCAATTGTGGTGATGTCCTTGCATGGCAGTATGATGATGTTGATCGACTTGTGAATGGAAGGTCTACAAGTATCATGTAATGATGTGACAAGTTCATACCTTATTCATTTTATATCTTCTGGATTTATACTATCCCATTATATTTGTAGAGTTTTTTGGGGAATTATACATTGTAACTTGTTTGATACTAAAAGAGACACAATTGGCCCAACGAATCAAGTGAAACCCTCATCATGTAGGTGCCATGTGCCATAGATTTATTCCAATGTCAATTTTATTGTTGGATGGTGAAATGAGTCATTCCTACAGGAAACTCAGAGTGCATATTTTTTAATATGTGAGGGTGTAAGTCAAGTATCTCCTTACTTCCACAATGATAGATTGTGTGAGATGGCCATGCATGATTTGTTCTCCTTGTGATATGTGATAGGAAGCAGTTTGATTGCCTCTTTTTAAGAATGGTCATGTGTGAACCCATTCTTTTAGCGTCGTGACCTATACCTAAGTGGGCTAGGAGTTTTATAGGGACAACCATGTGTGAGTTGATCCTTCAGCTTGACTACATGTTGGTCTTTACATTTGATCGATATGTCTCTGTGGTGTTTCTCTTATACTGACCAAGAGGTGTTGGAGAGGTCATGGATTCTGACTCTTCCATAGAACTTGTATGGCATCGATTTTGACTTCGTAGTGGTCGTTTGGATTTGACTGGTACAAATCAAATCCTCTAGGCACAATAAAATATGTAATATATTTGTGTAGTATGTTTTCTTAAGGTCAAAACATGCTTCACACTAGATGACCCCTTGCCTTATCATTGTACCAGTTTCTTGGATTATAATGTGGTAAGAGAAATCAATTGTTATACATGTTGTTCATATTCCTTCTTAAATTTTTAATTGCTCTACTACTCAGTGGTAACTACCTTGTTTTCTTAATTTGTGTTATCAATTTAGTACATATCGTTTAGCTGAATCTGCTCAACCAGATAAGTATGTTATCCATCTAATTTAATCTACATATGCTTTAATAGACATTGGCAGAGATTCATATCTCTTGCTGGGACGTTGGTCTCACCATGTGGGTTTTGACATCTTTTAGGTGGTCGAGAAAAAATAGGTAGAGCTCGTGTTGTTGAGGTTGAGCAACAAGAGGAGCAATAGATGAGTAAAGGTTGGATAAGCTACTTGTGTTTTGTAGTATTGTCATGTGTGTAGTCCATGTACTCTCAGGTCTTTGAGGGAGTTTTGTAGATGTTGTATATCGAGAAGGTTTTTTGGATATATGCCTTTGTTGTACAGATATTGCATGTATGTATGTGAACAGGTTATCATATATACAGGTTGTGGCCAGTGAGCCGGTAAACAGTGTTATGTAATAATCTTTTGGCAGGTGTTATATATATATATATATATATATATATATATATATATATATATATATATATATATATATATATATATATATATATATATATATATATATATATATTAATAAAACACGGATCATCTATATTCATCCCATGATCCGCAATGGGCAAACAACATCATATCAACATTACAACCCAAACCTTCTCGGCAACATCATATATATATATATATATATATATATATATATATATATATATATATATATATATATATATATATATATATATATATATACAGGTGGCTTTTGTGGACTCTGATGTGATATCCTTCCACTTGAGTTGGATATGTGATAATAGTTTTAATTTCCTCTTTTTTTGGTAACCTGGTTGATTAATGTTAGTTTCACATTTTGTTTTTTTTATTAAAATCTCTTTTGTGTGACATGTGTCAAACCTGCAACCAACTGATCACAACACACATCCAACTTATTGTGTCTTCCTCAAAACCTAGCATTGCTTGCTTGTTTAATCACCATATCTTCATGGAACTGAATAAATGAGGAACTCATTTTTACATCCTTATGAAACTAGATCCCAAGAATTATCTAGCCACTATAAGGAAAAAAACAGAGGGCTAGACACACCCCTTCCATCATTGAGGACTCAAATCCTCAATGGAGATCTTTTGTCAAGTCTAAATATTGTAAGGACATCGAGAATTATCTACAATTGAGATCCAAATAAATTCTGATGTCTACATGTTAGGTTCCTTTCTCTGAATTCATTAGTAACATTAAAGATAACTTACCCTAGTGTGAAAACTATATCCTATATACCAGTTCATTGGAATATGTAAAAATATGTAACTCTGGAAATTTATAGATACATGGTACTTTATTTGCATATTTATCCACATACATGCATATATTAGGAAAACTTAAAATTAACATATCTTGATAATTTATTATATTAATGTATGACGCCAAGTAATTACAACCCTCGATACATAGGTATATTGTACATATATTTCTTATTAAGAATGGGATATGGATTCGGAAACTATGGTTATCATAATTATCCTAAAGAAATTGGTATATGTGGAAAAGAATGGATATATACATATAAGAAGGTTTCTCTTATAACTATACACATGGATGGATTTATTAAAGAATGTATATATACATATAAGAAGGTTTCTCTTATAAATATACTCATGAATGGATTTATTAAGACAAACTTAGATTAGACAATCCATGGGCGGAACAAGGTATAAATTACCCTATCATTATTCTTATAGATTCTTCTTGTATTTGGGAACATAAGCAAGATTAAAGTATATGAATAGTGTATATTAACTATATAGAATTATACTATATATAAGAATGAATACAACAATTTAGAATCTAATATAGAGAGAATGTGATAAAACAATTGACTTTGTAACACTAATTATATATAACCTAGTTGAAAATTTGAACTTGATATTGATTGGAAAATATGGAATAATAATACAACAGGGAAAACCCCAACCCTATATGACTCAAATTGAACAAGATTTGATACCAAACCAATAACCCTATGATGACATAGAATTTTTTTCTTATTAGATGTCTAAACTTTATACTGTATTAAACCTTGAGTGTGAAACATCTTGGAATCTTGAATTGGGAAGATGTAATGAATTCTCATTTTGATTATTGTGATACTTCATCCCTCTTTAATTTCATTCATAGAATTCTAGCAATTGGTGAACACAATTTGTTTATAAGCCTTGTATTCCTCTTGAAGTTCACCACAATTACTTATTGAATATGATGTTTTGCATTGTCACAAAATTTTAGTGTTGTTTAGAGCTTTGAGTCCTAGATTTTGTGTATTATGTCATCGAATGTTGTGTAGTGGATAAAGGATGCAGAGGATGCCCAGTACTAGTTACCCCCATAGGAGAAGTGCCATTTTCTCATAGAGGGGAGACCACAAAGAGCTTCATAAACTTCCTGGCACATACATTAAGGGAGCCATCGAAAGGTGACTGACACACCAGAAATAGGAACTAACTGAGCTAATGATAGAGGCTAGCCCTGTTGAAGACAAAATACTAGATCACATGTTCCAATGAATAAATCCTTAAAGGATGAAGATTTTGATATGTTGAGTTATTGATAATCTTGATTACATCTTGTCAATAATATTGCAAATATGGCATTTTGCATACTTGTATGGAATCTATCTTGTATGTCATTGAAATCCATAATTGGTTGATTGTAATCCCCCAAATAGTCCTTAGATAATTTGTAAATACTTTGAATCTCTTCTTGTTCATAAAATAAAGATTTAGTTCGGCTTTGCCAACCAAATCTATATTTTTGGTTCATGTGTATATATTCCATGAGAATAGGTGGTAAAAAGAAGACATGGAAGAGACATGTAGGATATGTCCCCTATAGAAGAGTAGACAGGAATCATGTATGTTTTGACTATTAGTCTTTATGTATGCCTTCCATGAACTCTTTTTTTTTGGGAAGTCAGAGGGTTTTTTTATTCATCTCGCCCCTCTCGTGCAAGCAAAAACTTTAGTATCATTACAGCTTACAGATCTTTCAGCAGAAATAAACCTGGTAGTACTACTACCATTACAGGACTCAGAGTTGATGATATTAACTAGGCTATTAGGTGGTACCCCATATACTAAGGAACCATCCTTGGATTTTTGGTGATGTTTAGCAAGGCCATCAGTTACCTTATTCCTCTCTCTTGGAACATGATTGAGCTTCCAATTTTCCTTCCACCCATTCTTGATATCGATTAACCAAGGTAACAACCTTGGATACTGTTGTATGTCGCCAACAATAGCTTCTATAGTCTTCTGTGAGTCAGTTTCAAAACTAATTTGATTACATGTAAACTCACTGCTCACTTCAATGGCCCAGTGAATAGCTCGAACCTCAGCTTCCAGCACACTATTAGCATAGACTTTTCTACCCCAGCCGCCTATCCATCTTCCATTCCAATCTCTGCAGACAATAACAATGGTCGAGGGTTTCTTGTTGCTCCGGAAAGTTGCATCAGTATTAATTTTCCAGCAATTCAGCTCTGGTGGCTGCCATCCTTCATCCTCCTGGTGAGGTCTCTCCTTAATACTCCTTGCTGAATTGAAAGCTTGCTCAGTAAGCTTACACTCCTTCCGTATAAGATGAGCAATGTAACTATCAGAAAGAGTAGTTCCTTCGAAAACTTTTGCATTCCTCCCCTTCCAGATTTTCCAGCATCCGATCATGAAAGACGTACTCATATCCTTATCAGTTTTGATGCCATACTCAAGCCATCTCCAGACATCAGTAAACAGAAAGAAACTGTTCCAGAATTGATTGCGCAAGGTGGCTCTCCAAACTGCTTGGGCTCTGGGGCAATCCCTTAAAGCATGCAGGATAGATTCCTCCTTATCACCACAGATTGGGCACGTAGCATTGGTAGTCCAGCCCCGATTCATTCTCTTTCTATTTGTGAGAATTGCATTATGACCAACCAGCCAGATGAAAAACTTGACTCTACTTGCTGCCTTTGTTTCCCAAATGATACTCCACTTTCCATTGACTCGAATGTCCTTGTTCTGTCTCAGGATTTGGTAAGCACTCTTAATCGTAAACTGACCAGTGTCAGAGTGGTCCCAAGCAAGGACATCCTCCTCCTCCGTCTGTCTAGGGATATTTACTTTGGTCACTTGATTAACAACTTCTTTTGGAAACCAGTCATTAAGAAAGTCTGTATCCCACGCATTGTTCAGGTGGAGCATGCTCGCTACTTTCAGGTCCATAAGATCTTCTGGAATAGGTCGACGCCCGTACTGGTGTAACCTTCCATCAATATCACACCATTTGTCATACCATTCATTAACATTCTGTCCATTAACTGGTATCCAGGTCGAGTTATTGGAAATGAACTCCTTGAAATGAAGAGCTGAGCGACCCAGTCTGGAAACATTGCTTCCTTTTCCTTCTGTATGATTGACATACTTGCGAGCAAGGCTTTTGCACCAACTAGAACTCTGTTTAGTAGCAATATCCCAGGCGTGCTTAGCAATGTGAGACATATTTAGCTCTTTCATACTACGAATGCCAACCCCCCCATGTTCCTTACTGCAGGTGAGTTTATTCCAGGCTACCAGAGCAAGCGGATGGCCTTTATGGTTGCCTCCCCATATAAAGCTGCAAATCGTGCTATCAATGCGTTCACATACTTTTGTTGGAATCATAGCCGTCTGCATCACATAATTAGGAATTGCAGTGAGAGTCGATTTAGCCAAGCTTACTCTACCCGCCAGGTTTAAGCATCTTGCCGACCAAGCGGCTATAGCATTCTCAACTCTCTTCAACGTGGGGTTATAGGTATCCTTGTTAACCCTTCCATGTATCAGAGGAACTCCCAGATATCTACCCAGATTAGTGGTAACTGTGAAACCACTGATTCTTCCAATTTTGGATCTCATGTTGTTGCTCACATTCCTTGAGAAGAAGATGGACGACTTTTTGACAGAAATGGCTTGACCTGACACCCTGCCAAATTGCTTGAAACATCTGAGAATAGCTCTCATTTCTCTAGTATCCTCTTTGGCAAACAGAACCATATCATCTGCAAAGCACAGATGAGAGACTTTGGGGCCTGAGTTATAGAGTTTGAAAGGAGTCCATTGCTTATCCAAGACAAGTTTATCAATAGCTTGGCTTAGTCGTTCTAAGCACAAAACAAAAAGATAAAGTGACAATGGGTCGCCTTGTCTTAAGCCTCTAGTGGAGTTGAAGGATCCAGCTTCTCTTCCGTTCCAGATAATAGAACTTCCACCAGTTGAAATAGACTGTATAATATAATTACAGATGGAGTTGGGCATACCAATCTTTTCAAGAGTGTCCCTTACAAACGGCCAAGTCATTTTATCATATGCTTTTGATAAATCAATCTTGATTGCCATCGTCCCTTTACCTGTTCTCTTGTTCCTCATAAGGTGAATAATTTCTTGGGTGATAACAATATTATCCGAAATTCTTCTGCCTGGAACAAACACACTTTGCGCCGGTGAAATCCAGTGAGTTAGATGGGATTTAATCCTTTCCACAATAATTTTAGACATGATTTTCAGACTGAGATTGTTAAGAGATATAGGGCGAAAGTGTTCACATAACTCAGGCTTCGACACCTTAGGGATCAACACAATGCTCGATTTGTACAGGTCTTCATCCAGATCACCTCCTTGAAGAGCATTATTAATGGTCAGCAGCAGAGAGTGTTTAACAATATGCCAGTTCTTCATAATGAAACTACCATCCGCGCCGTCAGGCCCAGGCGCCTTATGCGGATTAAGCTTGGAAACAGTATTGTGAATTTCCTCTAGAGTTGACATGGCGCACACCTTGAGTTGTTCTTGCTCATTTAGTTTGTTAAATTGTCCCACGTATTCCTTAATCTCAGTAGCATGAGTGGTGAAATGTTCAGTAAACAGATTCTTGAAGTATCTCATAATGAGTTCTCGCATTTCCTCTTCATTGTGAGTCCACTCACCTTTATCATTTTTAAGCATGGTAATGGTATTATGCCGCCTTCTTTGCTTCACATAGGTGTTGTAAAACTTCGTGTTGAGATCCCCATCAATCATCCAATTGATGTGGCTTTTTTGTCTTGCATCTTCCTCCTCCTTTAAAATTTCACCATACTGAGTTTCCATTTCAATAATCATGTTGGAAGTGAGTTCATCAAAATGTTCAGCAAGATTCTTTTGCAGCAGATCGATATTTCTCAGGAGACGTTTCTTATCATAAACAGAACTCTTCATGTTGTTTACCGCCCACTTGTTGATGTTGTCGTGTGAGTTCTTAAGTGCATCATTGAAGCTTAAGTTGGAGTTCCAGCTTGCTTTTACAGTGCTTTGGAAATCCTCAGAACTGGACCAGGATTCTTTTATAAAGAAATGTTTAGGTCTGTAACCACTCTGTGTAGTCCCTATAGCAATAGGACAGTGATCAGAATAAGCCCTAGGAAGGTGCTCGACCGTATAGTTAGGGTAGGTATTAAGAAACTCAGTGTTGGCCACAGCACGATCAAGTCTTTCCTGTAGTCTTCCATGAATATAAGTAAACTTCTGACCATTAAAGCCAAGGTCCGTCAGGCCTGCTTCCATCAGTGTGTTGCTGAACACCCGAGCTTCATTGAAGTTGTAATGTCTGCTTCCGCTTTTTTCTTCCGGCAGGAGAGTTGTATTGAAATCGCCAGTGGCAATCCAAGGCATGTTAAAACTCTGCCCCATCGAGACCAGATGTTTCCAGAGCATGTTCCTAACAGCAATGTGAGGATGTGCATACACGAAGGTGATCAGAACTTTATTATCAATCATACATGTAATGAAATGTCGATGACAATTGATGATTTGGACAGTGCACTCCTCAGCCTTCCAACAGACCCAGATACCTCCAGAGAAGCCTCTAGCTTCGCATCGGAAGGATCTGTTAAAGCCCAGGCTTTTGATAGTAGTTTCAGCTTTACTACCGCTAATGCGAGGTTCCAGTATGCCAACCAAACGAGTCTGCTTCAAAGAGATTAAATCTCTGAGGACACGGCAAGTATCCTTATTGCCGATTCCTCTAACATTCCATACGATTATATTTAACATTAAAACGATTTTAGATGAGAAAGCTGGACAGGTTAAACTCACTGCTTAATCTGCCATAGCTGTTTCAGCTCTCTCTTCTTCCTCATCAGGTCTCTCAGCTGCATTTTCATCTACTTCCACCTGGATACGTGGGCTCTTCCTTCTGTGTTCATAGGGTGGCTTTAATCTATCCGCTTTCATCTTGGTTCCTGATCCTTTTACCTTCCTTCCAGGGGGTAATCTGCAAGCGTTAGGATCAATGTCTTTTAGAGGAACACTTTCCTCCATCCCTTCGCCCTCTTTGTGCTTCAGAATCATCAGAGTATCAGTACTAGTTTCATTGTTATCCTTTGGTTCCTCCTGATGCGTAAAATTGTTAATCTCCTCTGTAACCTGTTCGACATTATCAGTAATACTTCCATTCTCTTTGTTTGCTTCCAGAACTTCAATATCTATAATTTCATCGACATCTGTACTAACAGCCTTGTGGACCTCGTTTTGTGTAGTTTCATTGTCTTTCGTCTTGTGGATATCCTTCAGAACTTCACGCTTATCATCAGCAGTCACCACAGCTTTCTTTTTCCATGTCTTCGGGGTCACTTTAGGTCGAGAGATATTCTCCTGTCCATCGGTGCTCATCGTCCCTTTATCATTAGTTTGGTGCTGAATCTGCTCCTCTTCCTGTTCTTGAACCTCTACCAAAGTAGAAAATTTATTGTGATTGTTGTTGTTGTTTGGCTCGGTAGTTTGCTCAGTGATTTGGCTCTTTGGCCTCTGTTTGTTCACCGTAGTACGTCTTTTTTGTGTCTGCCATTTGTTGCTTCTATTATCTTCCTGTCCCGTACTAGTGCTTCCATGTTCCTTACCTCCTCCACCTTCTATGTGCTCTTTCTGGGTGCTCGCTTTCGGGTTAAGTAAACATTTTGTATCCAAATGACCCAATTTCCCACAGAATTCACATGATTCAGGGAACGCCTCATATTCGACCTGATAGATCACCTTGTTGATGGATATAGTATTTATCAGCGGTTTTGTGGTGTCGACTTCAATAGCCAATCTAGCAAATTTGCTTCTTGTCCTGGCCATCGTGTGGCTGTCAACCTTCACAAGGGTTCCCAAAGCCAACCCTATATAATCCAGCATGGTGGGTACGTAGAGATGAAGGGGTAGGTCTAGTATGCGGACCCAAGTTACCAGGTGTTTAGGTAGCTCACTGGTAGGGCGGAACATTGGACTCCATTGCCATACTGCTAGGCATTTGCCAAACAATTTCCATGGACCTCCGAAGAGAGTTGTTTCAAAGTCCCGTCGACAGGAGAATTGAACAACATAATGCCCCCGATCCACCTCATACGTGTTGAACCTACCAACAGGATTCCATAGAGTTTTAAGTCGATCCTGCATAGTCATGAAGCCTACGTTGGATCCAATCAGCCTAACAATCACAGTGTATCACCACGGCTTGGTTAACTCCTCTTCTGCGATCGGGTTGAGATCTAGATTCGGTCTACCATCTAGGAGTTGCAGAGAAACATCCGTCGTAGCGAGTCTGTGTTCAAAGAGTTTCTCAAGAAACTGATCCCCTTCATCCTCGTTCTTGTCTCCCATGAAATAGTGATGTTCTTCTGTCATATATGCAGAATCTTCTCCGAAGGAAGTGGTATTCTGTTCCTCATTTCTCTTTTCTGTCAATCTCGTTTGATCATCTATCTGTGTCGTCCCGGCTTCTTTTCCACCCAGTGATGGGAAGGCTTCAACATAAGTCTCCTTCCGGATCACGATCTTCTCAGTCATGGTGTCTCTTTGCTGATTGACCAGACCTCGCATCCCAGCGTACTGGAGTTCAATACCAGTGTTAGGGATCGCCGTCTTCACTCCGCGCTCACCATCTTTTTTATTTGATGAGTTCATCTGGTTCTCCTGATCACCGCGGTGTGTTCCGCTATCTGTCGTACCTCCTCCCTTCGAGGTGCCGTCATCTTCTCCCCGTCGCCCCCCTCGTTCGCCCGCGCCCCCAGAAACCCTAGCCGCCCCCATTTTCACTTCGCCTTCCATGAACTCTGATTGTAAAGCATGAATGTATATCATATTTTTTTAAATATTCTAATATAATTTTGTAAGAATTTGATTGATATGTTATTTACATGGACTGTGGGTGACTCTTGACTTCCTTTACTTGACTACCTAGAGATTCCTTTTATTGATAAGACCAATTGACATGGTAAAATTTTACTTTTTCATGCAGACATCCTAATTATAGTTATTTGTGATGGTTTCCCATTATCATGTTGCTTCCATCTTGCACTTCAAGTTGTGTCTTACTTCTTCACTCAATATTTTGTTTCATTTCAAGAGATGTCTCAATTATATAATTAAAATTGTCTTGGTTGGATTTTTTTACTTAATTGGTCTTGGTCTTGTAATTTGGAAATGAATTTAGATTGCGAGACAATCTTGAGTATGTTGTTTCTCAATGAGAGAAAGCTTTGGCCATGTTCTATAAGTATTTATTGTGTAGAAATAACACTATTTTTAATATGTTAACCCTCTATGTAAAATAATATATAGTAAATATGAGAAATAAAATAATCATCTTAATAAAATGGTTGGTCCATTTTCTCACTCAGTCTATCAACTAATTTTCATTATCTAGTTAATCACTCATTTAAATAATGTCAAAAGTTTAATCCATGTACTTTGAGAATTCATGATTTCATAAATATAAGAATTGAACCTAGTCATATGGTAGGACATCTTCACCACTATGCATATATCCAAAACAATTTCATAAGTCATAAACATAAGGGAAGAGTGAAATAATTTTCTTCGAAATTATATGTTGAGTTCAATAAAGGACAATCTTTATCTGTATTGAAACTTCCAATTCTAGACAAAATTTACCAAATAATTCCATCTTGCTTTAGCTTGATGTAATATATGATGGGAGATTCTAAATTTGAATATTTTATCCATGCAAAAATGTAGTTTATATAACAGTGTGTTTTCTATTAGAGACAATAACCTTTACTTTTTATGATGACTAGTAAACCTTAACTGACTCCACTTCATTTCACAAATGTACATAGTGGTGTGTACGAGACTATCTAGATCACATAGGATAACAATGGTAACTTAAGAATTTCTTTTCTTATATAGTGTGTGGAGAATTATACGCTACTCTTTTATAAATAGATAGTGTTATACTTGATCATTATTTAATGAAATTAGATAATATTTCTACATCATGAATCTAGGTTTTAAGAGCTAACATCGCATGGAAGAGAGAGGGTTTGTTGGAGGTGTATGGATAAGTCCATATTAAAAAGAATGTAAACTAGAAACCCTTAACAACCATAGGTAATTCATTTCTTGCATAATTAATAACTCTAGGGTGGTCATGTTTATGTGCGCAAACCCTCATATCTCTATTAGGAAATTTCTCTGTAAACACCTCATGGATATGGCCAATACATTCTAGGAACCATGGTTTATTGTGGGTGATCTTAACACAACAACCCAACCTAGAGAGAAATCAAGAAGCAACACGCACAACTCCAATGAAGATCAGCTTTCAAATAATCCATTGATGGAAGTTGGCCTTACTAACTTGGTATTCTCAGGTATAAGATACACTTATAAGCATGGCATTATTCAAGAGAATCTACATAGGGCATCATCTAATGATAAATTCATTCAATAATGTCCCAACTACATAGTAGAAAATGTACTACGGGTATATCTTGACCATTGTCCCATTCTTCTTAAAGTCAATGAAAGGAAAAAGAGTGCAATAAGTCTCTTGAATTAGGCCTCTTAGAATGAGGATAGGGAGTTCATATGAATTTTTGTAGCAAATTGGAATGACAACTTAGATTTAACTTCTGCTCTACAATTTTCCAAGGAAAGTATTACTAACTGGAACACGAGGCTAAAGGAAAAGAGTAGATTTCATAAAGTCAGATTCATTAGAAATATCAATCAACTCCAATCAAATATGGTTGATCATGATGACAATATATCAGACAATCTTTGTGTGGATATGCATACAGATTAAGAACATATCCTGCAAAAAGAAGAGGAAGACTGGAAGCAAAAGACTCATGTCAGCTGCTTGAAAAACAATGACAATAACCATAAATTGTATCATGTGTGGGTTAATCAAAGAAAATGAGGAAACACAATTAATACCTTAAAAAACAAATAGGGTGAATGGATCACAGATGAAAATTAACAGCTTTCTATGGTGGTTAAACACTTTGGGAGGGTACTAATAGATCTAGTGTTGAGCAAAATACTCAATGCAATGGATTACTCGGATAGTTCAAGACCTTAACCTAGGAACAACTTTGCATGGTAGTTGCAACTCCATAGCATGATAAAGTTCATACTATTCTCAAAAATATGAATCCATATAAGGTCGCGAGACCGTATGGAACTCGATGCACTTTTCTTACAAAAGAATTGGGACATTGTTGGAAGCTCAAAGACTAACACAATGAGCAGTTCTATTGGAGGAAGAACTCTTGCATACATGGTTTGTAATTCCACCATATTGTTAATTCTGACATGAAGACTGTATTTGTAATGGGACTAGGGAATTTCCCTAGTTGAAATTCCCTAGTTCCTGACATGAAGACTATATTCGTATTGGGACTAGGGAAATTCATCGTTGAAGGGAAGAAGTTCATTGTTGTTGACTCCATTATACCACCTTTAAGTGGCACGAATACTAATGTATGGATAGACCAATGGGTGAAGACATGCTTATCACTAAAGGACTATTCAGAAAAGTAGGTACCACATGATATTATGGACCTAATGTGGAGTAGGAGAATGTATTCCTAGATGAATATCTAGTAAGGGAATCTTTTGATGAGATCATGAAGGTCAAGGTTTTGACTATTAACAAGTAGAAGGAAATTCATATATGGAATCACATTGTGGATGAAAAATGTTGAACTAAGTCAGCCTATGCTATATTGAGGGATCTAAATGAAGTTAGCTTGGTAGGAGCGTGAAGAGCGATATAGAAAAATGTAAGTGGCCAATAGTGTCAAGATGTCCTCCTAGATTGTGGATTATGGTTCTTTTCTTTTGAACGAAAGTAGAAAAACCAGACATCTCATTAACAACAGCTCATATGGAACATGTAAACTTTATGAAGAGAATACCATTCACGCCCTACAAGACTGTAGCTTTTCCCAAAAAAAGTGTGGAGAGATGTCTTGAGGACTCATGAAATGGATAGATTCTTTGATATGCCTAACATGAATAGCTGTTTCAACTAACACATAACTAAATCTAAAATCAAGGCCAAGGAGTTATCTATTACTTGCAACTACATATGGCAAAGTCAGAATCAACATATCTTCGGTAACAAACTTAAGACAAATGAACATCTGGTTTCCTACATTAAGAAGGAAATCAAACTCAATCTTATGGAGTTTCAAGGCCATGGATGCAATGGAATGCATGTCGGTATATGGAAACCACCCAGGACAAAATGCATGAAGCTAAATAGGGATGAAAATATGGGTAAGAAGGGTGCAGATTTAGGCCTCATGGAAGAGTAGTACTAGTAGATGGTATAGAGTTTATGGGGAGAAGTGTAACACTAAATGTGTTATGAAAGTCGAACTAGAAGGGATTCATATAGCCCTTGTTTATGAGGAAAAGAAAGGCTTCAAAAACTCTATAGTGGAAACTGATTGCTTGGTGGTGACCAAGACTATTAAAGGGAACATCAAATCATATCATCAGTTTTCTTATTGGACACTGTGGATTCAAAAATTGTTGGAGGAAAAGAGAGTCAATTACATTTAAAAAGAGAAAAATAAGGTTCTGACATGTTTGTCAAAGTTCAACAAAACACCAACATGATGTATGATTATGTAAATCCATCCATTGAGCTCTGGGAACTAGATTCTTGTAAAGGTAGTAGTACTACAATGTTCACTTTTATAAGAAGTATTATTAAATGTAATTGGAATTCAAATTTGCTTTAAAGAGGAAGGCAAGACAAATAAAACATCTTTTCTCCTTACCCTAAAAGATATAGCCTCACATGCTATGAAGAATAGTTGCCAAACCATTCTCTATGGTGCACTACATCTCCTAGTCCTTGCTTTTGTTGATATCATATGTTATACAGGTATATTTTCTTATAGCTTCTGATATTTTGATAGGAATAAATAGTGTGAAAATAAAAAAGCACTAAGTGGTATGAACCCAGTCATAACAAGTTATACTCAATATTTACCATGTATCATTGACTATATATTATGGCTAGATAATGAAATTTTAACTTAGGAAGTGTAAAAAAAATTATCCAAATGACTATTGTGCTAAGTAAAATCACGTGAAGTCTTGATTGAAGCAATTCTTGAGAAGACAATTGTGAATAGAAACCATGGCCCAAGTGATGAATGATATAGTCATATGTGAGCATGTGATGAAAATCATATGTACTATTTATGGTTATAGTTGTGTAGATTACATTATTGATTTAATAGTGTTGTTATGATTCTATTTATCTCATATATACTACTAACTGGTAATTTTTTACAAGTTAATGATCAAAAATTGAGTTAAACTAAGAAAAAAATGAATTTAGCACGAAATAATTTTTTAAAGATAAGTGACATCAAGTATTGATAAGATGAAATCATAACTAATAAGATATCTAGAAATTTGTGACAATTGTTGAATTTCCTAGTGCTCATAATCCAAGGAAGGGAATTAGTTCTCTTGTAGAAGATTTGAAGGTGGTAGGAAGATTCATGAATAAAGTAAGTTTGGAGATTGTATGAGGAGATTGAGGATTCTCACTTTTTGGGATGCCTTCATCTTCATAAAATTACCTATATGAGCATGAGACTCCACTGATAAAAAGGATCAAGTTTGTAGGTATAGCTTTGTAGTTCACCTTCTACCCAATGCATTGGGAGTGCAATATTAAATAACAACATGAACTCTATAATATTTTTAATATTAATATGACGTGTCCATGCTTTACTTCTTGGCATGATGTTGGATCCTAAGTACCAATGTTGAATAGAAAAACATAGGTCTCAAGATAATGCTCCCCTATATATTGTTTCCCAATACAAAGCCAGGTGATGAGTCCTAGTAACACCAAAAATCCTAAGACTTTAAGTTGGGTAATTATTCGTGTTCCTCTAGTTGCAACTCAGTTAATACATAATAAGTTAACCATGACAATGAATCAATTAACTCATTTGTGTAGTTGATTATGATAATCATTGGAGTATTGGATAATAGTATATTCATACACATAGCTTGCATGTTAGTTGTTAGTGTCCATCCAAATAGTGTCATTGATTGTGTTTTTATTTATATAAAAAATATCTTGTAATGAATCTTGTACTAGTCTCATGCACATAATATTTTAAATAATTCTTAATAATGAAGTACTATTGTTAGTCTATGAAATAAGAATCTACGACCAATATATTCTTCTATTAATAATTGATAGAGATTAATAAATAAGTCATGAATCTATGTATTTAATTTAATATGTTTTGAGTGGGATTCAATCCACTCGATGTGGCCTCTGTGTATATTGTTTTTTCTAAATGGTAAATATATTACCAAAAAAAAGTATAGCAAGATATATAGGACAAACCATGGTCCACGGAAGACTAGTGTGCAAAACAAAACATATGTTATACAAGGGATCTAACTACAACAACCCCAGGATGTTTTGTGTTAGTGATCAAAGCCCGAATTAAGTTAGCTCTAGATCTATTAGGCCATCTCAAATCATTTGTAATCTTGTCAACAATCTTTAGTGCATCGATATCTTTTTGTGCATGTACCCTACTATTCCTCTCTATCCCACAAGAAGTATCTAGTACATGTGACACAAAGGATGGAAAAGCTTCTCAGATTCTTACTTTTCCCATGTTGGTTAAGAACCCAGTGCATGACTTCCTTCAAGTCGTTAGGCACATGAATACCCCAACAGTTCTTCAAGCAGACAATACTAAATTGGTTTAGAGTAGGAGCAATCTAAGAAGGTGTGTTTGATCATCTCATCATCATCTTTACAGAGCACACATCTTGTATTGATATTAAGGCTCCATCTGATCATTCTATCTCTAGTAGGGATCCTACCAAGAAGAATTATATAATTGTGGGTACTCCACTTTGGCAATAGCGCTTACCCCAAAGAATGTATGCCTCAGGAAAGGGGGATCCTATACTAATGATGATCAATGGTAATGAGTTGACGTGTGACCAGTTACCTTTCCTATCAACATTGTATGAGTTTTGCACCTATTCAAAATGTTTGCAAATAGATTTCTAGTGTCTTGATGGATTAAATCCAGCAAATAGGATTAGCTCATACCCATAGCAGTTCTTAATCTAGTAGACCCATAGATCATCAGGTCCACAAAGTAAATGGTCAAGCCGTTTGTTAGTTTCTTCCTGCATGAGCAATGAAGCATCCTTGAGTTCATGACCACCTTGGGTAAACGTCCTACCTATGGTATCCCATGCAATCCCATGAGCTTTGCCACCCCAAATGAATCTCACATCCAATGAGAGGATGGTAATGATCACTAGATGGGGGTTGTCACACATTGACGCCCAATAGCATACCATGCTCTAGATAACTAAACATGCTAGGACCAACTTACCCACCATGGATATTTTTATGCCAATCCAAGATTCGATATTATTTCTAATGCCATGAATACACATTCAGGATTCTTTATAAGTGATCCTTCTTGCCATCATAGGGGTACCAAGATATATCATGGGAAGGTACCTCCTACTCATACATGTTGTAATACTCATTCTACCTCTATTATTATCACAAGATTTGGAGAGGAACACCCTTGACTTGATTATGTTGATGCAAAAGCCAATTTATTTTTCAAACTAATAGGAAATTTATGAAATCCTTCAGCCTCCTCATGTTTCCAGTAGAGAAAATGAGTACATCATAGTTGAACATGAGATGATGTTTCACCTTCACCCCTTTCACCTTGAATGTTTTGATCTTCTCATCTGTTTAAGATGTTTGAATCATGTGGCCAAGACCTTACATGACAATGGTAATACCAGAGAGCAGAGAGGATTTCCTTTCTGGAGACCATTAGATGACTTAAAGAGACATGTAGGTGAGCCATTAATCAAAATAGAAAAAAAGCATGTTTCCATACGCTAACTTCATAACAAACATCCAGGGTAGCGAGAACCCCATATTCTTCATAATATCCCAAAGATCCTCCCATATAACATGGTTATAGGATTTGTTAATGTCTATTTTCAGACAGGCTTTTGGCCTATTGAGTTGGTCTTGTTAAAGTCGATGAGAAATTTTGTATCTAGTAGAGAGAAATCAGATATCTTCTTATTGGTCTTGTTAAAGTCGATGAGAAATTATGTATCTAGTAGAGAGAAATCAGATATCTTGTTATTTGTGATGAAAGCATTTTTCTTATTAGAAATGATATGCGGAAGACATATCTTAAGGATTTTAGCAAGAAGTTTAGAGATAATCTTGTATAATGTTGAACAATAGGTGATAGGTATGTAGTTTGAAATCTCCCTTATTGTTGACTTGGGAATTAATTTGATAAAATATGGTTGAGTGTTCTAATTATAGCAACACCACTCAGGAACCACATGATGATTTCACAAATATCATCCTTGATGAGGGTCCACATCACCTGGAAGAAATGTATACTAAATCCATCTGATCTAGGAGCCTCGTCCTGGTTAATCGAGACCACATCATCTTTGATCTCAATCTCTATAGCCTCTTTGAACAACTTGTCATTCATTACATGGTGACCTTGTAAGGTGGGAAAGAAGCATCAATCCTCTATAACAAGTGGTTCTTGCTATAAAGGTCATTTAATAAGATAATAGCATGGGTGGAGACCTCCTCTCTCCCAATGAACACATCACCAAATTCATTAATGAGATCATGAATGTTGTCTCTCGTCTCTCTCTCTTCTTGATAGTTGAATAGTAGACCTTTGAACTCTATTCTCCATCATTGATCCACTTGAGTTGGCTTCTTTTCCACAAGAGGTGTTCCTTAGCCTTATCCATGCTTCTCAGCCTACCTTCACTCTATTGTTCCTCCAATATCTCCTTAGTAGACAAAGGGTGATCCCTTAGGTATCTAGTAGATTTATCATATCTTGTCTTGGTTTCATGCAGTAAATTAGGGATATTGACTTCATCTTTAGCCCATTTCTTTATATCCTTCTTTATATTTTATAACTCAGTAAGGACCTTGTAGAGGGGTTCCCTATCACAAGGGTGGACAATCTATTTTGATCACTTATTTGAAACCATCCCATTCACACCATAGGTTAACCAACAAGAAAGGCCTGGAAAGTTTTTTATTCTTTATAATCTCCATTTTCATTAAGGCATCATCACTGAAGTGGTGAGACCCTAGATGAACCACCATGTCAAGGATAATGTCAAGCCATGCATTGTTAGCTAGGCTTCTATTAAGGAAGATATCTATCTGGTCAGCTAATCTCTATTTGTTGGACCAGGTCATCATCAACCCAGTGGTGTTGAGTTCTTGAAGGTGGAAACATCCATAGTGGTGTTGAACATGTCCATCACATGAGGAGGGACTCTTCTACCACCAAGATTCTCAGTATTCTTTCAGATATTGTTGAAATCACCCTACAAGAGCCAGGGGATCTCATCCTGAGTTGTCTCCTTAATAGTGGTCATATCCTAACTCTATCACCTTCCATTTTCTATCCATACCTAGACAATAAGATCCTGAAGAAACCCCTTTATTTAAAGAAGCTTGTAGTGATCATTTGATGAGTGGCATTGATCGAATCCACCAGCCATAGATCAGGTCTCCAACAAATGAAAATATGCCCTTCATTAACTTGGTCCAAGTTGGATAAGCAATGCCAACTCGGTGGAAACATTGAGCTCAGCCTATCATCTATGCCTCTTTTCATTATAATCTCAAAACAAAAGTCCAACTCAGCTTGTATGTCTTCTAGAATCCTTTTTAAATTCCTTTTTGTACTAGGCAAGGAAGTCTCCCACACATTTCATGTGAGGACTGACATCACATGTTGCTTGGTGACCCTCATCAAACTCTCATGGATTTGGGGTTATTACTACCCATAAAAACCACTCGTTGGGTTTGTGTTGGCCTTCTACTCCGGTTTCCACTTCAAGCAGCAACTAGTTCATCGCCATCAACCTCATCAAGGATGGTGAATTGGTTCTTTGATTTTAGTCTCCTTAAAAGTGGCTACCATCATATCTTCTTGGAAAGAGGTGATTGTCATACAATGGATCTCTCCTACCTCTAGGATAAAAACTATCTTTGGAGGCTCGAGCATTGTTTCTGAAAACTCTTCAGTTTCTCCAGCCTTTGATCTAGTTGCTCTTCCTCACATTAAGTACAACGAGGTTGTTGTTGACTTGAGAGTTATACATTGACCATATTTTGATAATGACTTAACAATTCCATTCCTATGTATCTAATATGTTTGTTCAAGATTTATTTTAGGCTTTAGGTACATGAAAAGGATATTATACAAGCCCTAGCTTGTTCAAGTTGAAGTCAAATTCAATGCAAGTGTACAATTTGGGAATCACTCCAAATGACCTTAGATAATTTTTTTAATCTCTTGTATTGATGATATGAACTGTAACTAAGATGAGAAAAATTATATATATATATATATATTTATTTATTTATTTATTTATTTATTTATTTATTTATTGTATATACAAACACACACACATATATATATAAATATATATATATATGCATATACATATATATACATAGACATATATATGTATAGATATATATATATATACATTCATATATGTGTATATACAAACACACGGACATATATGTTTATATATATATATAGAGTGAGAGAGAGAGAGAGAGTCAGGCTAGAATACACTCGAGTGTATCCGGAGTGGAATACACTCAAGTAGTTTTTAATGACGCAATATTTTTTTTGAAAATCTAATCCATTGATCTTCTTAAACATCTCGTGAACAACTCATACGCAAAATTTGAGCACATTTAGATATGTATAGCTCATGTTATGAAGACCGCAAAAATTATGCATTTCAAATTAGTTTTGCGCGTTGATTTTGCTGCCCTTGGATGAGTGACTTACACTCATCCAAATAGGCTCAAAATTTGTATGTAGCCTAGTTATAGTATGACGGTGAAGATCAATGGTTTACATTTTGCAAAAACTAGTCTTGATATGCAAACACACTTGAGTGTATTCGTGTGATCCGTACACTCGAGTGTATTCTAGCCTGACTCTCTCTCTCTCTGTCTCTCTCTCTCTCTCTCTCTCTCTATATATATATATATATATATATATATATATATATATATATATATATATATATATAATATAATTGTGTGTTTGTGTATATGTGTATATATGTGTATATATATACATATACATATACATGTATATATGTATCTATGCATATACATATACATGTATATATTTATAATTTGTTTATTTATTTGGTGTATATACAAACACACTATATATATATATATATATATATATATATATATATATATATATATATATATATATATATATATAGACACACACACATATGCATATACATATATATACATAGACATATATATGTATAGATATATATATATATATACATTCATATATGTGTATATAAAATCACACGAACATATATGTGTTTATATATATATATATATATATATATATATATATATATATATATAGAGAGAGAGAGAGAGAGAGAGAGAGAGTCAGGCTAGAATATACTCGAGTGTACAGATTGCACAAATACACTCAAGTGTGTTTGCATATCAAGACTAATTTTTTGCAAAATGTAAACCATTGATATTCACTATCATACTATAACTATGCTACATACAAATTTTGAGCCAATTTGGATGAGTGTAAATTACTCATCCAAGGGTAAAAAAATCGACACGTGAAACTAATTTGAAATGCATAATTTTTTTGGCCTTTATAACATGACCTATAAATGTCCAAATGTGCTCAAATTTTGTATATGAGCCATTCACAAGATGTTGAAGGACCCGAGAAACTCATTAGCTAACAACGCACCATCAGCAATTGACCTTCCTTGCACGAAGGCGAGTTGATTAGGCGAGATAATGAGTGGGAGCACCTTCTTCAATCTGTTAGCTAAGACTTTAGAGAAGATTTTGTAGAAAGTAGAACAGCAAGCTATGGGTCGGTAGTCATCCATTGAAGCAGGAATATTCTTCTTAGGGATCAATCTAATGAAAGCGTGATTAACTCTCTTCACCATAGTACCTCCAACCATGAACCAACGAACAGCACGACACACATCCTATTTAATGATGTCCCAAGCCGTCTGGAAGAACTTGCCATTGAACCCATCCGGCCCCGGGGCCTTAGAAGCACCTATACTGAAAGTCGCGTCTTTGATTTCTTTGTCAGAGACAGGACCGCACATGCTTCTATTCATATCATCGTTCACCCTGGCCGAAGGTAGGCTGCAGCTGCTAGTAAAGTGATCTTTGTTGTAAAGGTTTTTGAAATAGTTCACCGCTTCACTAGAGACCTCATCAGGTCCCCTGGTAACCGAGCCATCCGCCTTGATGAGCCCATGTATGCAATCTTTCATGTGATTCTTCTTTGTGGCGTTATGGTAGATTTTTGTGTTCCGGTCACCGTCTTTGATCCATTTAAGTCTGCTCCTCTGCCAATGGTAGAGTTCCTCTGCCTTCTCCAGCTAAATCAATCTCTTACCCATAAGCTCCTCACACTCGATCCTGGAGGGATCAGTAGGATGGAGCCTGAGCTCAAGGGCAGCCCTCTTATAGTCCTCCTCCGCTTTGTTAACCAAATTTCACAGGTTGATTAAGCAACTCGACCAGCTTTTTAAGGCAGCCTTTATTCTCTTCAGTTTCTCAGCAACACAAAAAATGGGATTGCCAACCACACCTTCCTCCCAAGCCTTCTTAATGACATCATAATAACCCGGCCACTCCACCCAGAAGTTAAGAAATCTAAACGGTCTATTTTTCCTCCTCATGGGGTCCATTTTTAACAGCAGCCACGCATGGTCACTGTTGGGGTGCCCACCCAAGGACACATTAGCTTCAGGGAAGATATCTAACCACGCCGCATTAACCAGCCCTCTGTCAAGATGGCTGGAGATTCTGTGAGCAGGTTTCCGTTTGTTCTGCCAAGTCATGAGACCCCCTTCCATATTCAGTTCAAAAAGGTTAGCTGCATCTATCGCTTTGTTGAATCTGCTCATGATCGAATCCGGGATAGGTTTACCCCCAAACTTCTCGCCAGCTTGTCTAACATGATTGAAATCCCCGATGATCAAGTGAGGTATAGGTTGTTGAGTTGTTTCTTTTATGGTCTCCCAACACAGCCTTCTCCTAGCTTCATCATTATGGCCATAGACGCCAGACAACACACAGTGAAAACCACCCTGGTTGATACATCTCGCCACAATTACTTGGTCTGTCTCGTGTATTATTTGAACATCCCAAACATCCTTATCCCAGCCCAGAGCAATCCGGCCACCATCAATCTGGTCAAGATTAGATGTGTAACCCCATTCTCTAGGGAACAGCCCAGCAATGTTCTCTCTAAACTGTCTCTTTATTTTCGTCTCCAACCAAAGAACTAGAGTCGCATCCTGTTTCGCGATAATCTTCCGCAAACGTCTCTGCCTTCTGGGCCTTGACGCCCCCCTCACATTCCAAGTGATGATGGTCATATTACTGGTTGTTGGATCCCCCCTTTCCAGGGGTGATCATTCTCGGTGATGTCCTTCTTCCCCTGGAGCTGCTGCTATTACTGGCCCCTCTTCTGCTGCGTCCCAAGCCCGACAACTCGACCAGAAGATCATCAGGATTCAAGTTCTCAAGGATCGAGAACTGGTTGCAAACCGTCTGGGATTGAGGTCGAACCCCCACATCCACTTCACCCTCTTCCAGGGTCTTCTCCTCTCCCCCTGTCTTACCTGCATCAGGTTCCTCAGTAGGTCCCTCGCCGGTAGTTGCCTCCACTCCACCAGTGTCTGCAGCCACCTCGACGTTAGTGTCCAAGGCCTCCGTCTGTGTGCCCGGATCGGAAAGCACCCGTTTATCAGCCTGGTTACTGTCTTGCCTCCTCTTGCTTCTATTAGTTCTCCTTCTTTGGGTTGGTCTACGGCTTGTTTCCCTGCCTCTCTCAAAGCCACTGACAATAGGAGGTTCCAGAAGAGCAACCCGCTCGCCCGGGCACCCCCCTGCGGAATGGCCGAACACCTTACACTGCTCGCACCGTTCCGGCAGCGCATCATAGATCACCTTCACAGCGATTTCCTTCCCATCCGGCATCTCCAGCATGACCACAGGCGGTGGAGGTTTATCAGCCTTCAGCTCCACGTAGACATGTGCAGTGCCAGCAAACCTTCCCATAGGCACAAAGTCAATCACCTTCGGCTCCCCTATCCCGTGACTAATGATGGTAATGGCCCGCCTTGACCAGTGGTGCCCAATCTCCGGGAGAGTCACCCAGGCCGGCACCGAGGTAAGGGAAGCTCTTCGGATATCAGCCTCAGGCGACCATTGCCTGGTGATGACTAACTTGCAGTCAAAGAACCATGGCCCCTGCTCCAGCGAGATCTTCATGTCCTCCTCAGATGCGAAGCGAGCAAGGAAGAGCCCACCAACCAAAGGGTAACATTGTAGCTCGCCCACAGGCCTCCAGGAGCGCAGCATCCATCCATAGAGCTGGCCGAGGATGCATTTAGCCCCCATAACATGCACGATCACAGAATACTTGTGGAAAGCATCCATTTCTTCAACCACCGAAGCCGGCACTTTCATCCAAGGTCTTCCGTCATCCGCCCTAAAGCTGGGCTCTTTGGGATCTCTAGGTCCAGACACCGGTTGGTGAAAACGCCTTACCACCAATGGTTTAGCCGCCGCTGACGCCCACGACCGGCCACAGGTGACATCTGTGCCCGGGGCTCCCCAAGGCGCAGCCGCAGGAGGGAGGGAGGACGAGGCAGAGGGGTCTGCCCCGCCCCCAACAGCGCCCGCCATGGATCGCCTCTTTTAGAGATGGAACATAGCGGGACCTAGAGAGAAAAGAAATAGAGCAATTCATTTTCACTAATATTTTTCTAAGAATACTTGATTGATAAAATGCATATGTTTTCTAAAATATTATTCCATATATAATTGTCGATCTTCAATTAGCTTTTAATGATATTTCCACGTCCACCTGACTTCCTCTTATAACTATTAGTTAGTCGTACACCTAAAAAAATCATACATATGTAATACTACATAGTTTTTACATATCCCACCTCCTTAGACAAGTTTAAAGAAAAATAGATAAACATATGATTCCACAATTCACATATTAAATCCCCTAGTTTAATGGATTAGCTCCTCATATTTTATAAATACATAATTAATTAGTGGGATAAAATAAATCCAAAAAGTATATCATTATCTATATTTATAATCGCTCATTGATTAAAATAAATTTTGTAAGTATGGTAGAACAATCGATCCAATAAAGATAAGAATATAAATTATAAAGGGAACAATGCATCTTTATAGGTGGTTCATTGACTATAAATCATTTATTTTGATGTTTATTGGTTGGTATAATCTAATAAGACAGGTGGTTCACATTTATCAATAGTGCATGTAATGTAATGTTCATGGTAAGATCACAAATATGATGCTTTTTATAGGTTTGATGCCCGAATAGTGTAAAAACATGTTACAATCGTGTATTTGGCCATTTAAAATATAATAATAATCATGATATGTCCTATTCTAGATTATGTATCTCATTCTCTAAGATACACATGTAGGTGATGGTCTTTTTATGTATAAGTTTGTGGCACTTAGCTATATGCCATGCCTTATTGTTGTACGAATTTAATTAAAAAACATTTTGCTCCTATTTTATTGATATCATTTAAGAGAATTCTAAAACATGGGTTGACATATGGTTCAGTGTTCATACAACTAATGTATGCTCTATCACTTCTGATTAATTTTTTTGTCATTCATCTTCTTGTTTATGTTTGTCCAAATAAGATGTTCTTCATGAGTAATTACAAATTTTAACATACATACTAAAATACTATATGGATTTGAATCAACTTATTGATTGATCATTCCATTATTTATTATATATAGAAGAAGAAAAATGAATTAATCAAATTTGGGCATCCAAATTGAGTTTTGAACTCTTCTAGTAAAATAAATTTTGAAATTTCTAGTAAGTAGTTATTTTTAATTATCTAACACATAAAAGACATTTGCTTCTTATATTATTAACAACATTACATATACTACTTATGTGAAAATTAAGTGAGATGTTTTAATCGACATAGAACAATAGTAATATCGTGTCTTTCCTTTTATCCCTTGATATTAATGTTCAATTTATTTTAGATACTTTTAGTAAGTATTGTTTCAAAACAATACATATGCATACAATTACCAATTTATCATATTAACTTGTCCAATATTTCTAAAATAAATATGTACTCTAGAAAAAATTAGCACAAAATGTATGTTATCGAGTGCATATTTCTATAGTCGAAAAAATATCTTGACCTCGGCCTTGGTATCTAAGTCAGTACTTATGTTGACTCAAATGTTTTCAACGTGGTTGAAGTTACCTTTATGTGGATTTCTTAGTCAAAATAGTGCCAAAAATTAAAATATACGTATTCGTTACATGACTACCTAGTTTTTGTATATGATTTGAATGTTAATTTAAATGATATTTTTAAAATTAAAAAAAAAACATCAAACCTCTCCATCTCCGGTATGCACACCATGCACCTTTTATTAAGACAATATCTATTAATACAAATTATGTGTAAATACGTAAAGAACACGTAAATATTGTACATTTCAAATGAACGAAAAGGCGAAATGTCTTCCACCAAAGGACGTTCAGATTTAGAAAATGTATTGGACATTATACGGTGATATATATCATCTTATTGTATGATTAAATTGTCATTATATACATTCAAGATAATAGTTTCTAGCTAAGTTTTCTTTCCACTAAACTATTCTTTGCACCGGTGTGGACACAAATTTTAAGCGTAATATTATTTTAACATAATTGTTACTCAATCATATAAAATAGATTATTTTAGCTCATTTTACACATATTATGTAATTGACCAATACTTCTAAAGAACCATGGACGTTTTCAATGAGTTGTTGTATCTCTGATATAGGGTGCGTTAAATCTTATGTAAGAGGCACATTCAACTTGAACTTATCAATGCTTATCTTTTTCTTCTTATAAATCAACTTATAACTGAGCATATTTCTACAGCCGCGTACATTTTTTTTCTAGGACTCATAGTAGAGCTCTCAAATAAACTGAAGGGTCCTACATCAAACAATCTACTAAAATCTAATTAACATGTAGTTAAGGGACTGGGGGGCATCGAACCTACTTTTATCCATTGAGTTGGTTCACTGCCAAATACTTAGGGAGTTTGATTGTTAACAATTAAAACAGATTGAAACCATCAGTCACATCATATTATTGGTGGAAGGGAGTTTTCATTGGGCAATTTGTTAAAGGAAATTTTAGTAGTGATGGTATTGTCCGCTTGCTGATATAAAGGAGTAAAATTACCAGACTGAAATGATCAAGAAGATAAAGTAACCAAACAAAAATTAAAAACGGTGATAACTGATAACATACATATCATTGTAGCGAGAAAGGAAGTTGGAGCGACGGATCCCAATACGTGGTTGTAGTTAGGCAGAAGAATTCAATGTTAATCGATTATCAGATTTTGATAAGGATTTGTTGTTGACACTGAACGTCTACTTGAGAGAGAAAAGAAAAAAAAAAGTCACCTTAACTTCAGTTCGTTGATTCATCAAGATCCAATGTCTGCCACAAAGAATGAGGACTGCAAGCAGCACTGCCTAAGTGCCAAGACTCCTACGGTAAACTGGTGTGCATGAGCATCCACAACAAAATTGTGAATCAGTATAATATCAACTGTTGCAGTTCCTGAAACGTGGAAGCAAAGTCATTCCATCTTTAAAGTATACAAACAAAAAGATAACATAAAGAACTAACCCATAAAGTGCAGAAACCGAAGCAGGGATATTACTCTAGTCTCTTTTTTATTCAAATCATCATCAAGGTGCTTCTCATCATCACCGGTATCAGTGGATTCTTTCAAATCTTTTATAAATTATGTGTTAAAATCTATTGACACTCTTCATGGTTCTGTATGTTTCTCTTGACCTCGGGGTTGTTTGACTCTAAACACAAGCGTCACGAATCTAGAAATGACCCGAAAAACACAGAGGCCAATAGGCGGCGGCAGCCGTCGAGGTGCTTCTACAGAAACCAAGTTGGAGCTATCGCCATCTATTGACGAACGACGACAGTCCTCTCCCTGGTAGCAGGTTTCGGTTGGGTTTGAAGAACAGACGACGTCATATGTAGAGGTGGTTTTGAAACCGATTAGGTTTTCCTCTTGGAATTTCTTCTTCGAATAGGATGAAGGAAATCATGAGAACGCTAGGTCACTCTGCCTTACTACGGGAACTTTGATAATAATATGTAATACTATAAAAACAGCGAGTTTGATGTTGCGCTCTCCTTGATTCACTCTCTTCTCTCCTTTTTTTTCAAAGAATTTTACTTTTATAAATATTTATTCTCACACTCTTCTATTAACTTTTATTATCTTTAATTTTGTATTTCTCTCTCCATCCCACGGAAATGGTTCTTTGATTCTCTCCTTTCAAACAACCAACACAAATATTTTTTACCGTAGGGACCCTTTCACGGACGAGTCCTCTCCCCACACATTTCCAACAAATTTTATATGTAACGTGCATGTGCACGTGTACATTCACTAGTAAATATATAAAGGCGAGTCTCACCACGTGACCGTAAGGAGAATGGAAATGAGTCCAAGATCCTCGCGATTATTTCAGAGAGTCAACCTAATTAAGGAAACTGAGAAGACAGAGTCATTATTAGCTGAATAACGTGATTGTTCCATAGAGTCTAAGTAATTAACGGAATGGAGAGGACGGAGACGAGTGGTAGCATTTAGTATGATAAAATAGTATATATATATATATATATATATATATATATATATATATATATATATATATATATATATATATATATATATATATATGTGTGTGTGTGTGTGTGTGTGTGTACATATACATATACATATATATACATATATATATATAGATATATATATATATATATACATGTATATATATAATATCTCTATATATATATATGTATTTATTTATTTTATATACAAACACACACATACATATATATGCATACACTAGTACAAAAATGACGTATAACGTCACATTTGCTGGCGTCAGTTATAACTAAAACACCGACGCTAATATACTACGATGTCGGTTTAAAATGACAACGGACACTTATATGTAAAGGTCAGCCACTTTACAAAAGACACGGGTATTGCTTTTTCTTTAACGTCGGCTGGTTGAAATACAAATCGACGTCCAAAAATCACCCGTGAAATACAATTTTTTAGGGAAAAAACTTGCCTTCAAAATTTTCAATTCGACGTCGGTTGGAGAAACACCGACGACTCATATTCCACGCCAAGTCCCACGAAAGTTTTATCCCCCCATATGTCATCGGTGGTTTGAAAAATAACTGACGGCTAAATATCCTTCGTGAGGTAAAATTCCATTCCTTATTTGGCGTCGGTTTTTGTACAAGAACTGACGAGGATGTGTGTTCGCGCGTTGTCCCCATAAAAAATCCCCCCAATTGCTTAATCAGTGTCGATGTTAGGGGATAAACCGACAACTATGATTGTCACTCAAGAACAATTTTTTTTGTCGATATATACTGATAGACGTCGGTTATTGTACGTTGAAACCGATGACGAACACCCCGTCCCGGTGCAAAAAATTTTGTTTGAAGTTGTAGATTTATGAGTTTATACTGACGTCTATTTTTGTATGCATCAGACTTACATAATAACCGACGCCGATAATTAACTTAATTAGCACCCACGCGCATGAGCCAAACTCTTCCCCTTCTCTATTTCATTCTCGATTCTCTGTTGTCGCTCAAGTTAGGTCTCGCGATTCAGTGTTCTCGCTTGCCGCCGCCGCTGCTACTGCTGTGGAGAGGAGCTCGCCACCACCGCCGCTATGGAGAGGAGCTCAACGTCGCCGCTCCAGTTTAGTCATTGAGGAGCTCACCGCCGCCGCTCCAGTCTCTTTCCACTGCTCCAGTTCAGTCGTCGCCGCCGCCGCTCGCTTGCTCAGTCATCTCCGCCAACGACCACAACCACAGCCCGCCATCCTATCACTGCTCGCCACCTACTTTACTGCAGCTTCATTCATCCCCACTGTCGCCGCTTGCCAAGTGCTTCACCTCTAGATACGACCACATCCACCTCCTGTCGCCGCTACCATAGCCTGCTCCATCAGTACGGTGAGTTTTCTATAAGATTATTGTTAATTAATTAGGGTTGATTAATATTGATTAATAAGGGTTAAATGAGGAATGAATGAACTTAGTTCAATATATAATCGTTCTCCAAAATTGTGTAGTTGATTAATAACGATTAACTAGGGTTAATGGTGAATGAATGAATTTAATTAATTGATATTTCTTTCTTTCTCTCTTGTTAGTGATTGATTTGACTTATTTCAATATATCATTATTCTTCAAAATTGTGTAGTTGATTATTAATGATTAATTTGGGTTAATGATGAATGAATGAACTTACCCAAATGGAAGAATGAATTGAATTAAATGATGTTACACAAAACCTAGGATATGAATGATAATACTATGATTGTAGGTATATGAATGACAACATATATACATGTATTTTGTTGGCCTAGAAACCTATTTGAAATTTACTCATTAGGAGTAAATCTTGGATAGTCCCCGGTTTAGGATTGTTCTTGAACACTTAATCTCACTTAGGATGTAAGTGTATAATGTGTATTCAGTATTCATGATGTTTCATCGACACTTCCCCGTTTGTTCTCTAAGTGCATATGTAGGTGGGCATTTGCCCATGTACATCGGTGTACTTAGAATACTATGGGGAAATGTTGCCGAAATTTCTTAAAAATTAAATACACATTATACACTTACTAGTGAGATGAGGTGATCAAGAATGGGATAGGTAGTACACATTTATTATATATAATACCCTAAACCCTAAACTTTTAACCATAAACCCTAATCTTTTAACCCTAAACCCTTATCTTTTAACCCTAAACCCTAATATATACTTGTTTTCTCTTTGATCATAGAATGGATAGATCATGGATTTCCATTCCAAATTGTTGCATCCCAGAGTTTATTTCTGGTCTTGATCAGTTTATTAGATTTTCCGAGGAACATAGGAAACAATGTGGAGATAGGTTCTACTATCTATGTAGGCATTGCGGTAACAACTTGAAAGTTAGCACTGGTGACGAAACCAAAAGTCATTTCATATGCAACGGGATTGTACAAGGCTATACAGAATGGCACTGGCATAGAGAGATTTCAAACTTAAAATCAGTGGATGTCGATAGCAGTGCTTGTGTGGAAGAAGAAATTACCTCCGATGACGTAGATGTGAACGAACCAGTTCCAGTAGACATCGTTGATGTGATGCTGGATAGTTGTGGGGTAGAGCACACCGATCCACCTCCCATGTTTAGAAACATTGTGCATGATGTTGAGAGACTGTTATACACAGGTTGTACTAAGTTTACAAAGCTTAGCGTTGTGTTGAGATTGTATAAGTTGAAAGCTAACAATAGATGGAGCGACAAAAGCTTCACGTCATTGTTGTCTTTGTTGAAAGAAATTCTTCCTGAAGGAAACGAGCTGCCAATCTCAACATACCAGTTAAAGAAATTGTTGTACCCAATGGGAATGGAGGTCAAGAAAATACACGCATGCCCGAATGATTGTGTATTATTTCAAAAGGACTATGTGGATTTGAAATATTGTCCAAAATGTGGTGCGTCAAGGTATAAAATGACAATTTTGGGGGAGTCCAAAGCTAGTTCTCATGCCAAGGTGATGTGGTATTTACCTATAATATCACAGTTTTAATGCTTAATTGCCAATCTGATAGATGCAAATAATTTGAGGTGGCATGCAGATGTTAAAAAAATAATGATGGGATCCTACGACATGCGTCTGATTCCCCACAGTGGAAGAAGATTGATTTATTGTACCCTAAATTTGGTGAAGAAGTCAGGGATCTAAGACTTAGGCTTTGTACATATGGGATGAATGTGTATGGGATATTGAGCAGCCAACATAGCACTTGACCTGTTATGCATGTTATATGCAATCTTCCTACTTGGTTGTGTATGAAAAATAAGTACGTTATACTATCGTTGTTGATATCGGGCCCTAAACAACCTGGAAATGATATCGACGTTTATATTGAACCTCTTATTGATGACTTAAAGAAACTCTGAGGTGAAGGTGTGATGACAATGATGCTTCATGAAGAGAGACATTTTGTTTGCACGCTATGTTGTTTTTCAATGTTAATGACTTTCCAGCATATGGGAATTTGTCTGGATATAGTGTCAAATGATCTAAAGCATGTCCTATATGTGAAGAGAACACTGATTCAATATGACTAAAATATGGCGGCAAGATTGTATATCTTGGTCATCGAAGGTTTCTTCCAAAATTCCGTCTGTACCGTAGGTTGTACAAAGTGTTTAATGGACGGAATGAGGAATAGAGTGCACCTAAACCTATACTATGGGAGGTTGTTTATGAACGAGTAAAATACTTTGTCAATGAATTTGGTAAGAGATCACAATGTACCATGGCCACACAGAGTGACAAATATTTATTCAAGAATTCAATATTTTGGGATCTTCCTTATTGGAGTTCTTTGGCAGTCAGGCATTGTATCGATGTCATGCATGTTGAGAAAAATGTCACTGATAGTGTCATTGGTACTCTGTTGAATATACCAGGTAAGGCTAAAGATGGGATAAAATCCAGAATGGACCTAAGTGAAATGGGAATAAGGGCAAAATTAACATAAGTAGTTAGTAGAAATTGGAGAACATACTTACCTCCTACTTGTTACACATTGTCTAGAAAGGATAAGAAAGCTTTTTGTGATTGCTTGGTAAATGTTAAGGTTCCACAGGGTTACTCATCCAACATCCGTACATTGGTATCAATGAAAGATCTGAAGTTGATAGGTCTTAAATATCATGATTGTCACACTCTAATGCAACAAATATTGCATGTGGCAATTCAATATATACTGTTGAACCATATAAGGTTTGCAATCACCAGACTTTGTTGCTTTTTCAATAGTCTGTGTAGTAAAGTTATTGATCATGATACTCTCGATAAGTTGCAAAGAGAAGTGGTTGTTACCCTATGTCATCTTGAGATGTATTTTCCTCCTTCGTTCTTTGATATCATGGTACATCTTGTTGTCCACTTGACTATGGAAGTGAAAATGTTGGGACCAATTTTCTTGCATTGGATGTATCCCTTTGAACGATACATGAGCATTTTTAAAGGTAATGTTAAAAACCGTTATCGGCCTGAAGGGAGTATTATTGAGGGTTATGTGGCGAGAGAGGTTATGGATTTTTGCAATGACTTTCTGAGTGGTAATGACACTCCTGTTGATGACAAGAATATTGAGGAGTATTCTGGTAAAGGAATTTTGGGATCACGGATGGAAGTAATCAGCCGTGAGCTATTGGAACAAGCTCACTTGTATATTTTACACAACATTGATGAAGTAAGTGTTTATATCGAGGAACATACTAATTTCATCAAGAAATAATATCCTCGAGCCAATTCAATGTGGCTTGCTAGAGAGCACAATAAGACATTTATTAAGTGGTTTGAAGATAAAGCCTTACATCAACTATCTCAAACACCAAATAATCTTGCTAAAAATATCAAATGCCTCACCTTTAAACCAAAATTGAATGTTATGTCTTATGAAGGATTTGACATAAATGGGTTCTCATATTACACAAAGTGTCAAGATGATAAGAGTGTCGTCCAAAATAGTGGGGTCACCCTTCAAGCATCTTCATTGTTTTCTGCAAGTGCAAAGGATAAGAGTCCACATGAAGCTAAAATGTCATATTACAGTCTCATTGAAGACATATGGGAGTTTGACTATGTAGATTTCAAAATTCCGCTCTTTAAATATAATTCGGTTAATAACACCAAAGGAGTTATAGTGGATGAATTGGGTTTCACATTAGTGAACTTTGAAAATATTGGCGAGAAGGGTGAACCATTCATATTGGCATCATAGGAGAAACAAGTATTTTATATCAATGATCCTATAAATGATAAATGGTCGGTTGTTCTTCATGGTAAAAGACAGTTCATTGAAGATCCTATAGATGAAAAAGAGTACTATGATAAGTATGATGACTCGAGTCCATTCTCAGTTGGATTGTCAACACCGCCAAATATTGAAGCTAACAATGACTTGTATGTGCGCGGAGATCACACCGAAGGAATATTAGTTGATAAAAGATCACAGTATTAGAGCCATGTTTTTATTTTTTTTATATGTTTTATTTTTCTGAATGTGAACTTTACAATGTTTTATTATCTTCTAGTTATGTTAAATGTTAAATGTTTGTTTTTTAATGACACTTTCATATGGTTGAGCATGAGTATGATGACTGTGATGATTATTACCGTGAGGGTGAGGATATCAATGCGGTGCCTCACAATATAAATATTTAAAATATATCCTATATTTCTATCTATATGTCCATTTATAAGTTATATCATGTAAGTGTGTGTTTTTTGTCAAATTTTACCCCTGAAGAACTTGGGGCACTTGATGAGTAGCAAAAAAATTGAAAAAGTGAGGGGCATCACTATGATGAACAAGTTACTACAACAAAGGGGCAATGGATCTAAACTGGCTGTGGATTTTGATCATGCAGGAAATCCAATTGGAGTGAACCGCAACTCATTTATTTCATATCTTGGGGTTCTTACTCGTAGCCATTGCAGTCCTAATGTAGAATCTTGGCATAAAGTTCCCAAGGAGAAGAAAGACTTAGTATGGAAGTAACTATGTGTGAGTTATTATTATTTACAATTCTATTTTGCATATTACTAATTTTTAGGATACTAGTTAAATATATGAAATTTTGCATAGTATATTTGAACTAGATGAAAGCATTCATCGTAAATGTGTGATGTAGCATTGTGGGAGGGTCCTAAGGAACTATAGGACAAATCTCACCCAAGATTACATACGAGATGCTGAGAAGAGGAAGAAGTCAGCCACTGAGCAATGGAACTACCTGGACCCCAATGACTGGGAGGAGTTTGTTTCCAAAAGAAAAACTGATGAATTCAAGGTATTAAGTGTCACTCCCAATTTAGTTAATATACATTCTTATGTATTCACCTATTCAAGATTGACTTTTAGTGTTACTAACCAAATCAATATGCTTACTAACAAGGCTATCAGTGATACTCAAAGAGAAAGGCGTGCACTGAATGTGTATGACCACACAATGGGTCCAAAAGGCTATGTAGGCATTTTCCAAAGACTACAGGCTACTGCTTCTACTGAGTCTGCTACTACTCAGGAGACTAGGGAGTCCTATATTGTTACTCCCACACCTCTGCCTCGCCATGATGTGTGGATAGCTGGGAGGAAAAATAAGAAAGGATATATAACCAAACCCGCAACTACTGAGGCGGCTGCAAAAATGGTAAAATTTAACTCTCATAGCAATCGATATTGATTATTATGTTTACTTACCAATTTCTATTGATGTCGATTAGCAGGAGCTTCATGAGTAGATAAAACAAGGAAAGTTCATCCATGAGGGCACAAGGGATGAATTGACAGTTGCTCTTGGTAATCTAGAGCATCCTGGACATGTTAGGGGTGTAGGCACTGGTGTGGGCATAAAAGTGTTCCTTGGACCATCACAGTACAAACATGTCCCAAAAGCGGGATTTTCAAAAGCTGAGGTAACCTATTCTTTTTTTAGAATGTTATTTTAATAATCAAAAGATAGTATTTCTTTTGTCCATGTATAGGTAGATGAGTTAATTGAAAGGAGAGTTCATGAAGCAATGAGCAAGTGGCAGGCGTCTCTTACTGCCACTCAGACAGTACATGTGGTGTGTCACTCTTCTCCTATTATAGAGGTGGTTGGGAGTAATCATATAGACCCACCACCTAGCACGTCCGTTGTAAGTATTTTTATGATATAGTATCTAGTCTTTTCAAGATGATATGTTTATGTATATATGTATATAACATACTTTACGTAAATTTATGGGGGTTGAATCCATGCCGTCTAAAATCAAAGAATTTATCATTGCAGAGGTCGAGGCTTACCCACCCCTTCCAGGGGACATGTTTCATGGCACTCCAGTACCATATGATGCGGTTTGTGTGAACTCGAGAATTGTACTCCACCATTGGAGGCATCATCCATTGCCATATGCCCACCCAGATTCTGAAACGCTTGGTGAAGCAGAAGGCGGAGTGATATTGTGGTCCAAAATGCATGTCGTCTATACTGATATTGTATGGTAAATTTACATTATTTTAATTTATTAGTGTGTATATACGAGCTAGTCAATTGATCTGAAATTATATATACAGGTCAAAAGGAAGAAACATGCTACAGCTCAACCTCCACCTCCACCTCCTCCTGAAGTACCTAGTTGGCTTTCAAGGGACCTATACGACTCATTAGGTCCTAATTATAAGGGTATGGCAATATGGATAGGCAAACATAATCCAAATTGTCTTATAAATATTTCTATTCTGGTGGATGATGTAGGTGAATCATACGATAACAATCTATTTATACAAGATAATTTGGAGTTGTTTCGTTATGATTGGCTGAATACATCTATGATAGAGCTATGGATATGGTGAGATCTTATTTATATATCCATATACCTTGTTTTATATATGATGATCTGGTTTCTATATATATATATATATATATATATATATATATATATATATATATATATATATATATATATATATATATATTAGGCAAGGTGATGATATATTGAAAATGCACATACAGCAAGCGAAGACCTGCTAATGTGAAGTAACAGCATAGAGTTTGTAGAGGAAAGAAAATGAGCTGAAAGTAGCACGGGGGAGGCACTCCTTAAGACAAACCTCTTAAAAAGTTTTTGCAAACTAGGAAATGAGACTAAAAGTGTTGAGCTTGCAAGGGATGGAACGTCACTATGGTTGCTGCACCAGACTAACACCCGTCTCATCGTCCACCATGGCTTTTAGATCACAAAGGAAAGTTGCTTCTGATTCTGCTGCTTCAGAGTCACCTTCACCAGAATGCTCTTGGGATACACCTGCTATTTTTCCTACAGTTTGATAAGGATGTGAAGATCTGCATCGATATCATTTAGAATAGACTTAGCCATTGATGATAATTTGAGAGAAAGGGCATTTGAAGAAGATGTGACTTGTCGAATCCTCATTTTGCTCACAGAGGACACATCTAAACGGTCCTTGGAAGCCCTTTTTTTTATGATTTCTCCTGTAAGAAGCTTATTGTGGAGGAGAAGCCATAAGAATGTTTTATATTTATGTGGCCATTTTTGTTTCCAAAGTTTAGATGAAGATGGGGTGATACCTCTGAAAGAAAGAAAATTGTAAGCACATTTCACCGAATATTCTTTGCCCCATTTCCAATAGATGTTATTTGATGTGTTTTCTTCTAAAGAGGTTGAGATATTACTGAGTTCATGTTGACTTAAAACAGAGAGGATACATCTTTTTAAGGAGTTTGATCTTTTACTGGTGATAAGGGAGAGGGAAGTAAGGATGAAGTAAGGATGATGAAAAGATAGGGAGAGAGGGGGTCACCTTGTCTAAGTCCATTTGTATTATGGAAATAGCCAAAAGGGACACCGTTTATGATGGTAGAGAAGTGGTTTGTGGAGATGCAAGCGTAGATCCAGGAGATCCATTTATCAGGGAAGGCAAAACCTTTTAGAGTCTTAAGCAAGCAATTCCAGTTTACAAAGTCGAAGGCTTTCTCAAAATCCAATTTAATAGCCAGAAGAGGAGTTTTGTTTTTATGGCAGAGATGGATAGTTTCATTGACCATTAAGAAGGCATCTTGGATGCTACGGTTTTTTAGGAAGTCTGATTGGTTTAGAGGGATGATGTCATTCATAAGAGGTTTGATTCTATTTGCTAAGGTTTTAGCAATGATTTTATAAGAGGTATTTATAAGACTGATTGGTCTGAAATGCGTGATTAAATCAGGTTTGCTATTTTTTTTATCAAAGAGATGAATGTTTTATTTATGTATTTTATGATGTTTTGGGGGTTTGGACTGGAATGAAAGGCTGAGAGAAGAGCAAGAAAATCGTGCTTATAATGATTCCAATTTGCCAAGTAAAATTCCACAATGAGTCCATCGGGTCCAGGGGATTTATCTTTGCCTAGATCGGAAATAGCAGATTGTAATTCCTCCAGACTGAAAGGTTTGATTAGGTCGAGGGGATTTTGGATTTTGTTTAGGCAAATGGAGTGCCAATGAAAGTGATCAAGACCAGCCGGATTGTGATTTGAGTTGAATATATTTTGGAAATGGTTTTTTATGTGCCTAATGATGGTTTCTTTGTGGGAAGTGAGACTTCCATTAATCTTAAGATGTGATATGTAGTTGTTTCTGAATTTTTGATTGCAAATTTTATGGAAAAATTTTGTATTTTTATCTCCTTCTTTGGCCCAAATGATTTTGGCTCTTTGTCTCCATTTTGTTTCTATTTTGTTGTTTATGTTTTCTAGATCAGCTTTGAAGGAAAGGATTTGAGCCGGATCAGCTGAAGGATCTTTTTCTAAAAGCAAAAGATGGTCCTCTAGGTTTTTTTTATCATCCAACAGGGTCGAGGGATTATTGGTCAGCCAGTTTTTTATATGTTTTTTGATATTTTTTGTATTTTTCAAAATATGAAGTCCCAGGTTTGTTGATTGAGAGCAAGCAAGATCCCATGTAGCAAGACAGGAAGAGTTGAAACTATCATTTTGAAGCCAGTTATTTTCAAATCTAAAAGGACGGGATCCCCAAGAGGTAGAAACTGTGTCCATGATAAGGGGAAAGTGGTCGAAGATGGTTCTGTGAGCAATGTATATAGACGAGAGAGGATGTTTGTCCTCCCAAGGGTTTGAACATAAGAAGTGATCTAGTCGGGCAAAGGTTTGGTTTCTAGACCAAGTAAAAGAGGCGTTTGAGGGAGCGTGGTCGATAAGAGAGTAGTTAGATAACATCTGTTTAAATTTTTTGTCTGCTGCTGATAAGGGGGAAGGGGAAGGATTTGAGTTATGTCTATCAGAAATTTGAGTGACTAGATTAAAGTCCCCACCCAAGATCTAGGGTAAATTGTGATATTTTATGAAGAGGCAGTTTAATTCCTCAAAAAGAGGGATTTGTCATGTCCCGGTTCTCCGTAAATGCCAGAGAAAGACCAAAAGAAGTCATCAGAAAGATTTTTGAAATCAATAGTAATCGAAAAGTTGAGAATTGAGGAATTTTGTAGCAGAAGGGCCTGGTTGTTGTAACCCACAAGAATGCCACCTTTGAAGCCCTTAGGAGGAAGTTGAATCTAGTTAGTGATTCTATTTCCTCCAATCGTTTTGAGAGCAAAAGGGGTGAGGAAGGTCTTTGTTTCTTGAATATAAATAAGGTCTATTTTATTTTTATAAATATGTGATCGGATTTTTTTTCTTCTTTGTAAGTTAGAAGCTCCACAGATGTTCCAAGTAGAGAATTTCATTTAAAAAGAAAAACAGAGGAAGGCCAATAGATAGATAGGCAAGACTAACAACGTCTGTTTGACCAGCCCATATAAGATTCAAGGTCATTTAGGATATACTGAGCATCATTTTCCTTTTCAAAGCAGAAACCAATCTTATTTGCAAATGAAGAAAAACTTTTTAAACTAGACCAAGAGGCTAGTTCATCTATAGTATCAGGCTTATTTTGAACTTTATTTTTTAAGGATGTAGATATAGAAAGAGATGATGCCGAAGAATCAAAACAGATAGAGGGGGAAGGAGAAATACCTTTCTTAGCCCTGTTTGAGATACTTGATCCATTGTTGAAAGAGAGGTCGGGCTGCAGGATCTTTTGGATGTAGCTTGTGTTTGTTTTCTGGAGAGGGCTTTTCGGTTCCGCACTCTGCAGGGAGTTATCCTTTAAGTGTTGAGAAGAGTCTTGAAAAGCAGAGGTTTGATATGTTTTATCTGGAGAATGCCAGCTTTCCTTTGTGGATGAAGATGAAGGACATGATTTTTTGAGAGATGGGATGTTTGTTGTAGGGAGGGGAAGAATTGGAGATCGATTTCTCTTTTTGTTTTGGGTTGAGTATGCGTTAACAGGGAGGGTTGAGGGTTTCCTAGTCCAAACTTGGTTTCTAATCTGGGGGGGTCTGGTGAGTGAGGAGTGGTTATAGCTCTTGTTAGGACTGAACCATGATGGCGGATGTGAAGAGAGGTCAGAAAAAGCAGAACTATGTAAGGTGGGTTGTTCAGCTGCTAGCTTAAGATGGTAGATCGATTCACCGATTCTAATGTTAATGTAAGGAGGGAGGGAGATAGCAGCTTTAACAGAGAAGAGACAATAGGCTTTAATGTATTGAGTGGGATGAAGAGTTTCCGGGCTGATGTATTGAAGGGTAGCCCCTATTGAATGAGCTATTCCTCTGAAGATTTCTAGTTCCCACAAATGAGGAGGAAGGTTTGATATGGCAACCCAATCGGAGCCACCCGCAGGGGCTGGAAAAGAACCAGAGTCTGCTGACCATTTGGTTAGGTGAGCCATAATGAAGCTGGATCCACAAGGAATGGTAAGAACTTGATCGAAGATATGGGTTATCTGAGTTCCTTCAGGGACAGTGTAGATAAGCTGGGTGGGCGAGAGGATTTTAGGTTTGAGGATGGTATGGCCGGGAAGAAGGAGAGCTAGAGCTCTAGTAATGTCAAGAACATTTATGAGATTGTTGTCCAGGTTGTTTTCTATATAGACAAGGATGCTTCTAAGGGAGAAGACTTTAAGAAGACGCATCGAATTTGCAGGAAGATCCATGGCGATGGCATATTCCAGGTGATCAGGAGTCTTCATAGTTTGGGCGGGGGAAGGTTGATTTTCTTTGTGCGTTTTGGCAGGTGGGATCTTAGGCAGGGGTGAAGGTTTTGTAAAGGGGAGCTTGGAGTGGTTGCTTGACGAGGGTTTTGAAGAGGAAAGGTAGGGTTTTGAAAAAGAAGGTAACCTTGGGTTTTCGATACTAGGGTTTGTGGATGTTGCATGATCTGGCGGGAGATTTTCAAGGCATGCAAACGGGTTTCTTGAAAGGCAATGATTATGAGCAAACATAGAAAGGGGTTTGTTGGCAGAAGGATGTCTTGTTGGGACCACTGAACAATTTTGGAAATGAGAGAGATGTCTAAAGCGGGAGTGCATGTGAGAGCGATGTGGATTTAGCTGTTGTCCGAAATTGTTTGGAGAAGGTCGCTTCATGCAGTGCCTTTTTATGTGTCCTATGCGACCACACCTGAAGCATGCAAGGCGAGAGAAACATCTGGAAGAGGAGTGGTTGTTTCTGAGGCAGAAGCGGCAGAAAAGAGCTCTAAAGGACTTTTTTGGGGGAACTATTCTCCAGAGATGGTCAGAGGGGTTTTTCTCCAAATTGTCAATGATGAGTGGGGAGGATTTTGCTTTCCCCAGAACCGGAAAGGAAAGATTGAGTAGGTCAAGGTCCTTTGGAATGATTTTGCTATTCTGGGGAGGTTTTTGCACAATGGTTTTATAGAGAGAAGTGAGTTTGAGATTGGGGACCTTATATTTAAGCAAAGGAGAAGGAGAGGGAAAGAGTTTGTACCTTTTTGCTATGGAGCTGTTTGGTTGCAGCAAGGTAGATGAAACCTCTTCTTCGTTATCTTCAGACCCGGAAGAGATGGAGATGGGCGTAGACTTAGCACCCATATAAGGTTGGTATTCTGCTCTGACAAAAAGTTGATCAGCTGAATCTGAAGACGACAAGCTGACCTGGTCATATTTCTTGTATAGAAAAGCGAGAGCAGGTGGGGATTGATGGTTGAAGTCTCTGACCCAAGCTCGGAGGGTACGATCTGCGTAAGGTTGAAGGAACAAAGACCAATCCGGCTGAAGTTTGAGTTCAGATCGCATCTCCGGCCAGCCGTCGGAGATAAGGAGAAAGGGGGTTTTTTTTCCCCAGATGGAGTCCTCAGGAGGAGACCGTGATATCGTTAACCTGAAAAGATCGGTGACTGATGTTTATCATACAGATGCCAGGGGAGATATCGAATCTGTGGTACATCCAAGCTCTAGGGAGCGGGATGGAAGACGAGAACTTTGGATCAGTCAGATGAAGCTCAAGGAAAGGGAAGCATGAGTTCATAGTGGTAGGGGAAGAAGGGGCTTTTGGGGGACTATCTGATTTGTGGAGTTTGTGACTCTGAAGGGCACAACGTAAAGTCTTAACTTTGCCTGATTTTTGCATGCAGTTAGGTTTTGAGAAAGAGGCAAGGATGAAGATACCACCGGTTCTCATAATGAGAAAGGATATGTTAGGTGAATCTAGAAAGGAGTCTAGCTGCGAACGCCTAAGTTGTATCAGGCCAGGAAACCGTCAGAGTCTGTGGAAGGAAGAGTAGCCGGCAAAGGGAATGAAGAGGTGTAATCAATGAGATGTTGGAAGAGGTACCCCAAGACCGGAAGGGGAATTACTACAGAGAATGTTGCATATAATAGATGGGATCCAACAGTTCACAGGGAAAGAAGGGTCAGAAAAAAAACTGAAGAAAACACCGCATTAAAGGGGTATGTCAGCAGAGACTGAGAAACAATGCGTCTTAAAACTTTAAAAAACTAGAGAAGGACAAGGGGAAGCCACGATAGAAAAAACTCGGTAGAAGATCATCATTGAAAATAATGATGTTGCTTATGTCCGAAGAAGATGAAAAATAGAGCGATTAGGAAACAAAAACTAGGAAACCCCGGAAACCCTAGAAGGATATCAAAAGAGAATCGGAGTAAATTGAGAGGTGAAAGAGAGATGATCCACGAAGATGTTGCAGGCCGAACAAACCAAAGCAAGAGGTTACCTTATCTTGGGAGGAGAGGCTGCCGGAGATCACCTGGGGGGAAGGGAGCAGCTCGGGGGACGACGAGAACCAGATGGAAACTGCTAGAGAGAAGCCAGAGCTTTCTCTCACTAACTTACCGTTGCGAAGCCTGGTTTCTATATATTATTATACGTAATACATGTTTTGCAGCCACTTACACATGATTTGTAAAGATTTTTCATTTCCCCATGTGGGATTTCTAATTCCATCTTTGATCAGTCGCGTAGATAAAGATCCTTCATCAGTTACCTCATATTGCTCTGCCACTTTTAAATATTTTTGGTAAAAAAAGAAGTCGGTGATAATAGCTCCATTCAATGTTGAGTAAGTTTACTTTGCTTATAATTTGGACTTAAGAAAATTACATTTTATTATGGATTTTTAGTTATTAATTTTTAACTTTCTTAACTCTAGTGCTAAGCATTGGGGGTTACTGGTTATTATCCCCAAGACGTGGACTGTTTATTATCTAGATCCTTCAGGGAAGAAATTAGACTCATTATATGGACACCAAATGAAAAGGCCATTATTCACGTGAGAAATCTTTCATATTTTATATATGTTAACATCTATTATTACATTATTATATAATAATGCAATTTAATGTGTTACATTAACATATAGGGCTTTAAGAGCGTTCAAAAAAAGTTGGAGGAAACATGTCCAAGACAAAGAAACGGATACTTTGGGAGAATGTGAAAGTAATTTTCTGACTCCAATGTATATATTATTTATGTGAACTATGCTTGTTTGTATTTGTTAACATTTTGTATGTTTCAATTTATAGTGTGCTACATAAGATAACGGTTGGGCATGTGTATACTATGTGATGTGATATATGGACCTAATTATCAAACATGCTGCAATGGAAATTGATAGCATACAACAGGTATTATATATAGTCTCATTAGATAATATGAAAAATATCAATCTTATTATATATTATTAATTTTATATATACATCATTCTCTTTGTAGGTGTTTAAAACCAGTGACTTCACTACAGGTGAAAAGTTATTAGATGTATTTACCCCCTATACGATGGAAGAATTAGATGATATAAGAGAACAATGGGCAAAAGTCTTACAAGTAGTGAGAATTTTTTATTATCATTGGAATATTGATGACGATGATAATGATAAAGAATGATATTTCTAAACTTTGTTGTCATAATTATTTATGTATTTGATGACATGTTAAACTTTGAAAGATACACTTATATATGCATGTCTGAATGAATTTTTTTGAATTGTCTTATCTATACATATGTGTGAATGTGAAGATGAATACATGAATCTTTCTACATGTGTCTGAATGTGAAAAGAGATGAAATGAATGGAACTATAGGTTGCTACATGTATGAATATATGAAATGGAGGAATGAAAACTATAGGTTTCTACATGTGTGTGATGAATAATCATATATAATTAAATGTGCTTATACATGTGTGTGAATCACATGATATAAATGTAGTCCATCCTTGTTAATTTTGTAAGTTTGTGGCATGTTGTTGGTTGTAGATGTTGTAAACCTACAGCTCAGAACTAAACTGCAGGTTCCGCATCCTGCTGACCAACCGGACAGTAGGCCTGCAACCTGGTAAGAAAAAGAAAATCAAAACATAGTCGTCGGTTAACAAAAGAAACCGACAACAAAAACTTAATTCGTCGGTTATTAATAGTTAACCAATGTTTTTATCCCTAATGGTGTCAGATACTGTTTGGTTAAATTAAAAACTATCAATGATTTTAGGTCACGGAGTCCATTTTTTGTTACTAACCGACACCTATGGTCTAACCTGGGGCCAAAATAAAATGGGTAAGGGATGTGGCGTCGGTTATGACTCAATAACCAACGCCTATGGCCCCCTGCTGGCGCGTTTTTTGGGTTTGTAATCGGGGGACGGCTTTATGTCGACAGTTATGAAACCAACACTGAAGGCGTCTATATTTAGTGTCACCCACTTAGGTGTCGCTTAGAAACTGACTTCTAAAGTCATATTTAACCGACGCTAAAGGTGATATTTATACTAGTGATACATATATGCATATATACAAACACACATACATATATACATATACATGCATATACGTATATATACAAACGCACAGACATATATATAGGGGTTAGGAAGTGTGTACTGACCGGTACATGTATGTTATGTGTACCTTCCATTAAAATAGGATATGTAAAATATGCTAAATAAATCTAACCATATGGATTGAATCACCATTGTATAGATTAAATGTGTTTAAAATATCACAACCATATCTCACATGTATCATAAGATATAACAACATACCATTCAATAATTTTTATAATTTTTATAACATATTGTTGATTATATGTAGGAATATTGAATTGAGATGATATGTAATACACATGTTACCTAAGGGGTATACTGTAAGGTTAGATTATTGTCTAAATTTGTGCAACCATCATAAATAAAAATAACTACATATAAGATACATGTACTCGGATACACAATTATTTTAGCCATATATACATGTAAGACAACATTATGTTTTCAGTTATATATCTTAACATGTCAGAATATAAGAGGTTATCAAAGGTTAATTGGGTTTGAAAGGTCTATGTGATGCTTCTTGATGTTTGCAAGCAAAATTGGCCCATGTATAGGGTAACACAAATTAATGAATAGATATCCATTGAGATTTTTCATTTATTCAAAATGACGATATTTAGACGATTAGAAGAATGGTGACATGGCTTTATGAGGAGCATTGCATATTATCCCCCTTCAAATAATGAAACCTAGATATATGCATACAGTCATTTGTACCTTGGCATGACTATATGACTTTTATCTGCCATTTTTCAGCTGGAGATGAGTATTATGATCACATATAATTACAATACATATAATCAAATGTAAAGATTTGCACATGAATTTGATGAACAAGACATTGTTCAGGATAAAGAACAATATCCCATGTTTTGCCACTCAAAACAACCAAAAGTAGATATTTGCTCATGATTATGAGTACTGAAAAATAAGTTCGGGATAACTTTTCTAGCCATATAGCATCTAGATTCTAGAATTACTGAATATGAACTTATTAGTGATGAAGACATTAGAATGTAAAAAAATAGATATCACAATGACGGAAAGCAAAATAGATGCAAACTCGCCACTACTACGAGTTTTCAAATATCAAAAGATTAGGAAACATATATAGTTGGCTAGGCTGGCATATGATATACTACTCTATTGGATCAGTAGCACCGTCAAACTATGGGCATTGGTACCGGAAGCTGGTCGGGATGGCCCTAGCTCGATTTCCAGCAACCACACGACACAAAGAAGTGATGTTCACATCGGGAGATGGCGAGATGCCAGCGTCGATGAGTAGCTTCTTTAGGCAAAGGCAAATTCTATGCTGCTCAGAAATACCAGGTGCCGTGTCTAGGATAGAACTGATTCCCTTGCAGCACCGAGGATCCAGATTGGGGTTCTGGCCACCCATGGTAGATAAGCAGAAGCTAAAGGCTGTCTGGGCAGCCTTACACTCCATCTGTGAGAAAGCAGTTTTGGAGGCGAGAACCAAGAGGCATAAGAACGAAACAATAACCATGAGTTGGCGAGCCATGGCTATCGTATTAGTCTTCCACTCCCTTCGCTTCCCACCGGATCCAAGTAACCTTTTACAACGTACCATAAGTTTTTCTTTCTCAATTAGTATCTTATATAAATTATAGCAAAAACATATTTATAGTTACCATTAAATGTAAATTGTCTTCCGTATTATATATTGCCCCTTATTCAAAATTGTAGCAACCATGGAGTTCTTATAAAAAAAGAAAGTGGTGAGGAAGGAAAGAAAACAGTGATTTCGTCATTATATTTTCTTTTCCTTTTCATGCTAGTAGAACGCATTATCATTAAAACTGTCTACGAATTCTTTCATGACATTTCCTTTTTCATATCGCTCCACTCTCCATGTTTCAAACAAACATCTAATGATATCAGTATACATATTTTTCTAAATGTACAATAGCATATCACAAATGTGATTTATAAATATACTTTTACAGAAGCACGCGCAATAAATTAGGTTGTCAGTTCTTTTTGGATGGCGCACAAAATAAAATTATAAGTTGTAGACGAAAGTACACACATTCAGTTTAAATCCATTATATTGAAAAAATAATTCAACATATCTATTTTTACATACTCTAGAAAGTATCAAACTATTCACTACTACTAGATCTAGACAATATAGTCAATCCAAATTGTTAATTATTTCAGTTTTGAAAAGCGATGACGATTGTTTGGGCAACAATGGACAATCCAAGGCAAGGGGTCAATCTCTACCTATCACTTTGTCAAATATAAGATTTGTTAGCACGCATGCATGGATTGTGTGTCCAAATTTAGTTGTCTGAACCCTTCATGTGAGAGTTTGTCATGCTATACATTTTAGAAAATTGTACCGCCTCCACCTACGGCTGGAAGAACTATATCAATTGTATTTTTGATCCCCATGTCATAAGATTATGCCTTCTCTGAGCCATGTCTTCCTCTTTCCAACAATTGACAGCTTTACTTTTGCACCTATTGAAATTTGTAAGCGGATTTGTAGCTCCGCACCAGACTACCCTTTAGAGTTGAATACATTTAGCACTAGTCATGTTTGTGACACCCACCACTCATGTCACTACTTCATTTACACATCCTATGTCGACAGATTTCTCATCAGTGGTTCCTCTTTTGATTAGAAACAATTCCAACAAGTCAATATACTTCATTGAACCAAGTAGCCTCTATGGTCACTTTCCCCCTGCAAGCAACTAGCATGACTATACCTCGCTTTGATATTTTACAACAAGTAGATCACGCCCTTTTAATTTGTAAGAATGTTGCCATCAAGATTTTCTACAGGATGACCTCCAAGGATAGTTGTCGACATCATCATGTTTTTATATATATCTCATATTTGTTGATCGTCTCACATGAACTGATGTCACGTAAAAAGTATTTATGCAAAATCCTTCAAGTCTAAAAAAAACTCTTATGTGGGATATAGCCCAAGTATGCACAACAAAAATAATAACATCCACGTCGACAAAGTCAAGCGCCAAGCAATAGCCAATGAGAACGGGTTTGGGGAAGAAGACCAAAAATTTATTAAACAAGAACTTTCACAAGATTACAAGGATTGCAGCTATCTCACAATCATTTGCTCACGATAAAGTTCTTGAACTCGCTCTCTTTATCTCCCCATTTGGCAATCTTTTGGCTTCCCCTTTTTGGACAATGTTGTTCCACATTGATAAACTCAAAGTTATCATATGTTAGAACCCACACATTGACACACATTAGTTCGCCATATCATCAAGCACTCTATCTTATTTATCATACTCATATAGTACTCGATAAGACAAACCAAAAAAGTAATGACAACCCACAAAAAGTAATAAGAGAGAATAAGGCTAATTTGTTAAAAATGGAAATAAAGAGATAATGTCAATAATTAATAGACATGATACGAAGATAATGCTAAATATTATTTTAAATTCCAAGTCTATCCAATTTAAAATTTTCAATATTATTAGATAATACTTAATATCTTAAAAATTAAGATAAGTGACTTTATCCTGACATAATTTTGATTTTATTTTTTATTTTAAAATAACAAACAACATATGTAATCAAGAACTTGAAGTCGACAAGAATGAGTCTGGTTTGTTTGAACAATAATGTTATTCACAAGCTTCCACCTTCCTCACGCTAAATAAAACCAATAATGATAATATTTATACATGTACTTATTCCGTGAAGGGTATTGGTTTGATTGATATGCAACAACGTTTGCACTATATAAAAAGAATGAACACGTTTCAATTAAACTTTCACGGATATCATTTAAGACCTACTTCACTTAAAATCAATATAAAAATAGATCTCCTTAAATAAAAGTGTGACATTTTAAATGTGGTGTGTTCTTTTTAACTCATTATTTTAACCTTTTTCTTCATATCTCTTTTCATTTACTAACGCTATGTTTGGTAGATAGTGAATGAATGAGAGGGATAGGGAAGGGAGGGGAGAGGGAGGGGAAGGGTAAGGATGGGAGGGGACACTTAAGTTGATGTAGTTATTTAGCATGGATAGGAGAAGGGAAGGAAAATATAAAAAATAATGTTAATATAAATAAATCACAACAATGTGGAATGTTAGTGGTATTACAATATTTTATATAAACTTATATTTATATATTTATTCACATATGTAGTTTTACAAAAAATACCTTCACAAACAGCACAAATAAAAATAATATCAACCTCTTGTGGTGGCAAAGGATATACATCTAAAGATAAAATCATAAGATATAGACGAAGGCAACATACAGTTCTTATTTATTGTGTTGAGAGTACCACAAAAGATATAGTTTTATAGAATATTAAAGATTGTGTTTATAGAAGTAGTTTCCGTTATATTTTTATATTTACAACAGACTTTCTCCCCATGTGATCAAGTACTTCCTGTCATAGTCTAATATATTTTCTCTAATATTTTTATATTTGTATAATAATCTCAAATTTTTCAACTTTTATAAAAAAATGTATAAGTTTCCCTATTAATAATAAATAAAATTACTTTATTTTTTTCCCATTAATTTTATTTTTTTGTAAAAATTTATAAGTTTTATCAAATATTCATCTACATTTCATATGTCCATGCAAGTGATGACATACTACTTCTCTATTCATATTATTTTTGGGGCTACACAAACTTTCTTAATAGTATCTATTTTTTTCTCTCACATTTTATAGTTTTCTTTGACATTCTAATATATATCTCATCAATTTTTTTCCCTTCTCCTTGTCTCCACTATGATTGGTGGGAATAGAATGGGAGAGAAGTGGTTGAAATTAAATTTGATTTGTTCTCTTTTGCTCCCTTTCATTCTCCTCCCTTCTTCATCACTTTGTCCAACCAAACAGTCCATATCCTTTCCCATCCCTTCCCCTCCCTTTCATTTATCACGTACCAAACATTCCCTAAAGTGAGCCCAACTATGGTTGTTAACATGCTCTTTCTAGTCTCCACTAATAGCTTCACCCTATATCCTTCCCATTTTTAAAAATTTTGTGTTAGTTTCCTAATAATTAAACTACTCATCCCTTTCATTTCTCTCAGTATGTATTCATACAAAATGAGTGAACATTTGTATGTAATTATAGTTAGGTTATTGCCTTAATTATAGACAATGGAAGAATAGAATTTCAAAAATATTATGTTCTAAAAATTTACCATTTATTTGCACTTCTCAAGGAATTTGAACCAGTTTACTTCCCATTGAATATGCTTTACTAACAAGAGAATATCATTTATAAATATATCTATATTCATTTTTTGATCTTTACACAAACATTTTTATTATTATTATTATTAAGAATATGTATGTTGTTATGGACAAATTCAACTAACATTCTTTATCTTTCTTTTTTCATTTATAATTTTTACCTTCTTTAAGTTCAAGTTCTAAACTATGCACTCTTTTATGTCGTACCTTTAAGTGCCCACTTCCTCATTTTTCAATAGAATATATCTAATTAAAAGCATTTATTTGTATGTTCATATTTTTACTCATAACCCAATTTAGCCAATGATAATTTAAAGTCATACAATATGTATTCTTTTCTCTTATTTAAGATTTTACTAGGTTTATTTTCTAAGTGGCCTTAAAAAATTCAAGTTTTTGTTTGTATTTTACATGATTGGTTGCATATATTTTGGAAGCGATGTTTTACTTACTTCATTGGAGTTCCATAACTATGTATGAAAGACACTTCTTCAGTTCCTTATTAAAATGAGTAGAAAATCATGTTCACATCCGATAGAAAAATCATTCATCATATCTTATGTTATCACATTCTGTTAATAAAAAATCTAAGTATTTTCTACCACATTTATGAAACAAAAATTGATTGATAAAATATAGCAGTGTCACGTTTACACTTGCAACAAATTAGTCATGTGGAACTTATACACTCAAATTTCTTAAGCTGAGCTGAAGTTCTAGAAAAATAAACTCCACGAAGTTGTATCAAAACTTGAAGAAACACAACTAGTGTCTAGGTATAAAAGAGCATTTATCCAAGTATGTTTTTAGATGTAGTATATTCCCAACAAGTAAAAGTTGAACAACAAATACCAATTAGAACATTGCAAACTTTGTTGTTCCTCAATGAAAATACAATCATGTGACCATGGACTTATTAGTCGGTCTTCTTCTCACATCTAGAGGACATGATTTCATTTGGGTCATTGTGGATAGGACAAGTCATTGAACTTGATTCTTACCTATAAAGATGACTTATTCTTTAAAACATCTAGAAAATATATTTGTACTAAGTCTTTATGGTGTCCTTTTATTGTTTACATCATAATTGAACTCTTGTTTGCATCTAGATTTTGCAATTAACATCATGATCTTATGGGTGTTAAGCTTAAGTTCGGTATAGCTTTCCACCCTCAGATTGATGGACATCTAGAAAGAACAATCTAAATGCTATAGGGCATTCTCAAGGAATGTGTGTTGTATTTTTCAAGAATTGCAATGCACACCTAAGCTTGATTGAGTCCAAAAATAACAATAGATAGTGATCGAGTTTAGGGATGGCACCAAAGCAGGAATTTTCTGAGAGAAAAAAGTATAAATATCCTATCAGTTGATATAATATAGGGGAGAAAAAGTTTTTGGATCATGATATGTGCCACGGACCACTGAAAAGATCAAAGTGATCCAAAATGACCACTGAAAAGATCACAGTGATCCAAAAAAATTGAAAAATGTACAAGATAGAGATAAGAGAAATGCTGATAAGATCCACATACCTCTAAATTTTGAATTGAGTAATCATGTCTTCTTCAAGGTATCACCCTCGAAAGGAATGTTTAGGTTTGGGAAGAAGGATAACTTGACTACCAAATATGTAGGACCTTACCCAACAATAGATAAAGTTGGAAGAGTGGCATATTGGCTTGATTTACTGCCAGAGTTGCAATATCTTCATGATTTTTTCCATGTGTCAAGAGTCACCCTAACACAAGAAAAGTGTTTCCACTGACATATTTACTTATAGAGGAAATTCCACTGATAACACCCAAATTAAGATGCTACTGCCAAGTAGTTCATCACATTTTCATGCCTACAATAACCTTGATATGCCCCAAAAACTCTAGTTACTTAGATTTTTTATCATTTATCCTCTCTTTGAGATATACTCACTCAAATAGAAAATTTGAGACTTTTAGGCACCGAATTAAAGAGACATTGACTCCCTTAATTCTCAGGATGAAGATCAGAAATATTCAGACTAAATCATCAGTATGCCTTGATGAAACAAACCAAGGTTAAGCACTCGATACTATCTCAGCCCAAAATAACACCATCGACCGTCATCTCCATCGACACAAAATCATTGAGTGTTGAAGAAAAATTAACATGGGTTCATCCTAATTAGGTTGGTTTCAAATAGACTATTCATTGACCACCTTTATCAAATAGCAACCAATGAATGCCTATCAATGGGCATCAACTGATGAACATTGACTGAAAATGCTCACCAATGAACCACATCATCAGCATCCATGTCCACTCAACAAGCCAACAATATATGGAGCAAAATGTACCCTAATTCATCCAAACTAGGTCGATTTCACTATCAAACCTCCATGACCCATTGACTGAAACCAACACACACTACTTCATCCAAAGTGGGTCTAGTTTGCTCCCACTTAATGATATATCACCTACCACTACAAATACTCCTTCTTGGCCTCTATGCCAAGGATACTACATTTTGGTTCTAAAACCTCTATCTTAGAGATCCAAGGTCTGAGAGGGCTAAGGATCTCACCTTACAACCATTCACATCAGTTTGCATCCATTTTTATCAGTTTACATCATTTCCCATCAACCACCTTCATCGTTCACTCATTTACATATCTTTCCAACATTCACTCACCCATTTACTAGAAAAAATTAACCATGTACGTTCTGACAGAAGGGGTTTGTCTCCATCCATCTATGTGATCTACTCTTTTGGACGAAATCAAGGAATAAGGAGACCAAGGATTTAAACAATCAAGGAGGATGGTACAAAGGATGAGATTCAACCCTATCTAGATTTCTTCCTTTTCCTCTTTTATTCTACATTTCTCCTTTGTTTTTATAAAAGTGATGCATTTCCATCTTCATTCATGCCAATTATACTTGTCCATGGCTAGTTTAGCTCCTTCATGGATACGTAGCCTTCTTTGGGCATGTTTATGTACTTTAAACTCTAAGTAAGTAGCTAATATTCAGATCTAAGATGTTACTAATTTGCATTCTCTTTTTTGTTATGATTTTTTGATTGGATGATCTCTTGAATGAACTTTCATTCTTAGCAATCTTGAAATACCTATGGTAAAAATGGGTACGTAAGGTAGCTTGGACTGAACTCTGAGAGGACAAGCTCTAAGGGAGGATTTGTTGGAATTCATGGTTAAAGAGGTCTAATCCAACACTAGGAAACTAATTGTGGTTCATCCAACACGGGTTGATTTCATTATGGTTCATATTCTTTGCAAAACTTTTACTACTCCTAGTGTACATTTTGTTTTGGACCAGAAAGGTAATCAGGTACAGTTAGGGATGTTTGTCCATTATTCTCAAGAGAGATATTGGGTTGTAGATGGGGTTTTGGTTACATTTCATGAGACCAAGTGGGATGACTGCCACATGATTAGCTACCATGGTACATGTTGGGTTAAGGTGTTATTCGTTAGCTATAATGTTTGAGGGTTGTTTATGCCCAAAAACAAGGTGCATAACTATCTGATTCATGATTTCATAGCCTAGAACTTCTTATCTCATTTAGTAGTATTTTAAAGAGTTCACTTTCTTTATTTTACTTTGTTTCATTCCTTGGCTTGTTTTAGTTTTATGCATGTAACTACCCATATATTTTTCTTAACTAAGTATGAATCAAATCTTAGGTGACTAAATGTCCCCACATCCCTGTGTTTTGCTACTTTGACCTTTTATGTCATTGCAGATGTCTTAAGTATTTTGGGTTATAAATTTATAATTTGGTCCTTAAGTGGTCGGGTCATTATACTCATTTTTTGGACATGAGTTCCTAGAGTGATCGACTTTTGGCATTGTTGCTGGGGAAGTAGTTTTACCACATTTAATGCTCAATGATTTTGTTCTATTTAGACTAAGCCTATGTATACATCCATAGTTTTTATTTATTGCCACACATGCTTGTCCAAACACATTGTTACAATTTTTTTTCACAACCATGGATCTAGCCTCAGCAAGGTATATCATCTTTTCCACCTACCCTCCATAATTTGTTCACATTCTAGTCTATTGTAAGATAATTTAGAGTCATGCACTTTAGTTAATTAACATATATTCATCCCCACATGAATCATATGTTCAATCAGAATATACCCACAAGGCCATTGCATTGACATCATATGTTTACTCTTTCACACAAGACTACACCAATGCAATGGCCCATGCAACAAAAAAAGTTGACCAGCTCTTTTCAGTTGGGTCCCTACAAAACCAAGACTGGAATGGAGAAGTTTCCCTTGGAAAATACAATGTTAATGCACACATGTCCACTTTGTTGGCCCACCTTCAAGAGCATATGACTCCTCTCAAGTCATACTTCAAAGTCTAAATCGCCATTTATAGGAGGTGATAGCGATCAAGGATCACACCTGAAATACATTTCAAGTTGTTGAACTAAGATTCATTGATACATGGCAGATCAACACAGAAGAGCATCATCAATTGTACTTGACACAAGTGACAAATCTTGAAGATATGTCAACCCAACTCAATCATCTCAAAATTGAGGCTATCAGAAAAGCACAAGACTTTAATATTTTGTTAGTTTCATGGAAATCATGCTTGTGTTGGTGTACTCATATGAAGACTTCAACCATCAAATACATTCCAATGGACCCGATGAAGAACTAATCTCACCATCTTATTTGTACGTCTAATGGACTCACCTAGAATTTTTTTTGGAAACTCACTTATGTAGGGAAAAAATTCATTTCATCTAGTTGATTCAGTTGCAGAGCAAGTGGAGGAATAACAAAATGCAAACATTAAGGTTAATGATGATGATCCTTGTCTCTTACAAGGGAGTCATACAACATCTATGTCATTTTTAGAACAACCTAAAGGTTTTTTTACTGGACCAACTCAATATCTATCCCACACAATAGTGACACCTCATGGTTCGAGATATGTCATTTTGTTACAAATAAAGCACCTACCATCATTTGGAAGTGTTTGTTCAAGGATGATCATGATGATAATGATTGTTCAACTTGGGGATGTGAATGAATTGATAACAATGACAACCCCAAATTTACATGCTCCCCTTGGAGGGAATTGATAGTAGAGAAGGATCGTAATAGGCAATTCATAACAACATGGGTGTAATTGATGAGGTCGGGTATCCTACCCCCCCAAAGAATATTGGGATGAAGGGTTTACAACTAGATTCATCTAAGGATACCAAATGTTTAAATAATTATCGGATGAACCCTTATCACATCATAGATACATTAGGGCACCTAATGCTATAAATATAAGGTGAAGAGAAAAGTCCTACGGCAAAGTTGTAGCATATTCCCTTCATCAATATATGCACTGACCTTTAGGGCCATTCCATCCCGATTGTTTCTTGGCAGGTATCCTAAAGATTTTGTGAGGAATTTTCTCCAATGCAACCCTGGTCAATATCGACATCAAGACAAATTATTCAAGTCTCAAAATTTTGTATATCTACTTCATACTCAAAAAAAATCAACACTTCCTCGTGTTCCTGTCAAACATGTCAAGAACTATTGGGAATCAAGTATAAAAAGGGGGCCCCAAAAGCTTAGGATTTGGGATCCAAATGTCAAAAATTTTGGGTCAATTGCCCCATCTCTCCTACTATAATTTCTTCAATTTTCCTGTCTATTAAAAGTAAAATTTTGTTCTTTAGATTCAAGTTTTAACTTTTCTTTCCTCTAACTTTCTTGATATAATTTTACATACACGTGTCATTCTAGGAATTTTTTATAGGATTTCTTTCTCTCACATTCATTCATGTATTTTTGACATTTTCTTCTTGCATGAAACCTATATTGACTAATACTCTATAAAATACTTTTTCTTCTTACATGAAACCTATATTGACTAATAACCTCTAAGTCCCACTTAATTTTATATCTTTGTGTGTATCTAGGTTATAGCCCTCTTAGGTTTTTATGGGGCCCAAATTTATGCATTGTTGATCAAAGATGCCAGTCCTACAGCACAAAACCGGCGTGGTAGTATCCAAACTAGGTCTAGTTTTGTTTAGACCATTTTTTGTATTTATCCTTATAATTTTATACTCATAATGTCTTTTGATTCTTTTTTTCTGGAATCTTCCCTTTTACAACAATGTGGCTTGTCAATTGGTGTCTGCTCAAGACTAGCCCACTTCTACTGAAATCGGGTTAGTTTCTCTGTCACTTATTTTATCCTTTCCATACCCATGTCTTACCACCCATGTGTCCTTTTTTTCTGCTCATGTGTTTTTTCCTAAAGTTTTGTGCCACCCACATTTTTCAAAGTTGTCGTTTTGCACTATATGGACAAAATTGGGTCAATTTCACAAAACTATGTCAGTTTCACTAAGATTCCTTGCGCCCTATGACTATGAATACTAGAAAATCCATGTCGGTGTAGTCAAAAATGACTTTGACCCCTAACAGCCTCAATCTTAGCCTATAGCATCTTTTTTCTAATAGAATCACCCTTTATGCCTTTCTCTCTCTACACCTAGCTTGTTGGAAACTTCCCCACCTTCATGCCTTACTCTTATTGTCAGTGTCTTTTTTTATTGTTGTCATTATTAGTACATGAACATGAAATTAGTTTGCTAAAACTATTTCTCTAAATTTGTTATCTATTTTGCCTTGTGTTGGTGTATTATGGGTTCATATTCTTTCTCCATTGAGATTCTGGAGACACACCCTAAGTGTGTAACCTCTGTGAAGTTTATTGGTTCAAACTGTGTCCTATGAGAAAGCTCTTTTTAGATCTATGTGCACTCTTTAGAAAAACTAGAGTATCTCATAGATCTGCCTCCACCACAAGAGGACACATTTGATAAACTGAAATCAACCGAAGAAGCATCTGACAAAAAAGGCATATTTTAAAAGGTGGGCCGAACATGACTCTCTAGTTCTCTCATGGATTCTGAATAGCTATGAATCACATATCTCTACAAATGTACTCTTCACTGACATAACCAAGGAAGCATGTGATTACCTTATCCAGGTGTATTCCAGCAAGGGAAATGCATCATGATTATTTGATCAATACAAACATTTGCATTCCCTTAAACTTGAAGATAATCTATCCTTATCTTCAAATTTTGACACTTTTAAAGGAATTTGGTGTGAGCTTGAGCTTCATCATCCATTATCATTTGATCTTTCCAAAATGTAGAAGCAACAAGACAAAATACAACTGTGTTAATTTTTGACGTCTCTACCTTTTAATCATGAAACTGTCTGCCAACAAATTCTTGCATCTAAACCCTTACTGACGTTAGATGATGTCTATATTCAAATATCTGGTTTTTTGTCTTTTACTACTATTTTTAGGAGCATTTTGCCCTTGTTGTTTCCAAATGAGGGCGTGTTAATCTTGGTCATGGATGGGAAAGAGTCTTACAACAATGTGAGAGAATCCTCTTCTTCCTTGTCCCAAACTTCCTTGTCCCAATCCAAGTTCTATAGTTTTTGTAAGCTTATTAATATCAATTAAAGTAAATTCTGGCTAAAGCATGGGAAACCATAATGGTACGATAAAGTGTCACCTACCGATGTTGATGGTAAGTCTACTTATGTTCCTCATGGTAGTAATCCTCAAATGATAACACTGAGTTATTATGACCTTAAAAAACTAATTAATGCTACTTTTATTGCTATTATTACACCTCAAGAAAACATTCTCCAACACTCAGGTGACCCCTCATGTCTTCAGGCCTCTTTATCTTCATCAAAAGATGATTAGGTTATTGATTTTTGTGCTGCATCTCATATGACTAGTAATAAGAAATTGTTTACTTACCTGAAGAAATCTACTTGTCATCCTCCTATGTGTCTAGCATATAGGTCCACTTCTCATATTATAGGGAGAGGATATGTGAACAGAAATCTTCTTAAATCTATGTTTTTTTTGTCAAAGTTCCCATTAAACTTAATGTTTGTTAGTAAAATTACCAAAACGTTAACTTTAGGGTAACCTTCTTTTCTTACATTGTCTCATGCAAGATCTCAGGAAGAAGAAGATTATTAGTGGGGGATATGAAGGTGGATATAGTGTGTACTACCTATAGACCTCATCAAACCCCCCTACTAGTACTCTTGTGGTGCAGTCTAGCTCCCTTCATCAATGGCACCTACGATGTTGTCATCCTTCTGCTTCCAAATTGAAGTCTTTATTTCCAACTCTGTTTATTGAAATTTTTCATGTCATTCTAGTCATTTTGGAAAACATTATCAAATAGTGTTTTCTCCTTGTAGTAACAATAGGAGTCCAATTTTGTTTTATTTATTTTATTCAGATGATGGGGACCATGTCATATAGCTAATTGTACTGGGGTACGATATTATGTAACATGTTTAATCAATGGTCATGTGCTACTTGTATTTATTTGTTAAGAGATCGTTCTGAAGTTTTAGATGTTTTCTCTGTATTCCTAAATGAAATAAAGATTAAATTCTCTACAACTCCTAAATTTGTATTCATTGATAATGCTTCTAAATATGTGCAACTTGGATTTCAAAAGATTTGTATCGCCCCAGGGACCACTCACCAAACTTCTTGTACCTATATTCCACAACAAAATGGAGTTTCTGAAAGGAAAAATAGGCATCTACTTGATGTAGGTTGCACTATCCTGATTGAAATGGAAGTCCCTAAGTTTTATTTAGTGGATGCCATCCTTTTAGTCAATTATCTCATAAATCATATGCCCTCTTATGTTTTTCAAAATAAGATTCCTTATAACCTTCTTTATCCCCATGAACTAATCTTTGATCTACCATCAAAAGTTTTTGGTTGCCTATGTTTTATTCATAATCACCAACTTGGAAGTGATAAACCATCACCCATTGGTTTATGTTGTTGTTTTCCAAGATATTCTCATACACAAAAGGGGTATAAAACTTTTAATCTCATTTCACATCAATAGTATTTCATTACAGACATCACCTTTTTTGAAGATACATTTTTCTTTTCTTAACCCAATAACTAGGTTCCACTTCCAACTGTGCCCATTCCTAACCCCATGGTGTCTGTATATCTAGATAAAGTATCCCCTACTTTGGCATCTTCTAATATTGATGATCCACCTCAAGTAAATGATAATATGATAGATTTTATACAAATTCTAATTCTGACATTCCCATTGCATTATGAAAGGGGTGATGATCTGGTACCAAATATTGTGTTTCTTATCATGTTTGTAATGCTCATTTGAATGCTTCAATAGCTCATTTTACTACTACTTAATCTGTAATTTCTATCCCAAAGAATGTTTAAGAGGCACTACTGCACTCTGGGTGGAAATGAGATATGGATGAGGAGATGATGCACTTCACTCTCATAGGACATGGAACCTTGTTGATTTCCTTATGTGTAGTAAACCTATTAGTTTTTGATGAATTTTTACTATGAAAAAACTTGCCTGATGGGACTTTGAACACCTAAAGACCAGACTTTTTGCTAAGGGATACACATAAGAAGTTGGTATTGATTAGTTTAAAACCTTTTCTCTTGTTGTTCATCTTACTTTAGTCCATATTCTAGTTCTATTTCTACCAATACATGTTGACACATACATCAACTAGACGTTAAGAAGGCCTTTCTATATGGACATCTATAGGAGACTATCTTTATCTCACAACCTCTGTGTTATGTGGCTCAGCGGAGTACTCTAAGAAAGTATGCCTTCTTAAGGAAGGCCAGCATGGTTTGACAAGTTATCCCTTGTACTATACAAATTTGGCTTCACATAGTCTCAATGTGACCATTATGTGTTTATTAAAACCACTACTTCTGACATAATTGTTCTTATTGTTTATGTGGATGACATCATCCTGTCTAATAGTAATGATGCATGTAGGAATTGTTGATACAAAGAAATATCTTATGAAGCATTTTGTAACCAAACACCTTGGGCGTCTATGATATTTTCTTAGCATTGAGGTACCACATAACAAAGATGGAGTATCTTTCTCTCACACAAAGTATATTCTAGACTTACTAAAATCAGAATGCTTGGTTGCACACCTGCACTGTCCCCCATGGATCAAGCACATGATCTACGTATAGAATCTACTCAGCCCTTAGATGATAAACTTATATAAACACATCGTTGGCAAACTTTTATATCTTACTGTTACTAGGCCAGATATATGATTTGTTGTTGGTTTTCTTAGCCACTTTATGCATTGTCCTAGGCAGTGTCACTGGAAAGATGCATGTTGAGTAGCGAGATATTTGAAGAACGCACATGAACAGAGATTGTTCTATAAAAGAAATGGACATCTATATGTGAGTGGATATTCTGATGTTGATTACGTAGGGTGTAAATCTGAGAAGAGATCTAACTCTAGATATTATACATATGTAGGGGGTAACTTAGTTACCCATAGAAGTAAGAAACAAAATATTGTTTCCAGATCCCGTGTGGAATCTAAGTATCCACAATGGCACATACTACTTGTGAACTATTATAGATCAAACTTATTCTTTCGGAATTTGGGTTTCCTCACTCATGATATTCTGATATATTGTGACAATTGTGTTGCTACATTGATTTGTAGTAATCCTATCTTTCATGAAGGGACTAAGCATATTGAGGCGGACTGCCATTTTCTCAGAGATGTTATGCTGACTAAGATTATCACTACCCTTTTTCTACCTACACATAAGCAAACACTAGATATTTTTACAAAGCCTCTCTCTGCAAATAGAGTTGAGGAGTTGTGTTTCCAATAGGGCATGATTGATATCTATCCTCCATTTTGAGGTGGAGTATTGAGATATATTTATCTTGAGCTATTTTATTTTCTTTATTATTGTTTCCCTTTTACTTAAATCTTATGTAATACGGGCCTGAGTATAATAGACCCATTAGGGTTTGTTGTTTGCTTCCTCATTGTATCCCTTCTTATATATAGGAGAGGGTTGTACTCTTTCCAAGATATAGAAAGATGGCTACTTTCAACGTGGTAAGATATATGTATGTATCTCAATAGATAATTCTCTATAGATCTTGATACCTATAATATAAGGTGCTTCCCCTAAGTCTTTCATTGAGAAACTATTTCCAAACCATGTCTTCACCTTTTGGAGAGTCAGAATATTATTTCCTATGAGTAGTACATCACTCGCATACAATATGAGGAATACTACAATGCTACCACTAACCTTCTTGTAAACACAAGGTTCATCTTCATTTTTTATGAAGCCAAAATCTTTGACGAATTCATCAAAGGAAGATTCCAAGTTCTAGATGTTGACCTAGAGGTTATACATTGTCCATATTTTGATAATGACTCAATCATTCCATTCATATGTATCTAATATGTGTATTCAAGATTGATCTCAGGTTTTAGGTACATGAAAAAGATAAATTTACACAAGCCCTACCTTGTCATAGTTCAAGTCAAAAGCAATGCAAGTGTGCTAATAAGGAAATTACTTCAAACGACCTTAGAAGAATTTTGTAATCACTTGTATTGATGATATGGCTTGTAACTAAGATGAGAAAAATATGTGGGACACTTAGTATCAAGTTTTAATCACTTTTTAATAAAATTAGAAAATTGATCACAGACTGTTGATTGGTCGAGTTTCAATCTCTACCGATCCCATGGATTGATTTTCTGATGATGTGCATCGATCAAGTTTTGCATTTATAGAACTCGATCGAACGGCTTACTGACCAAATGTGATTTTGGCTGATCGGTCGAGTTTCCCAGGACAAACTCGACCGATAGTTTGAAAATTGGGTTTGTCTTTTAGCCAATCGGTTGAGTTACCTTTATTGAAACTCGACCAAATGTACTGTATAGAAAACACACACAAAATTGATTCTAACCGTTGGTGACTTGTTTGGACGAAAATAGATCTGTTGCCTTGAATAAAAATGGCTATATTTTGGCCCAAGTGTTCCCCAACTCAAGGGAGCACCCCCAGCTATAAATAGGTCCCCTTAGAGTTCATTCCAAGTTTACTCATTCACTACATTCAAGGTCCTTGTTATAGTTGAGTGTGCTACTACTCCTTGAGCCCCTTTCTCTCTCTAGTTTATACTTCATTTGATGATTTTTGAGTGAATTGGGATTATTGTAAGAGACCTCCACTTTTGTGCATGTAAAGCTCTCAATCTTCCACTACTTCCCTATCCCCTTCTCTCATAAAGAAAAGCTAAAGCAAGCTCCATCGAGTAAAGGAGATGTAGCTGGTCCTCTTTAAGGATGTTGAAGAGGTGGTGATCTTCTCCAAGTGAAGGAGAAGGCAAAGGCTGAAGATCTAAGAGGAGAAGCAAAGTCCTTCAAGGCAGAAGACTTGAGCTTGAGTGGGTAAGACCTTGGTGAAGGTTGAAGACTCAATCTAAGTGGGTAAGTTCCTTGTTAAGGTGGAGATCTCCTTGTGTTTGGATGGGTAAGTCCTTTGGTGGTCTATTGTTGTAAATCTATGTGGTGATATAATAGAGAAAAGCACTTATAAAGCCCTAGAGGTTGACCTCTCTAGGTAGTGGACTGACTCACTTCTAGTTTGAAATGTGGAACCACTCTACATCCCTTTGTCAAGTGCTTTCTATCAATCTCTCTCATCCTTGCTATGCTTATTAGATAGGACTTCAAATTGCCATTAAGCTTTTACTCCTAATTAATATAATTTGAAGGTCTAATCTGTTTTGTGAGAAATTTTGTAACTCTATTCACCCCCCCCTCTAGAGCCCTTGGATCCAAAAAGTGGTATCAGAGCTAAGGATCTTCTCCAACAATCTCCCACTAGATGATAAGATGGGAGACAACCTACTTGGTTCACTCAACCTAGAGGGAGGCTTCTCCATGCACCCTCCAGTCTTTGACGGCACCAACTTCCTCTATTAGAAGAGACGGATGTAGTTCTACATTTAAGGGATGAACTTTGATATGTGGAAGGTGATGGTCACACCTTACAAAGATCCAACATGAGTTGTTGCAACATGGAGTGAAGCTGCTCTCAAGGAGGCTCAACTCAATTCAAAGGCCATTAGCATCCTCTATGCAGCCCTCACTCCCACAGAGTTCAACCAGATCTCACCATGGGACTCCTCCTATGAGATTTGGGACAAGATGTGCATCACATATGAAGGCACAAAGCAAGTCAAGGAGGTAAAGATCTACATGTTGAACAGCCTCCTAGAGAACTTCAAGATGGGAAAGAAAGAAGGCATTGTGGATATCTATTCAAGGCTAAATGTCATCATCAATGGGCTGGTTGCATTGGGCAACACTTTGGATAGAGGCGTCATCAACTCAAAGATCTTGAGAACTCTTCCAAAGAGATGGGAGTCAAAGGTCACCTCCATTGAAGAAGTGAGGTGCCTTGCTGACATCCCAACTAAAGAACTCATTGGCAATCTTCAAGCCCATGATCCTAGACTTGACAAGTAAGAAGAAGAAGCTAAGTAAGAAGAGAAGGAAGCTAAGAAGAACAAAGATAGTGCTTTTAAAGCACAAGTGGAGGTTGTCATCCTTCAACAAAAACTTGCTTGCCGGACTTCTCCCTCCTCCCCTTGCGAAGATGAAGGCCCTAGTGATCATGAAGCCAACTACATCAAGGGCAAGCACTTCAAGGGAAAGCAAGCCTCCTCCTCCTCTACTCCGAGATGCTACAAGTATGGTCAAAAGGGGCACTACAAGAGTGAATGCCCAAAGTCAAGAAAGTCTCACCACAAGAGCAGTTTAAGGAAAGAAGAGGATTACAAGGAGAGCAATCACAAGAGGAAAGACAAGAAGGAGAATAGACACAAGAATCAACTCATGCGGCTTGGGAAGCCTCATCTTTAAGCAGCTCTAGCTCTGAAGAAGATGGAGAGTGCCACCTTGCTCTCATGGCCTCTATAAGTGAAGACATTGGTGAGGTAAGTGAGGTAAGTTTGCATGAATTACCTAAAGAATCTATTATTGGCATTCTTGTTACTACTTGTTCTTCTTTTTCTAAATGTAAATCTAAAATAAAATGGTTAGTAAAAAATTATTGATGATCTTTATGCTAAGCTTGATATTTTGGAATTGAATGAGAAAACCAACCTTGAGAGTATTGATAATTTGCAAGGGCAATACCTTGATCTTGAACTCCACTATAATGGGGTTGAAGTTGATAACGGTATTTATCTTAAGAACATTGAAAATATTAAGGAAGAGAACAAAATTGCCTAAAAGAACTTGAATTGCTTAAAATTGAAAATGTTGAATTTAAGTTGGTTATTGATTTTTGTAGAGAATAAAGAGATGTTTATATCAAATAGATTCAAATGCTAAAATTTGAAAATTCTAGGTTGCTTAGTCAAATAAATGATCTATCTTCTAGACATTTGTTGCCTAGTGTTAATGTTGCTTCTATCTCTCTTGAAAAGGATTCATATCTTACTAAAGCTTTATGTATTAAGGCTGATCTTATGCATGCTAGGGATGACATATCTAGTTTATCTTCTACTATTATTTCTTTGAATGATGATAACCATAGATTGAAAGCATCCCTGCAGAAATTCCTCAAAGGAAAAAACTCCCTAAATGAAATCATTGATCATTCTACTAAACAAAGTGGGATTTGTAGGGGGAGTCTCAAAGGGCAAGAGTAAGGCCAAAGGTACGAAAAAGAGAAAGGATATCTCTTTCTTTGTAGGAGAATCTTTGGGCACTAAGAATCCTATGGTTTGTTCTTATTGCAAATGTGATGATCATTATTCCACTTATTGTCCTTTCAAGCCTAAGGGGACCAACCCAAAGATGAAATGGGTCTCCAAGCTAACTCTGGATCCCAAAGTTTGAGTTGAAAACTAACATTCTCCTTTCTTGTAGGGAAAAGATAGATGGATTGTTGATAGTGGCTGCACAAAGCACATGACCGATGACATAAGCCATTTCAACAATTTCACAAAGAAGAAAGGAGGATCTGTCACCTTTGGGGACAATAAGAAAGGTAAAGTCAAAGGTAAGGGTGATGTAGGTGAATCCTTATGCATCAAGAATGTTGATGCATGGCCTACATCACAACATCACAATTTAATAATTGTTAGTCAACTTTGTGATAACGGTTACCTTGTACTTTTTACTACTTTTGAATGCTTGATTCTAGATTCCCTCACCTACCAAGTTATATATAAGGAAACTAGAAGTCATAATATGTATGTTATTGTTCTTAACTCTATTAAGCATGTGGTTGGTAGATGCCTTGTAGCCAATTCGAATGATATTTCTCTTTGGCACCACTGGCTTGGACATGTAAATATGCATCAATTACAGAAGTTGAGAAAAAAGGACTTAGTCAAGGGACTTCCTAAATTGGATTTTGGAAAGGATGAAGAATGTCAACCTTTTACACAAGGAAAGCAAACCAAGTCCTCCTTCAAATCCAAAGGAGCCCTTAGCACTAAGAGATCTCTTGAGCTTCTTCATATTGATCTATTTGGACCAATGAGAATGCAATTGCTTCATGGTTCCAAGTATTGCCTTATTATTGTTGAGATATACTTGAACCTTCTTTCTCATTTCAAAGGGTGATATGCTTGATGTTTTCTCTAGTTTTTGAAAATGAGTTGAGAATAAAGATTCTTGTCATATTGTTTCCATCCGTAGTGACCATGGGGGAGAATTTGAAAATGAGCTTTTTGCGCATTTTTGTCAAGAATCAGGTTATGCACACAACTTTTATTCACCTCGAACACCTCAACAAAATAGGGTTGTAGAGAGGAAAAATAGGTCTCTACATGATAAGGCTAGGACCATGCTTCTTGAGTATGACACTCCTAATAAGTTTTGGGCTGAAGTTGTCAATACCTCTTATTTTGTGTAAAACTGTGTTTTCACGCATCCCTCGCTTAAGAAAACCCCCTATAAACTATGGAGTGGTAGGAAGTATTCTATCAAGTATTTCCATGTTTTTGGATGTCTTTGTTTTGTTTTGAATACAAAAGATTCTCTTGACAAGTTTGATCTGAAATCATATAAGGCTTTTTTTCTTGGCTATAGCACTGCTAGCAAGGCATATAGAGTTTATAATGTTGATCTTGCTAAGGTAGAAGAATATATTAATGTAAAGTTTATTGAGACTAACCCCTCTATTCCCAAAGATATAGTTTCAAATAATGATGTTGCAGATGAAGTAATTCATATCCTTAAAGAACTCAACGTCACCAAAAAGGGAAAAGAGGTGGCTGCTTAAGAAGAAGAAAAAGATGATGAAAAGAAGGATCCAACTCCTTAGTTTGCAAAGAATCATCCTAAGGAGCTGATCTTAGGTGATCCTTTTGAGAGCGTGAAGATGTGGGTTGCATTCAACAAAGAACAAGCAAACAGTGCCTTCATCTCACAACTAGAATCTAAAGATGTCAAGGAAGCTCTTGGGGATGAAGAATGGATCCTAGCTATGCAAGAGGATCTAGAATAGTTTGAGAAGAATAAACTTTGGACCCTTGTGCCAAGACCAAGTGATATAAAGATCATTGGAACTAAATGGGTCTACTGCAACAAGCTAGATGAGAGCAGTAAAGTGGTAAGAAACAAAGAAAGGTTAGTGGCTCAAGGCTACAATCAATAGGGTGGTATTGACTTTGATGAAACATGTGCCCCTGTAGCTAGACTTGAGTCCATTCATATGTTGCTCGCTTTTGCTAGTCATAAAAACTTTCTTTTGTATCAAATGGTTGTTAAAAGTGTGTTTTGAATGGTACAAATGAGGAGGAAGTGTATGTTGCACAACCTCTGAGATTTGAACATGATAGTCTACCTAACCATGTTTATTTGTTGCAAAAAGCTCTCTATGGACTCAAACAAACACCAAGGGCTTGGTATGTGAAATTAAAGAACTTTTTGTTAGATCATGGTTATATCATGGGCAAAGTGGATTCTACCTTGTTTCTAAAGCACACTTCTAACAATTTTCTTATTATTCAAATATATGTTGATGATATCATTTTTTATGGAACTAACCTTGATCTTTGCAAAGAATTTAGCTTATGCAGAGTGAATTCTAAATGAATATGATGGGTGAACTCACATTCTTCCTCGACTTTCAAATTAAACAAACAAAAGATGGGAACTTCATCAACCAAGGCAAGTACACCAATGAACTACTTAAGCGCTTTGGGATGGAGAATACCAAGTCGATAGACACACCCATGTCAAACACCGCCAAACTTGATAAAGATGAAGAAGGTGAAAAGGTAGATGAGAAGCTCTATAGAGGTGTGATTGGAATTTTACTTTACTTAAGTGCCTCTAGACCTTGGATTGTGTGCTAGATTTCAATCAAACCCTAAAAAATCTCATCTTATAGTTTTTAAGAGGATTCTAAGGTACCTAGCCAAAACTTAAAATTTTAGACTATGGTATCCCAAGTCAAGGGACTTTACTCTTAATGCCTATAATGATGTCGATTATGCATGTTGCTTGATTGATAGAAAGTGCACAAGTGGCACTTGTTTCCTCCTAGGACCATGCTTGGTGTCTCGGTTCTCCAAGAAATAGAGCATTGTGGCATTATCAACCACCGAGGTTGAGTACATTGCAGTCGGGAGTTTTTGTGCCCAGGTCCTATGGATGAAGCAAATGCTCCAAGACTTTAACATTCATTTTGATGCTTCTCCTGTCTATTGTTATAATACTAGTGCAATTAACTTATCTTACAATCCTATATTGCATAGTAGAGCTAAACATATAGAGGTTCGCCATCACTTTCTTCGTGATCACATTGCTAAGAAGGATATTTATATCACGCATGTGAACACAGAAAATCAGTTGGTGGACATTTTCACTAAACCTCTATCTAGAGAGAAATTTAATTTTATTAGATCAAAATTACTTATAACTGCTTTGAATGAATCCGATATGCCTTCTAGCTAGTAGTCATCTATCATATTGTTTTGCATCTATCTTGATCATATTTGCATGCTAATATGCTTAAAATTGGTTTTTCATGTTCATTTTGCCTTATTTTTATCTTATTTTTGGGTATTTTTTGCAACACTTGTTTTATCACAAAATAGTACCCAATGATGAGCAATATGTGCCTAAGTATGTTTAATATACATAATGGACTTGAAAAATAAATTTATTTGGCTTTCAAATGGCTAGAAATTAAGTTTGATGGTTTTAGGTTAGGTTGACCATCGTTCGAGTTTCCCCAGGACAAACTCGACCGATCTATGGCTGAGAGATTTTTTAAAAAGGACCAATCGGTCAAGTTTCCACTTCACAGACTTCGACTGATCGGCGAGCTGAAGCCAACTTAAGTTGGGTTTGGCTGACTATCTCCCTATCAACTTGAGAATAGTCGATCGATTCCTCTCCTTCTAGACCTAAGCTCTCAACCCTTGACCTTCCCTTCCCTAACCTAGCCCTAATCCGACCTAGGGAGACCTTCCTAGACCTTCCCCCTAGCTCAACCTAGGTGTGTGAAGGTTTTTGGTGGTGTGGTTGGTGTTTTTTATCTCTTCTTCTCCTTCTTTTCACCTCCATGGCTTCAAATAGAAGAAATAGAGCCGCCCCTAGCAATGCACCATCCTCCTCCTCGTCTTCCTACTTGTTTCCTTTTGATGAGACCCTCTTTGTCTCAATTGAGGTTGTAAATCAGTATAAGGACCTTCTTCCTAGGAGTCCTTTTTCCTTTTAGAACCCTTTTTTAGCCTAGCCCTAGGCGTCAAACCATCATCGATCAAGTGGTGAGGTTGCTTTCAGTTCACCACCTATCTGCCTTGGGTGTCGAGTGTGAGTGCTTTCACAATTCTATGTCAAGTATTGAAGCCGTTCATGAATTCTACGCAAATTTGCATTGGAATTATGACTCCCTTGTATCCCCTCTGAATACTCAAGTTATCCTTACTTCTATGATCACTAGGAAAAAATTCCAAATCTCAAAGGATATCCTAAATATCTTCTTTTTCAGAGCCGATGAGAATTACCTGGCATAAGGATTATGGTAAGTATTTTGACATGCTAGACCCCAAAGGTTTCTATAAGAAAAATGAGATCATACTTCCCGATATCCATTGTTACTTAAAGAAACATGGCGTTCCCTATAAGAATAAGAGCACCCTACCCTCCTCCTCTTTAGATCTCAAGAAGTGTATATTATCCCTAGTGGTTAACTGCAACATCCACCCAAAGAAAAATCAAATAGATATTGCAAAAAATATTGCGGTGATAATGTACTGCCTCTTAGAGAATGTCAGAGTCAAGTGGTCTAGATACATCATCCACCACATGACTTACTTTTACTTTGGAAAGAACACCTGTGGCACCCATCTTCAATATCCTGCCCTGATATGTGGTCTTTTCTAGTTCCCCACTGAGAAATTACTCTTCTCTGACTTCCACTACAGACCTTCCAGGAAGGGAGTGTGTATCAGTGAGACCACTATTTAGAAATACTTTCTTAGCCTTTCCTCCACCACACTTGGTGCCTCATCCTCTGCCTCTACCTCAGTTTCACCTATCTCTACCTCCACCCGAGCTCCTCCACCTCCTCAGCCTACTTGACCTAGCCATGCCTCGTTCCGTGTGTCCAATGAAGCCCTCATGGATTATATGATACACCAACATCCATATAACCTCCATGTCCAGGAGCATCTGCACCAAGATTTATGTTCAATCATGTCTAACATGAACTTGTCCTGTGCACACCCATACCCCACCTACCAGCCATACCCCGTTAGTGATTATGCATCATATGCATACAATCACTTCTACCCTACACCTGAGTCGTCTGCTGCTGCTCTCACACCCTCTGTTGTTGGTAGACCTGCTCCTATCATTATGCCGCTACCTGTTGGCCCCTTGGACACTTTGCTTTCCAGTCTAGGTGATTCTGCTCCCTCCTTCCCTCAGGCTAATGAGCTTTATGCTCTTGGTATGACTTGAGATGAGAAGAATTCTTGTTGGCCTGATCGTCACTTCGGTCCTTCTGTGAATGAGGAGATGCCTGACCAAGCTGATGATGTGACTATTGATGCTGATGAGAATGTTGATGATGGTGAGGATGATGGTGATGGCTCTGATGGCTTCACTGGTGACTCTGGTGATGAAGGCATTGTTGTTGCCCCTTCATACGGAGATGATGACTATGAGCCTGATGCTGATGATGATGATGTTGTTGTGGATATAGATAGCTTAGATGTCTACATGTTCTTAGTTTTTAGTCTAGTTTGTTGATCATATATATCTTTTTAGCCTGTTTTGTATCAAAAACATATGGGCACATGATCTGAGATGTACTATTTTACCTTTAGCTTTCATCGCTTCTCGCTTGTAGTTGTTTTATGAGAACATGCTTCATGAGTTGTAATCTATCTTCTGTGCAGTCTTACTCTTTGATCAGCTATATCTTATGATTTGGTGCCATATTTCACCATATTTTGATTATGACCTATCTTGTGTGTTTCTCTCATCTCTATTTGATATATGGTATGAGATTGCATGTTTGAATATCTGCTTAGTTGTATTTGGAGAAGACTTATTTATATGCTCTTCTACCCCCCTTCCTTTTTGATAATGTCAAAAGAGGGAGATAATTTCAATGTCTTGAAACTCAATCATATTGCTATTATTGCTTATGTGATCCTTTTTTTGTTTATTATATGCTTTATCATGTGACTTGCTAAAGGACAATATAGTACATGCATGTTATATTTCTTTGTGTAGAAAGACTAACTATGTAGGTTAAAGTCAGCATAGATTGAGGGGGATCAATTCACATTGTTCAAATCTTGAATCCCCCTAATTCACAAGGCAAAGGTATAATTTCAATATCCTTTTCAATATGTTTGAGGAATGGTTTGTCATTATCAAAAAGGGAGAGAATGTTGGCCTAGAGGTTATACATTGTCAATATTTTCGTAATGACTCAACCATTCCATTCATATGTATCTAATATGTGTATTCAAGATTGATCTTAGGTTTTAGGTACATGAAAAGGATCAATTTACACAAGCCCTAGCTTGTCAAAGTTCAAGTCAAAAGCAATGCAAGTGTGCTAATAAGGAAATCACTTCAAACGACCTTAGAAGAATTTTGTAATCACTTGTATTGATGATATGACTTATAACTAAGATGAGAAAAATATGTGGGACACTTAGTACCAAGTTTTAATCACTTTTTATTCAAATTAGAAAATTGATCAAAGATTGTTGATCGGTCGAGTTTCAATCTCGATCAGTCCCATGGATTGATTTTCTAATGATGTGCATCAGTCGAGTTGTGCATTCACAGAACTTGACCGAATAGCTTACTAACCAAATGTGATTTTGGTTGATCGGTCGAGTTTCCCAAGACAAACTCGACCGATAGTTTGAAAATTGGGTTTGTCTTTTAGTCGGTCGGTTGAGTTACCTTTATTGAAACTCGACTGAATGTATTGTACCAACAATGCAAAAAAAGTGATTCTAACCGTTGGTGACTTGTTTTGATAAAAATAGATCTGTTGCCTTGAGAAACAAGGGCTATATTTCGGCCCTAAGTGTTCCCCAACTCAAGGGATCACCCCAGCTATAAATAGGACCCCTTGGAGTTCATTCCAAGTTTTCTCATTCACTACATTCAAGGTCCTTGGTATAGTTGAGTGTGCTACTACTCCTTGAGCCCCTTTCTCTCTCTAGTTTACACTTCATTTGATGATTTCTGAGTGAGTTGGGATTATTGTAAGAGAGCTCCACTTTTATGCATGTAAAGCTCTCAATCTTCCACTACTTCCCTATCCCCTTCTCTCATGAAGAAAAGCTAAAGCAAGCTCCATCGAGTGAAGGAGTTGTGGCTGGTCCTCTTCAAGGATGTTGAATAGGTGGTGATCTTCTCCAAGTGAAGGAGAAGGCAAAGGTTGAAGATCCAAGAGGAGAAGCAAAGTCCTTCAAGGTGGAAGACTTGAGCTTGAGTGGGTAAGACCTTACTGAAGGTTGAACACTCAAGCTAAGTGGGTAACTTCCTTGTTAAGGTGGATATATCCTTGTGGTTGGATGGGTAATTCCTTTGGTGGTCTATTGTTGTAAATCTTTGTGGTTATATAATAGAGAAAAGCACTTGCAAAGTCTTAGAGGTTGACCTCTCTAGGTAGTAGACTGAATCACTTCTAGTTTGAAGTGTGGAACCACTCTACATCCCTTTATCAAGTGCTTTCTATCAATCTCTCTCATCCTTGCTATGCTTGTTAGATAGGACATCAAATTTCCATTAAGCTTTTGCTCCTAATTAATATAATTTGAAGGTCTAATATGTTTTGTGAGAAATTTTATAGATCTACTCACCCCCTCTAGAGCCCTTAGATCCAACATTGGATGCTTGCTTCAATCCATAGATTGACCTTTTTAGATTACATACCTCTCCAACATCCTTTGGAGATTTAAAACCCTCAGGTTATGTCATGTACACATCTGCAAGCAAATTCATGTTAAGTAATGTAGTTTAGACATCCAATTGTTGAATCTCATAGTCATTATATTTGTAATAGAAAGCATGATCCTAATGAAATGGAACATGGTGAATGGTGATAAATTTTCATCATAGTTAAGACCTTAGTGTTGTTTGAAACCTTTATCCACTAGTCACCCTTTATAGGACTAGACATTTCCATCCATGTCAGTCTTCTTCTTGAAGAGTGACTTATACCCAATGAGTTTTATCCCTTTAATGGTTCCACCAAGGTACATACCTTGTTGGTGTACATGGAGTCTATTTCAGATATCATGGCCTCGAGTCATTTACCAGATTATGGTCCCTCCATAGCTTACTTCTAGGTGTTTGGATGATCACAATCATTGACCAACACCTTATCATCTTGATTCATGAGAAATTCTAATCTTTCTATCTCATGGTGATTCCTATTGATCTACAAGGTTCATGCACTTGTTAAGGGGGTGTTTATGTCACAACAACTTGTGGTTCCTCCTTGTGTTCTTCCTTAGGTTCACTATCATTTTGTGTATCTAAAACTTCTTCAAATTCTATTATCCTCCCACTAGTACTTCTAGATATGAACTCCTTCCCCAATAAGGTATCAATTCTATCCACAAACACTTTATTCTGTAAAGGAATATAGAAATAGTAGACTTTGGTTTCTATAGGATACCCCACGACATAACACTTGTCATATTTGGGTCCCAATTTATCAGGAATTGACCGCTTCAATATGCTTTAAAACCCCAAACCTTCATGAAAGACATATTGGTATGTTGTGTAGTCTATATATCATATGGTGTCTTTGGAACAAGTTTAGAGGAAATGGGTTAAGTGTAAATGTGATGGTTTCCAGAGTATGAAGTCTGACTTGGGTCATCATGGGATACACCATGTTCGACAATGTGTGATTCCTACTCTCTGAAACACCATTAGATTGTGGTGTTCCTATTGGAGTCAATTGTGATACAACACCACACTACTTGATAAGGTTCTCAAACTATTGGCTCAAATACTCTCCACCTCATTAAGATCGAAGCATCTTAATTTTCTTACCAAGTTGGTTCTTTACTTCATTCTCATATACCTTGAATTTTTTAAAGGATTTAATTTCTGTTTGATGAGAAACACATACTCATATCTACTGGAATCATCAGTAAATGTAATGAAGATTTTATACCCTCCCCTATATTATTGAACTAAAAGGACCACATACATCATTATGTATGAGTTCTAAAATTTCGGTTGCACTCTCACTATTTCCAGTAAAAGGCTCCTTTTCCATCTTTCCCAATAAACATGTTTGCATATCTTGAAAGATTCAAAATGTATGGCTTTCAATCTGGAACGATATCGTTTCAAAAGGTTGGTAATTATTATGTTATCAAATTTTATTGAACATTTCATGAATATACTATTTGGTTATTTGGGGTGTAAAAAAATAAATAGTTAAATAATGACTTAAGACATGTAAGATCACTTTTAACATGTGAAATAATTATATACCTATATACTTATTTATTGATTTTATCATATACTATAGAATCTTTAGTGGAACTATTGATTGGTATATTTTTAAGTGAAATTATGTAATTATACTAATAATAATATGTCAAATGTGTAAATTTGGATGTCTTAAACTCTATTAATAATATGATAGATTTTGAATCGATTATGTAATTCATAATCTAATTTATTTCTCCTAATAAAATACTAGCCTCATTTGTGTGTTATTGTTCTTAATATGAGTGTTAAAATATATTGTTAGACACATGCATGTGTGTGGGCACACATATATATACTCATATGTGTGTGCCTAGGTGCATGTGTGAATGTGTGTGTGTGTATGTTTGTGTGTGCTGGTGGGGGTGGGTGGGGGTGTGTGTGTGTGCTTGTGCCTATTTCTATGCCTATATGTATTTGTGGGGGGGTTGTGTGTGTTTCTCCATGTGTGTGTGTTTGTTTGTCTGTCTTATCAATGATGGGGCTACACAGGGACAAGAGTTGATGATTGTTTTAATTAACTAATATATTATTAAATGTCAATTGTTCCCTATTCTTTGGGTGCAGGTTGAGGGATGGTAGTTTTGATTCTTGCCCAACATATTTGATCACATCAGTGCATCCTATGTGTATTCTATATTTCCTTGATAAAACAGTAGACACACAACACTAACACTAATGAAAGCCACTTTTATTACTCTCCTATGGGTCAACAACATCAGAGAATGTTGACTCTCCTTCCTACATAGAGGAAGAAACATCATGGTGTGGTGTGATAGATGAATGGTTCAACTATTCTCCTAACCATGTAGGAGAAAAGGTTGTACCGAATGATAGACAAAGATTGTCTATTCTCCAGTCATGCAGCAGAAGAGATAGTGCAACAAGATGCTTGTGTGTTCTCCTTCCCGCATAGAGGCCAAGACATTGTGTGCAATAGATAGCGGTTCATCTATAATCATGTCCACACACTATTTGAGATGGTGCATTATGACTAACAATGCTTCATCTATTCTACCATCCAAGTAGCTAAAAATACATTGCAATACAATGGTTCAACTATTCTATTGTCTACGTACAGACAGCACAACGCAATGGTTCACCCATTCTACAAAATTTAATTTTCAAATTAAATTTTGGTATAATTCTCTCATGTGACTCCTCATTTCTATGCAAATTTATTTTTTTGTCTTTGTAGTTCTACTATCATATATAGTCATACATAGAATTTCACTACATTGCACCTTAACCAATGCAACTATCAAATTCTCTCAAATAATCCATCCATCATTTTATTCCATGTTATATGAAATAATACATAATCCTAACTCATAATTTTCTTAATGCAAAATTTATATATGCATGTTGATTGGTGTCCGTATTCTTTTAGTTGTATTGTTCAATCACTTAATGTTCCACCAAAAATTGATATAAGAGAAAGTTGCCACATGAGTCACAACCAATTCATAGTTCTAAAGAAAGTCATAATGTAGAAGAATGTGTTGTTTAAAAACTCAAAAAATAAAAATATGGGGTTGAGGTCATATGTATCTGACTATGATGTTACTGTTTAAGATAACATTCATAGGGATTATTTACAAAATGGTTCTTTTCAATCACATGGTCATAAATTTCCCTTCACTCAATTTGGGAGTAAATCTCATTGATTTAGTCCCTCATGGTTTAGTGAATATGCTAGTTGGTTTGAGTATAGCATTGACAAAAAGGTTACATTTTGCCTCTATTGCATATATCTCCTGAAGTTGGTCATGATCATGCCTTTATCAATGATACATAGATAAAGAGGAATTCGAAAAGCATGTTAGTAGTAGTAATAGTGTTCATAATCACAAAGATCTCATGATAAAGGATCAACATGTTGATATTCTAATGTCTAAACAAGATTTTGATGTCATAAAACAACATCGTAGCATATATGGATTGTATTTTCTATCTTTCCAATCAAGGGTTACCATTTCTTGGTCACAATAGAAGTGTTTATTCATTAAATTGGTGATAGTATCTACAATTGTTACAAATTCTTGCTTACCAAATGGAACTGTTAATAAAGTGAGTTTGGATAAGGCTCCTGGAAATATGAAGTTAACTTCTCCAGATATCCAAAAATATCTATGTCATGTTATTGCTACTGAAATTAGGGAAAGGATTGTTCAAGAAATTGGAAAAGATCAGTTCACTATTTTGGTTGACGGATAATGATATGCAGCTAATAAAGAAAAGATGACATAGTTTTAAGACATGTGAATTTGAGAGGTAAAATAATCAAGTCTTTTTTTGTGATTGTGCATGTCACTAACACATCTTCACTTTCCCTCAAGTTAGTAATTGATTATTTTTCTTACGCTACCAAATATATCATCTTATAGTTGTGAGACCAAGGATATGACGGGGCAAGCAATATGATAAGAGAACTTGGTGGTCTAGAAACTCTCATTTTGAGGGAAAATTCATGTGCTTTTAATTTGTATTGTTTATCTCGCCAAATTTTATTAGCTATTGTTTCTATATTACATGGTCATTCACTTGATGTTTCACTATTTGAATCCATGCAAGTGGTGTGATGTGATTTGACTTAACAAAGTAAAAAGACTAGATGATGAATTAAAATGTGGAGAATTAGAAGATGGAAAAGAGATAGTGATTTACTTTGAATCAAGAAATTGGTATTAGAAGAGATAGTAATACATGATGGAGTTTACATATGCAACTTTGTTGAATTTGATTCGACAATTTCCTTCTATTGTGGGCATTTTGGATATAATTTTAGATATGGAAAGGAATCAACACAAAGATGCCTTGGGAATATCTTCAATATTCATATTTAGACTTTTGAGTAACTCTTCATTTACATCTTATAAAATTTGTTCTAGGAAAAACATATTATTTATCACAAACATTACAGAGAAAAGACCAACATATTATAAATGTGATGGCAATGGTTAGCTTGTCCGAACAACAATTGCACACTTTGAGGATAAAAGATTACCAATGGGAGATATTTATTCAAGTAGTGTTTGACCTTTACAATAGACTTGATATTGAAGTTCCAAATATGGATGAAGATTTCTTGCCACATAGAAGATCAAAAAGATAAACTAAATATGTTACCAATCTGCATCACTAACTGAGCTTGATGACCATTTTAATGAGGCTAACACAGATCTATTACTATGTGTTGCCTGTCTTTATCCAACTGATGGATTTATCCTTCTTTATATAAAAAAAACTCGATACGATTGGTCAATTATATCCTTTTGGTTTGGTGAAGTAGATCTTGGAATGATTGATATTCATCTTGACACGTATATATTATATATAGAAAAAATGTTCAACATTGATTTTTCTCAATATATTCCTTATAATATTGCCTTTATAAAGACATGCACTTATCTTTACTATTATATTTTATGGTACCCCCCTCGAATCAAAAATCATGACTTCACAATTGGTCGTGTGCCTATGTTTGTGTGTGGGTGCGGCTATGTGTGTCTGGGGGGAGTGTGTATGAGCATGTGTGTCTGTGTATGTCGGTATATGTATATGTATGTGCCAGGGGGTGTACATGTGTGTGTGCGTTTGTATTTGTATGTATGTGTCGGGGATGTACCTGTGTGTGTATGTTTCTATTTGTATGTATTTGTGTGTTTATGTTTTTGTCTGTGCATGTGAGTGTGTATTTGTTTGTCTATTAATGTGTGTATATCGTTGTTTGTGTATTTTTGTGTCAATGTGTGTATTAAAAGTATAGGAATAAGAATAAGAAGAAATTCATATGTGAAAAATATTGGGGTGCGGGGGGATACATAAAAGTTCTACTAATGAGATGGGAGTTAATAAATGAAAGGAAATATATATATATATATAATTGAAAAGAATGTGCATGTAAATACGTTTACTTGATTATATATTCTCTTGTTAGGTGCCAATTTTTGTGACACTTTTATGTAATTATTGCATCTTGTGCTAAGAGTTAAGTTATGGGCCATCTTTACTAGCTTATTTGTCAACTTTAATGTATGTTGTATTACTTTGCAATGCATATGTTCTTCTACTTACTTTGAGTTCCTATGAGAACTTATTCTTGGGGCGCACTTGTTGAAGATCATCGAGGTTTGGGATTAAGAGAGTATATTTTCTCACCCCCGTCCCCAAAGCTTGTGGCAGCGGTCAGACACCCCGTAAGGTTGTGAATCAAGAAATATTTGTTTGTGTGGTTTGAACCCGGGTCCCTTCATTGGGAACCATCAAATTTTTTTAACCATGCCATCAGTTACCAACCAAGATCATGAATATTTGGTTGTCTTTTATGTGAATTTGTTGACCATATCATATGTTTATTGATGAAAACAATGATTTATAGAAAATTAAGTTAAACTATGGAGAAATGCTCTAGAATCTAATGAATTTATGATTAAAGGAAACATCAAGTATATGTATTGCAACTTCATACAATCTAAAATAATGAGTGGTGGGCCAACTTGGATAGAGTGGATGTATCAAAATGCAATATGTCTTGTTATATGGGTTCTTTTATTCAAATAGATGGTGATCTTCAAAATAATTTTTGTCAGTAGATCACAACAAGATGGTTGCAATGGAGAAGTGAAACTGGATTTGTATGAGACTGGCAGATCTTGCCTTGGTTAAGAGGTATGTTTCATTGAACAATTCATATGACCAGCCATGATATATGTTGGGCGGTGAAGAAACAAAGACTCAATAAGATCATTATGGCCAAAATGTGTATGTTGAGATGGATGTATAGGAAGACATGAAAATATTACTTAAGAAATTACTATATATATCATGAACAAAGTGGGGGATGTGACCATTAAGAAAAATGTGTGTGAGGGTCATTCAGATAGTATGGACATGTGCAACATAAACTGACTAATGTGCCTATTTAAGACAACACTATTGAGCCTATAATAACAAAAAGAACAAGAGGTGGGCCTAAATTAACTTGGGAATGTCTTATAAAGAGTGATGTTAAATCCTTACATCTTAAATGAAATATGGCCCTCAGGATAGCTAATTGGAAAATAAGTTTCCATGTAATGACCCCAACATGGTTAAGATTAAGGATTAAATGGAGATGAACTATGATAGCATGATGTAGGCTTTGAATAATCCTCTATATAATGAATTTTGTATATTTGCTTCACTAGCCTTCAACTTATGTGATGCATGAATTTTTTATACCCTCGTTCGCTTTAAACATTTTAAGGAAAAAAAATTGGATTGAGGTGTAAGAGACACTTCAACATTTTTAATTAAAAAAGGGGTTCCTTGTAGCAAATAAATCTAATAGGTAAGTAGTTAAAAAAGGTGTATTTTCACTAACAATATCTAGACATGCTATATGAGTGGTTGCATTTTAATCTGCGAAGCACATACACTTTTTGAGAGGAGCTATGGCTATTCTTAATGGGTGTCGGACACGGACACGTCATGGACACATAGTGAACATGACACAAAATTATCCTTTTTTAACATGGATACGACTGGGACACAATCTAGATACATCATTTGACCCAATTAGCATTTATATAGAACATGTATGGTAGCAGGCACACACTACACATCTTACCCCTTCTTGACTAAGCCCACCCTCTAGTTATTCCTAAACCCCCAATATTTGAAACCCCCCTCTCCTAGTCTCCTGTCCTAAACATAAATTACACTGCCACTTGCACTTGCCAAGTACAAGTTTTGGTCTTGGCAATAGAAGCACGTCTTCCCACATGGAGCAACATGTCTACATATTAGATTAGCTAGCATGACTGCCTCTTCAAGCTGCTACTAGGGCCACCATCTGGAGCAGACAGCTGGTACTACTTGGAGCAACTAGCCAGCAGATGTCGCTTGGAGTAGACATTGGTTGGAGCATCCACCATCAATGAAAAGTACTCCTCCACCTCTACTTTTATTATTATAATTTACTCCACCAGCCTTCCTTTTTTTCTCATCCACCTCTTCTATTTTTTTCTTATGGACAACAGTTCTCTAATTCTTCCTCTTTATGCTTTTTCCTCTTCTCCTTTTTCTTTCTCTTCCACTCTTGATTCTGTTTATTCTTCTAGTAGAAAGATTATCCATATCCATGTATTCTATTCCCTTTCCCCCTCATGTACTCCCCCCTTCTTCCCCTTTTTCCTTCCCTGACTTCCCTATCTTCTCCTTCCCTTCTTTCTCCATGTATTCTCTTTCTCTAGAAAGATTATGTTGTCTCCTTTTTTCTTCCAACCATGTATTGTTCCCTCTTCTCATTTTTCTTCCTCATCTAATAGCTCCACCATAGCATGTTGATTGTTGCCCTCCTCTCTATCTTCTCTTTTTTTTTCTCCTCCATGTCTTCTCCTCCTCTTCCCATTTTCTACTTCTTCCTTTACCTTCTATTTCTCTTCTTCCAGCAACAACTTGCTTCTACCTTAGTAGGCTTAATTTAATGTCCTTCGCCCCTTCCTCCTACATGTATGTTCCCCCTCTTCCCCTTTTTTCCTCTTCTCAACTTCTACAATACCTTTTTCTCCTCCACCATATCTTGTTGTACTCCTCCCTATTTTCTCCTCTCATTCTTCCTCCTCCATGTAGGTTCCTATTTTTTTTCCTCTTCTTAGCTTCTACAGCATCTCTTCATCCTCCATTGTAACAAGATGTCCTCCTCCTCCTCTGATTCTTCTTTCCCTTCCTTTATTGTTCCTCCTTGTCTTCTTAAATTTGTCAGGAAGATAATGTGAATTTGTCTAGAAACGGTCATATTTTTACTGATGTTGATATAGAAAAACTTATATTTGTCTACAAATTAGTTGACTAAATTATTCATTGATGTTGCTACAAAAATAGTTAACATTTTAATGATGTTGCTAATTGCTATAGAAAATATAAGGAATTAAACTTTTACCAATGTTGCTAATTGCTACAGAAGGAATTAGATTTACCTAGAAAAATAGTTGTTCATGTTTCTATATGGTTAGTAATGATTTCAAATAATAGGTTTGAATTAGAAAATAATGTGCATTTTATTGTTTGTGTTGGTTGAATTAGGAATGGGTCCAAATCCAATTAATATGGAGTCAGAAGTGGTGGATGATTGTGCTCCTTTGTAGCAATATGTCACAAAATTGGAAAAGACTACAAAGGGGAGAACTATATGTTTTGATATAACTGTTGCAATGCACCATTCAAGGATTCCTATCCTAGAGTGAAGGATCATTTGATGAGGATCCGTAAACATGGCATTAAAATATGCAATAAGGTGACAACAACAAACTCATCATAATTACAAAGAGTTTGTGGTGAGGTTGAGATAAGACTAAAGAGGAGTGATCCAAATCTGGTACCATTTCCTGGCACGTCCTCAAGCAATAGAAGCCACAACTTAAGCACAACCTCCACAATGGGGTTAGCATTCATGCAAGAAGGTACATATCTTAGAAATAGAAGGGCCACACCATTAGAGAAAACATTCAATATGAAGAAGAAGGAGCAATTCATTCTAAAATTACTTGTATGTTTTATTTTGGAGGGTTGCCTATTCACTTGACTAGAAATCCTTGTTTTTATTCTTCTTGTACATTTTTCTCTAATAATGTTATTCCTGACTATGTCCCTCGTAGTTACAACATGTTGAGGACCACTTTGTTGCAGTAGGAGAGGGCCAAACATGAAAGGCAACTTGAGCCTACCAAGGCTAAGTGGAAAGATTTGGGTGTCAGTCTAGTTTCTAATGGTTAGACTAATACTCGGAGGAGGCCATTGATACATTTTATGGTTGTGTCAAAGAGTGGAATTATGTTAGTTAAGGTTGCTTGTGAGGGTGACTACAAAGATAAGTACTACAATGCAAATCTTATGAAGCAGTGCATTCAAGAAATTGGACCACAAAATGTGGTTCAAGTCATTATAGATAATGCTCCAGCTTGCAAGGGGCAGGGTTGATTGTGAAGTCTTATTATCCATACACTTTGTGGACTCCTTGTGTAGTGCATACTCTAAATCTTGTCCAAAAAATATTTGTGGTGAAAAAAATATTGAGGCAAACAATGGTCTGTATGAAGAATGCTCTTAGACTATTGATGTTGCTGCAGATGCATTTTTATTCATGATTTCATAATGAATCATTCAATGAGAGTTGAAATGTTTAATGAATTTGTGGGTTTGAAGATGCTTATAGTTGCATAGACACGTTTTGCCTCAACCATTGTGATGCTGAAGAGGTTGAGCACCATTTAAATCGGTCTTGGAAACATGATGATGAGTGAGAAATGGGCTATATTTAGAGATGATGGTATTGTGAGGGCTTAGGCTATCACAGATAAAATTTTGGTTGACATTTAGTGGGATAAAGTGGACTATATATTATCTTTCACTAAGCAGATGTATGCTACGATGAGGGCCATTAATACAGATAAACCTTGTCTACATTTAGTTGATGATATGTAGGATAGCATGATTGAAAAGGTGAAGATTCTCATATACAATCATGAGAGGAAAGGCTTTCAAGAAGTGTCTAGATTTTATTCGATTGTTCACAAGATATTAGTGGACAGACTGAACAAGAATAACACTCCACTGTTGGCACATTCCTTCAAACCTAGGTAAACATGTCCTACCTAAATTTATCAAAATTACATAAGACTTCTTGTCATATTTTTAATACATATGTTTTTACTTTCTTATAGGTACTATAGTGTTGGTTTGTTGAATGTTGATCAAACTAGATTTTCTCCAAACAAGGATGTAGAGCTATCAGCTAAAAGAAACAGATGCTTGAAACTATATTTTTCTATTCTATGGAAGTGTCGCCTTGTTGTGTTGAGTTTGATAAATCATCTACAATGATTTATGATTTTAGAAATTTTCATTCAATAACTAATAGAGAGGTCATGGAGCCAATTATTTGGTGGCTTGTTCATGGAGATAGTTCCCCTTATCTTCGACAACTAGCAAGTCAGCAACTCCAACAACCATACTCTTTCTCTTATAGTGAGAGGAATTGGAACACATACTCATTTATAAATTCACTAAGGAGGAACAAGATACCTCCTAAAAGAGGAGAAGATCTAGTGTTTGTGCACACTAACCTTCGTCTCTTATCAAGGAGGAAAAAATATACTAAAAGGGAAATAAACATGTGGGACATCGCATGTTATGCATTTGCTTCAAGGGTGGGGAACTTCTTGGGATGTCCAAGTCGTCACTTGATGAGCCAGAGTTTGAGCCCATCGTGTTCAATTATGATGAGGACAATTTTGGTGATGATGTTTTAGTCGAGTTGGACCAAGATGTGATAATTTCCATCTAACATTGTGTGGTTCATATTTTAGATGTAATGATGTAGCAAATATTATTTTATGTTATCTTTAATATATATTTTAGATGTGATGATGTAGCAAATATCATCTTATGTTATCTTTGGTGTTTACATTTTAGATGCAATGATGTAACAAATATTATCTTATCTTTCTAATACTCATAATACATGTGTCTTTATTTCTACTAGTTCTAAGGTTTCTACATTTAAAAATTATTCAAGATATATATATATATATATATATATATATATATATATATATATATATATATATATATATATATATATATATATATATATATCGTATTCAGGAAATATATATATATATATATATATATAATTTTTTTTTGTCATGTCTGACGCCTTGTTCCTATTCTATGTTTTTGAAAATCATTGTGTCCTATGTCAGTGTGTGCTTCTTAGGTTTCAATCATTTTGGGACATTGAGGGGGTGATTTTTGCGGGAATAGATGAAAGGGTCCACTTCTATACGTATGGCACAAAAACACATTCATTCTTTATTTGGAGGATTGAATGTCGAGCCAAGGATTCCCATATAAATTACATTAGATCACAATGTTGTTGTAGTAAACAAAAGGGAAAAGTTTATGTAATCGTCATTGGTTTGTTGTTATTGTTCTGCATGAAACATAAACCAGATATAGCTAGTAGTGACATTAATGTGAAAAGAGATAATAAAAGACACTTGATTGTTGTACATTGATATTTACTGCACTAGAAATGAGAGTTTGTTTTTGCATTTACATGTAACATAATAAAAAAACACAATTGTTATAGAGCAATACTTAGCACACTAGAATGATACGTAGTAGTTGTCAGTCAATCTGAAACATGTCAAAAACAACAGTAAGATGCAATTTAAAACAAAATAACGCAAGCTGGCCTTCTTGCTTCCATCAACATAGAATAAAATCAAAATAATTATGTCATTCTACCACATATACATGAATGTGATCGAGACAAAAACACAAACAGAATATTCATAAATACATTACCACATGACTTCAAACATCACAACTGTAACTGCTGCCAGCATAAAATCATATACTCTAATACAACAAACACATAACTACTTGATTGACCTCTGCCAAATGCTCACAAGCACGCAGCCAGTTATAGCTAAAATAATGGGTGACCAAACCCTCAGCATTAAATGGGTCAAGCCACATGTACTCGAGAGTCAATGTTTCCTCATTGACAAGTCTACCAAGAACCTTTTAATGTTGGGAGTGTTGGAATATGTCCATATGTGGTGGTCATTGTGACGAATAAAGTGTATAGTCCCTTCACCCCATTGCCTATTGGTTTTGGATTGAATATCACACATTATGATATGGTATCAGAGAGCTGACCAGACAAGGGTGAGGGTCACACTCTACTTAAAATAACAATTACAAGCACACAAAAGTAATTGTACTTGAGAGTGGATGTTGGAATAGTCTCATTTCGCTAAGCTCTGAGATGGTCCTATGACTTATAAGATGTGTGGTTCCCTCACCTACTATCTATTGATTTTAAATTGAATACCACACATTTTAGTATGGGGTATACTCTCACTCACTCTCTTCGAGTGTCTTGAGTGACTGACAGCTACTTTGTCACCTTCATTACTTAGCAAGATCGCAAGATCTCAAGGACGGGCTCTCTTCTGCTTCTATAGAAGAGAGGTGGGCGGCTCCTTGGACATCTCTGGGTCCTCCTGTCAAGGATACCTCTTGCTCAAATTCACATTCAACTTCGGGTACTGTGAAGAGAAAAACCATGTATGCTCTGGCGTGCGTTAGATGTGTCCCACTTGCCGAACACCTGCCTTGGTATAAAAAATAGGCCTAAAACTCCGTTTTACTTCCCACATTGTGTGCGGATTGGGGGAAGATGTTATCACTTTATACGCTTTCAATCCTCTCACTTTTATGACAATCTGTCTTCCGGCTATTTCATCTTCCAACTAAATCAGTTTTGGCAGATGTGAAAGGTCGACTTGTCCATTTTCTATATTCTAAATCCTACCAGCTCTCCTAACTATGGAGGCGGACTGAAGAGACAAGCCTCAACCACCAGTGCACGCGTCATCTAAATTTTTCCATCTTTTATATGGTGACTCCACTATCAACTATGCTTGCGTTGTTTACAGATACATTGTTTTCATTCGAAAACAAGGAGACAGACTGCAGGGGCATATACCCCAACCACCGTCCAACCCGAGACTATATTGCAGATAAATTTAGATGTATTGAAAACGCATGTATTGTTGGCTGAAATTGGGGACAAGTCTCACTCCCGTTTAGGAGGGTGTTAAATAAACACAGTATGCATGAATTTTGGAAAGTTATAGATTTCCTCATTCTAATCCGAGCACAAATGCACAATTTAGATATTGGACAAATTAACTGATGTTCTGCATTGGCACTTGTTTCCTCCAATAAATGACACATTCATCAACCCCAAAGGGAAAGAACGCTTTTCTGTACTATCTGTCTTGCGATTGGTTTGTCAATACTAGAGTTTCAATGGAACCATTTGTCAAGTTATTTAAATTCTGATTTCCTGAAAATTGAGATTGGATGATTTGTCAAAAACTTGAGATTCTAAAAGACGATGACTTCCTTGCGAGTGGCTATATGTGATTTTAACAAAATTTGAGGTTTTCTAGATTTAATGAAATCCATCTATATCATATATGCGCCTATTGAAATGTCATGAATATGTGAAGATCTATTGTCAGCATTGAAGAAAACACAGCAGCGTAAGTATAAATCCAACGTGCTTGATAACCACAATACACGTAATAAAATTACGAAGTGTAATAATAAACCATTAAGTCATAATCAATGTAGTTGTTGGATAAAATGTTGGATGATATACATAGCTAAGGTTCAGTTATTTACATATACAGTAGAGGATAAACAATGACAAAGCTGGCACTCGTGCAGAACAAAAAAAACACATTGCATTCGGTAATTCAAACTAAAGCAATTTGCCCTACGCAAACTTGTGAGACGATTTGGCTCGGGCTTGGGAAGGGGAATACAGCTTGACACTGGCAGATCAGGAGGTCCGCTGGAACCAAGAGAGACGATATCGGCTCCTTTCTATGAAAAGTGGGAGAACATTGGCAAGCTCTGTTTACTAACTTGCCAAGGAAGTTTTCCAGACATGCAGATAACCAGTCCATACTAACTTGCCAAGGAAGTTGCGTTCCGGGATTTATTAGCCCGCTTACAGGGAACCAATCAGAGCCTAAATAAAAACACCATACTTCCATTATAAATTAAAAGAATATTGACAACACTGGACCATACAAGCATGTTTAGTATTGCCCTAACAATAAATGTTAACCCAAACATGACTGTCCAAAACAATAAAATATATTGATTTCGAAGATCCATTAACTACCTAACACGAAACATAAAGAGCAGCGAGAAAAAAAATTGGGAACAATGATTTTTCCATGCCGACAATGGCAAATACTAATTCCACTACCTAAAGCTGGACTCCACGTTCGTTGCAGAGAAAAATCTAATCTGCCAGTTACGAATGCCACAACATGAAATACTATCACAACAAACATAGGGGTGTCGATGCAATCATGCAAGTGTTACCATCAAACCATTCACCAAACTAGCATAACTAAACATTGCAAGCAGAAGGCCATCAGCAAATGGGTATCATACTTAATGCAAAGGAAGTCTGTTATTTCCATCTATCATAACAGCAGTGGCAATTAAAATTTAACAGATCAAAACCGAATACAGACCCGCAACCGCACAACCCAACTTCAGAATTTGTCGATATCCAGGGCAATTCACTTCCCACCAAGAGTAGGGAACTCGGCGGGATCCTGGTACTTGATCTCGACATCAGTCTTGTAAGTTGCAGCAGGACCACCATTGCCATCATAGTCGTAACTCCTACGCCCACCTTCACCACGACCCCTGCCACGACCGCGGCCACGACCACGGGGGCTGAAGCGCCGTTCCCCTTCAGCAGGCTTCAGGAATTCAGCAATACTGACGGACTGAAATACGACGTGGTTAAAGATCAACTGCCATAAATCGTGACCAAAGCTGCATGATAACTGCAAGAAAAGCAAAATTAAACTGTCCTCATGCCTACCTTCTTAGCCTTGTCATCCCGTTCAATGTTCTCCTTCAGTTTTCTGTATTCTTTTTCAGATCCCTGTTAATGAAACATGGAGTTAGCGACGTACAAAGAGTAAATAATTAAGACAAACATTTTAACCAGCAGTGAAAGAACATATATTGACAGCTTAAAGTATAGCAGAAAAGCTACAACAATAATTTAAAAAGTAAATTACTCACCAACTTGATGAAAATTTCATCTGATCCCTTCTTTGTTGCAAGAGGCTGCATTGACTGAAGTTCTTTGTCGACAACCACCTTTCTCTCAGCAGTCTTGTTGACACCAGCAAGAGCTTTCCTCTTCTCTTCGAGCAGTTTTTCATATTCCTCTAGTGTCATTTCCTGTTCAATAACATCAAATTGAACACCATGAGACATGAACAACACCATTGGCATTTAGCTAGTTTAAAAATTAAGTGATACCCTAAGTAACGGATGATGAAACAATATGTAAAAAAAGAACAAGCAAAACACCCTGATACATGAGTGAAAAATGTGGACTTATATCTATACCAAAACATGAAAAATCGGAATAATTAATCTGCTATAAGTGTGTCTAAATGAAACAAAGAGCGTCAGCTGAATTCAGCTAAAGAAATCCACATTTATACTTTAACAAAATATACTAGTGAATGATCCTCCAAAATAGCAAGTTCTTACAAGAAGTGGGGCCACTGGTCACAACAGAAACCCGCACATAATCTTTGGCGAAATCCAAAAGTGTATTTTTTTATTCATACAGATAATATCATGAATACAAAGGCACAACAAATATTCATTGACCACAACTACATGGGCTAAATAGTTCCTACCAGTATGTATTCCCCATAAATCCAACTTCTTTGAATCTAAGATATCAGGACAAGATTTTAGAGAAGATTATCGAATTATTCTGTGCATACTGTACATTTATTGCAAAACTACAATCTATTTACTATGTTTATATATGTTATATGTTTGCCAATTCCTGCTTTTATATATTTAACTCATACTATTTTTTGCACAAAAAGGGCCAGAGATACTTCTGTAGATACTGAACACAAAAATGAACTTTCAGATATTTACTGCCTTGACTCTGGATACATCATGGAAATCGTATTCGAGATATTTAATATCCTATTGATATCAAAAGAAACTACATGGATTTAAACTGGTTCAATTAAAAAACGTTCTACGAAAAAACTACAAAATTTCCATAACTACAAAGAACAGCTAGCGAGAACACGCAGCAATTATCTAAACTGAACAATAGACTAAACTGACACATGGTTTATCTATATCATTGCCCAAATCAGAATTCTGGAAATAAATATAATCATGAAATATACCAAAGCCAGAAAGCTGAAAAATCGGAATCTAACTTAAGATCCAAATATCACCTCTGTAGCTCAACACAACCACATATAGTGCAGAAATAGATAAACAAAATGAAGACACTGAATTCAAGCACAATGAACATCTACATGTCTCAATTTAGGTCGACCAATGCAGAGGGAAAACTTACCGAATCTTAATAGTACACTAGAGCCTAGGTCAGATGAAACAAAAATCATGTCCGATCATATTACAAATACAATGTCAACAACAAAATGAAATCTGAATAACACATTCAACTGCTATAACGATGAAGTCCGTATTTAGCATCCATACCTAACAGAAACATGATAATTAAAAAACATAAACTTTTCAACGCGAAAATGTGACAAATACTAGTCTGATAATATTGGCAACAGTAATGTTTGCTTAAATTATGTAAAATTAGACCTCAAAATTATGTAAATATCATTTTCTAAACGTAATAGCCAAAAATAATCTCAACACTTACTAAAGATATACACATCCAAGGATGTAAGAATTTTATACAAAGAATGAAAATGCAGTAGCACGTTATGGTAGCTACAGAAGCAAAATCAATTCAAAAGAAACTAAACAACAAGAACAACTGAGCTTAGATTATCTACAAGCAATCACTCACGTCATCAAATTCATTGCACGAGCCTCAGAGAAGCTAACCTAAATGGTCTTATGTACTTGGTTGTTTATTTTATCCCATCTTATTGATGTGTAGTGCAAAAATTGAAACTTCATCAGTAGTTCCTTTAAAGAATACTACAGTCAAATATGGTAAACTGTATGCACCATAGCGAGCTTGGAGTTCACTGAAAAAGAACACTAGCTTTCTGAGATGCGAATTCGATGTCAAGAACCTTCCATAAGGTGTACCACATCAGAGAAATGGAATACCCAAAAAATGTCAGATTTCTCCGACATTTTGAAGATTCTAATTTTAGGGTGATTCGCATATGGCTATGTTTAATTAACAGAGATTTTTTTAAAAGAGAGATATCAAGAGATTCTCAGAAAATGAGTTCTAACTTGTGATAACATTTGTGTTTAAAAACTTACGAGATCAGCATAACAGTGATACCAAGCTTGGAAAGAGATGAATTACCAAAAACATTAGGGCGATTAAGCTGAAAAGGCGTCATAGACAAACGTTTACATGTGTTGTTTTTCTTAATCATAAAATGAATTCACAACACAAATACCAGCATGTCAGTGTGGAAACGTAACCAAATGGATTACAAAGCAATCATGACACCCAAAAAATGTCAGACAAGACACAATACTGTTAATGGTCACTCCTAACATATATTGTATATTTGATGATGAAATTTTAGTTCTTAAGGATACGGATGGCAAGAAGGATAAGGAACACTACCTTATCTTCTTCCTCCTCTTCTTCCTTCTCTTTAGTCTCCTTATTGGCCGCGTCCTTGTTCTCATCGTTTCCCTCAGCAGCAGCATTCTCACCCTCTGCTGGCTTTTCAGACTCTTGTGGCTTCTCTTCAGGGATGGCAACAACTTCCTCAGTGTCCCTGTCGGAATACAGCAGAAGTCAATTAGACTGATTGCAAAAATAATAACTTTTAACTAGAGAAAAATACCAAAAGACAGTATAGAAACCGAACTGTGCTATAATTTCATCAGTTGCGGTCCCCCAGTTTCCACGTCCAGAACCCTCGCGCTTAAATCCATTCCCACGACCAGTCCCGCTGTGCCTGTCAAACATCCTCCTGGGAGGCCTTGCAGAGTCATCACCAGCTTCTCCTTCCCCATAACCGCCTCGCCGGGCAGCACGATAGGGCTGTCGGTACCCTCCTTGCGAGCCACGTTCCCTGTCAGCAGGCCTCCCCGCTTCCCCTTCTTCGCCAGTACCAGCAGGGGCGCCTCCATACCCTCCGGAAAACCCATCAACATAGCCGTTACCGTACTCTCTGTTCGGGCGTGGCCCGCTTCCCCGGCCTCTTCCACGCTCACCAAAACGGCCTCCTCCACGAGGAGCACCTCCACCCCTGGCCTCCCTCACTGTAAAACCCAAAAAAAAATAGAACTTTAGATGCTAATACATCAAGGATAAACAAACAGGTATGCCAACAAATTACCGTCTAAACCGGATCTGCGGGATAACACCAAATACAAGCAGAATAATGAAATGGGCTCTAAATCAAGAGCAGGGGAAAGTAAAAGAAGGTTTCCCCAATCAAAAGAGTTGCTCACCAGCTTGAGCCGGAGGGGGCGGCTTCGTTGGGAACTTGGCGGCGGGGGGAGCCTGAGCAGCGGCCTTCTTTGCTTCGAGCTGGAGCTTCTCGGCTGCAGCGATGAGCTGCGATGGGTCATCATTGTCATCGGCCCCAAGGAGATCAAAGGGGTTCGCGGTCGCCATGTTTTTAAGAGGAAAGGGGGAGGCCTGACTTGTTGTTATGTAAAGGTTGACCAATAACTACCAGATAGCGGCCATTTCAGTGCAAGCAGCAGTTTTGGGAGAGGAATCCCCGTCGGAGAAGATGTAGATTTTGGGACGAATGGAGAAAAACGGAGCTGGAAAGTGAGTGGCAAAAACCCTAGCCGCCACCGGAGTCGTGGGTTGCGTGGTTTTATATGGCAGCTGCCTAATCCAGGAATCCCAGCGGCGGGTGTAAACTGACCAAAATAGGTCTGGGCAAGGCACGGGTGTAGATTATGGTGGTGATGGCCTGATGAGTGAGCTGGACGTGCTAGGTGGTCCGACATGGGTTATCTTTTTTTATTACGGGAAAATGTCTTTCAGCTTTTTTTTTTTTCCTTTCAACTCATATACTAACTCTATTAGCTCGCGCAGAATTGTATATCCTAGTTGATAGTCACTTGAATGGTGAGCTTATTAAGCTTATTGAAGTCCCCTCTAAGTTTGGCCCAGCTTTAAAAAAAAAATTAGTCATTCTAATCATCCGGTGGCCTGGGGTCGAACTTGGAACCTCTCACTCACAAACCGCATTTCTAACCATTTGGGTGTCCTCTCTTGGACATAGTTTGGCCCAGCTAAGGTTTCACTTCACAAATAGAACAAGGCGCTTCAACGAAAACCTACTTTTGAATGGTTAAATGAGAGGTTTGACATATATTAAATAACACCCACGGATCCAACAGACATGCCCAACTCCTAATCTTGTGATAAAAGTATCTTCGGCCACATCCAAATATAGACAGGATGGACAGTCTCAAAAACAAATTCATTAGGCAGACCAACACAAAATGATGCATGCTCCTCAAAACCATCAACAACACATACAAGGTCCTCAGGGAATATTGGATGGATATTGTTAGTTTTGTCAGCATTGCATCAAACAAGCTCAATGTGGTGGAGGACAATAATGACACTTGTATAAAAATATAGGAAACTCCAACTACCAAAGTTTAAACTCTTAGTAATCCTGATAGCTTCACAAAGGTAACACATTTATCGTCCCTTCATGAAATATATCTATATCTACCAATTTGACTAGTGTATATTCTTCAACATTGTCAACCTCTTACTTATGAAGTGATTATGGCCCGACCCCTCAAGACATCTTCTCAATTGGGAGTCTACAGACAGATTAAACCATTTCTACAAATGTATCTACATCACATTCACATCTTGTGTAGAACTTGTAGGCGCATAAACCTTGATAAAGGATGGTCCAACCATAAATCACATATGTACCTTTTTTTTCTCATTTAAGGAACTAGGTTTTTATTTTCATATGTCCTCAAGCTCTAGATTATGTGCCATTTATACTACGATAACATGATCTTACAATGCTACAAGCCTAACTATAACTACTAGATTATCTAATAAGACATCCCATACACTCTCTCAAAATTGACATCATCTTAATATATACTAGAAACTAAAACACACATTACCCTCACACATCTTCCATCCATTGGTGGATCCAAATCCAATATGTGCTTCCACGGGGTTTAAGTGGGTTATGCTCCTCAATTGGAATAGTAATAACTCTCCCATCAATATTATATCTAGTCATGCTTATACATTCACTTGTTTGTTTAAATGCCTATGGCTTTCTTGTAGGAGTGTATGGGTGCCTTCACATGACAAAACTCCCCTCTTCTTTGAGTTAAGATATACATATCACCAAATAGACCATAAGCCTTAGCCCATAGTTGGGACTTTAACGTACACTATTTCACACACAGAAAATCTAACTCAAACAGTATTTCTCCAAACATGAATGTGTTCAACAACTAGATATGACTTGCTTCTCTTATTGATATATCAGAAACTAGTAACACATGTCAGTGGTCCAATGATAAGAAAATGCCTACTTGGGTGAAACTAGGCACATTTCATTGACACCCTTCTTGGTTGTATCTTTATCCTACCATGTATGTCTTTTCAAAGGATAGGATCTCCTTTAACCATTGACCTATCTTAATCAATACCTCCCTCTGCTCATGTGGCCCAACATTTTTCATATTTGAAAAATGCTAGACCTTCCTTGACTCATTCTTACCCAACATGAGCTCCTCCAAGACTAGTGCACCACAATCATGCCATAACCCTTTCTATATATCTAAAGAGAAGACTAAACACATCAAATAGCCAATCAAAAAATGACAAAATAGACTACATCAAATCCTTCAAAACAACACTTAGTGACCTTGTGGCTTTATTGTGACGTCTCGATCCCCGTGTCATCTCTAATGACCTCGAAGACCGGAGAGTCAACCTTGGTAAACCACCCTTAACATTTTCTTTTCTTAATCACTTAAAATTTACTTAAAGGAAAATCTTATAACTTGGAATAAACTGAAATCTTACTGAACTGCGGAAGCAACTACTATTTACTTTACTAGGTTGGTAAAGCAAATTTACACAACATATTACATTTTGTATACGAAATATAAAGCACAACATATAACTTAAAACTAAACTACATATTACATTACATTCTCTCTCTACCACACCACATGCCCAAGGACCGAGGGGAAAGGATGAAGAGACCTATATTCTAACTATGAACTACCTTCTAAGAGCCTAGGTGATAAGATCCTTCACCTTCCTCATCTTGACGTTTACCTGTAAAAAACATTCAGTAGGTTGGTGAGCTACTGGCTCAGTGAATAGAATTTCACCCAACCATCACAGATAACTTATTTTATGTTTATTACACTGAAATCAAATACATGAATTTCTATATTGAGTAGATCTAAAATAATATAGTTAAATAACATAAAATGCTAAAATTACATTTAAAGAACAACTGCTATGAAACTGTACTCGAATCTTTCTTAGCCTTTCATACTTATAAGTAAATCTTTAAACTTATATGATCATATTTTAGCTTATGTCATGATCATATGTAGTGTACTCTACATATGAAGAATCGTATCGAAATACGATCTCACCGTACAAGACTCAGCTGACACACCCGGGATGCTAAGCCTGACTACGTCACTAGTCTGCAATAGGAAAATGGCACTCTGGCCTCGGCACACCTGGGGGCCGTAAAACTAGACTCCCCCTCTAACTTGAGCACACAGGCGGAGAGTCAAGCCACCTATTTGATTTTTTTATACTCTAGTGCCACCAACACCTCTGGTTGATGTTGGACACTACATGTTGTATTTTAAGGAGACTTCCACTAGGGCTTCGTCCCCCGTACCACCTGTTAGTACGTTCTAACCCCCGTATACTGGACACTGTCAGGGTTAGGTCATTTCATCCCTACGACACAGACCTCTCATAGGGAATCTACGATGTTCAGGGCCCTAAGTCTATTATTTTATTATTCTTGGAAAGCTCTTACTATATTGTATCTTCTCCTTACTTATACTTGAGTCTGGTATCTCTATGGTACCAAGTCTATTTATATGAAGTTTATAAATATGACATGTATGTCATCCTTAACTTGGAAGAGCAGTATATTCAAACACTGTAATATACTGAGAAATCAAGATATTATACATGCAGGCAGACTGAAATACTTAAATAAACAGAATACACGTCCATTTGGCACTTATACACTAGAATCATGCAATTAAATATCTTAATATACTGATAAGGGCTAATTACTTGGCATACAAGTAATCGTCATTTGCACCTATAAATTATTTGCACTTTCTTGGAAAATGTGCACATCAACCCTAATCCTGGGTTGTGCATCTCATAACTTAATTAAGAGTTAATTGCTTAACATGACAAGATTTATTAATAATAACTGAGAATTTCTAATGATGTCCTTGAGAAACGTGCCAATATGTGTTAATACTAAATCACACACATTAACTATAACAGAGAGCGTGCTATAGATTTATATTGAGACATTGCGAGTCATCGTCTATTTATTTAAATCGTGCAACTAGTTAATTACTAAAATCGTACAGCTTTGGTTTATACCCAAACCGTACAGCTACTAGAAATCTGGGTCGTGTGCTAATGTCTTTAACCTCTAAATTGAGCAGTTTAGGATTTAATCAATCATATAGTTTCAGAAATCCAAAGCATACAAATCAGTTAACAAACTAAATCATACAAAATGTGAAGAAGAAAAATGTGCAACGAAAAGTCGGGCAACACCAAGACTGCCCGACACTTGGGTAATCAATGTTACCCGTGATACACACAGATCTAACCAAAATTGTCTGTTTCATGGAGTAAATACTTGCTTAGTGAGTGAAATTCTACTCACAGAGGTTCAAGATGGTCGAAATCGACTGGAAACGTGCCCAAAGCCTGCTTCCAGGCATCCATAGGGTTGTCTTCAACCTTAGGCTTGCCCTGGTTCAGACCTACTGCAAGCAACAACTCCACCTCGCGCACAAGTTGAGGAAAAGGGCTCATCTAGGTGCTGGTCATGGCTAGGAGCTGCGAAATCGAGCCCTAACCTCACGGCCGGAGTCAAGGGCAGCGATTTCGTGGTGCTTCCCGCGCAGAACGGTCCCTAGCCGGTGCCGCAAGGCTGTTGTGCTGCTACTGGCTGACCAGCCGATGCCCTAGCTGGTCAGGGCTGCATTTGGGCGAGGAAGAGAGGAAGAAGAAGGAAGGTGGCGCCAAGGTAGCTCGGCTCTAAGGAGCCCTAGAAATCGCCCTGCCTTTCTCCTGTACTGGCCGATCGGGCCGTTGTGCACCGTTGCTTCAAGCGATGCTCGATCGGGTGAAAGGGATAAGGGAAAAGGGGAATTAACCAAATAAATGGGTAAATTGCAGATCTCAGTCCAAGAAACTGAAAATGCCATATATTTTGCCTCGGAGGTCCGATTCAAGTGATTTCTTTTGCAACTTTTCAAGAACGAGATCCACTACCTTCTCAAGGCATAAAATCACAATAATTGAACCATCTTAGCTAGGTTAATCATCTTAGGTAATTAACTTAATGATTAACACTACAACTAACATTAATTACATCAGATGAATCAATATCGACTAATGATTCACATCTTAGCTTATCTTGATTAACCATGATGTTTAACAAGGTACTTAGCACTAATCAAGGTACTTCACGCTAATCAAGGTACTTACTAACTAACCTCAATGTGGGTTGTAACAATCTCCTTCCCTTATAAGAATTTCGTCTCAAAATTCCTAAAAGAGAAAAGGAAACTTGTTACGCATCTCTGACTCAAGCTCCCACATGGCTTCCTGTAGGTTGTGGTTCCTCCACAGAACTTTCACTAACGGTATCTCTCAATTCTTGAGCTTCTTAATCCTTCGATCAACTATTTGTACTGGTCCTTCTACATAGGACACACCTTTTTTGAGATGTGCAGATTCTGGGTCTACTATCTTCTATATACTTGGGTAACACTTCTTCAGCATTGATACATGAAACACATCATGTAAATTAGCTAACTCGGATGGCAAATCCAACCTGTAGGCTATAGGTCCAATCCTCTTAATGACAGGATATGGGCCCATAAACCTAGGAGTCAGTTTGCCTCTCTTACCAAACATCAACACTCCTTTCCATGGTGAAACTTTGAGATACACTTCATCACCAACCTCAAACTCAAGAGGTCTATGCCTCTTCTCAGTGTAACTATTCTTCCTGTCCTGTGCAACTTTCAACTATTCTCTAATCACTGTAATCTTTTCTGTAGTCAAATCCACTATCTCTGGTCCAAGAATCTCTTTTTTACCCACCTCGTACCAACATACGGGTGATCTACACTTTCTGCCATACAGAGCTTCATACGGGGCCATACCGAGACTGGAATGGTGACTATTGTTGTATGCAAACTCTATAAGGCTCAAGTGTTCTTCCCAACTTCCTCTGAAATGTAGGACACGTGCTCTTAACATGTTCTCAAGAGTCTGAATGGTCCTCTCTGACTGACCATTTGTCTATGGATGAAAAGTTGTACTGAATCTCAACTTTGTGCCTAAAGCATGATGCATTTGATTTCAAAACTTGGATGTGAATTTAGGATCTCTATCTGATATTATTGAAACTAGGATACCATGCAACCTGACTATCTCATCCACGTATATCTTAGCCAACTTTGGGACATCAAAGGTTGACTTAACAGGAAGAAAGTGAGCAGACTTAGTCAGTCTATCCACAATCACCCATAACGAGTCACAACCTCTAGATGTCCTAGGCAACCCTACCGCAAAATCCATTGTGATATGTTCCCACTTCCACTCTGGTATAGGAAGAGATTGCAAGGTACCTGTAGGTTTTTTATGCTCAGCCTTAACCTGCTGACACACACTACACCTAGCCACGTACTCAGCTACATCCTTCTTCATACCTAACCACCAGTACAACTCCTTAAGGTTCCTGTATATCTTAGTGTTACCTGGATGCATAGCGTACATCGATGCATGCGCTTCCTCAAGAATCTGTTCTTTCAAATCACTGTCTCCAGGTACACACAACCTGTCATGCTGATACAACAAACCATCATTGGAAAACCTGAACTCTGGTCTTTTTTCCCCCTATCATGTCCTGCATGATCTGTTGTAACTCACTGTCACTCTACTGTAGTTCTTTGATCTGATCATAAAAGGTAGGCTTGACTTGCATCTGTGCAATCAAACCACTCTGTTCTGTCACTTCTAAGTCTAAGTTCAACTTCCGCATCTCTACTAGTAGGTCTCTCCTAAAACATGCCATAGAGAATACATCAGATGTTGAACTTGACTTCCTACTCAGGGAATCTGCTACCACATTCACTTTTCTAGGATGATAATCTATTGTCACCTCATAATCCTTGATCAATTCTAACCATCTCTGTTGTCTAAGATTTAGATCCTTCTGGGTGAAGATATATTTCAAGCTCTTATGATCTGTAAACACCTAGCACATCTCACCATAAAGATAGTGGTTCCATGTATTAAGAGCATGAACTACTATAGCTAACTCCAGATCATGTGTAGGGTAATTCTCCTCACTCTTCTTAAGCTGTCTAGATCCATAAGCTACTACTTTGCCTTTCTGCATCAACACACAACCTAAACCTCTCCTTGAAGCATCACAAAACACTATGTAGCCTTTATTTTCCTTGGGCAGGATCAACACTGGTGTTGTAGTCAACCTCTTCCTTAAAATCTGAAAACTCTTCTCACAGTTGTCTGACCAGACAAACAATGCATTCTTTCTCGTTAAGCATGTCACAGGTGACGCTACAACACTAAAGTTCTGGATGAACCTCATGTAGTAACCTACCAATCCTAAGAAGCTTCTGATCTCTGTAGGAGTTTTACGCTGCTCCCACTGTAGAACAGACTCAACTTTCTTAGGGTCAACACTTACTCCATCTCCTGAGATGACATGTCTAAGGAAAGACACCTCAGCTAACCAGAACTCGCACTTACTAAACTTAGCATATAACTAGTGTTGTCTCAGCAACTGTAACGCTATCCTCAGATGTTGCTCATGCTTCTCATCATCTCTGGAATCAATCAGAATTTCATATATGAAAACCACTATGAACTGATCCAAGAATAGCTTGAAAATCCAGTTCATCATATCCATGAAAGTTGTTGGGGCATTAGTCAGTCCAACCAACATGACCCGAAACTCATAATGCCAGTATCTTGTTCTAAAAGCCGACTTAGGAATATCTAAAGCCTTTATCCTCAACTAATGATATCTAGATCTCAAGTCTATCTTAGAAAAGATCGTCGCTCTACGCAACTGATCAAACAAATCATCTATCCTTGGCAACGGGTACTTATTCTTTATGGTAATCTTATTCAACTATATGTAGTCTATACATAACCTCATAGTACCATCTTTCTTTTTCACAAATAAGATTGGAGCTCCCCATGGTGAAGAACTAGGTCAAATGAAACCCTTGTCCAATAACTCCTGTAATTGGATCTTCAGTTCCTTCAACTCCGCATGTGTTGTTCTATAGGTTGGCAGGCCTACAGGGTGACTTCCTAACAACACCTGGATCTTAAAGTCTATCTCTCTTTTAGGAGGTAGACCTAGCAACTCATTTGGGAAAACATCTGGAAACTCACATACCACTGGCACATCCCATAGACTGATTGTGTTCTTCTCTGCTCTAGTATCTACTACATGTTCCAAGAATGCCTCACAACCTTTCTGCAACATCTTATCAGCTACAACGGCTGATATGATACACGTAGGCAAAACTTTCCTGTCTCCAGAAAAGACACAAGAAAGTCCACCCTGTTGAAAGACAACCTCCTTCTTCCAACAATTGAGCTGAACTCGATACGTCTCTAGGCAATCCATACCCAAGATAACTTGAAAAGAGTTAATATTTAGGGGTATAAGATAAACCGTGATGGTGTAACCACCAAAGGTCAATAAACATCCAAGACAAAACTCCGTTAACACTATCGGTTCACCTAACGGAACCCTCACCAACAACTCAAATGGTAACTCTTGGGTTAACAGGTTAAGTTCACAAGCTAAAGAAATATGTATAAACGAGTGAGTAGCACCCGGATCTATCAAAATTGTAACTGAAATGCTATTAAAGAAAATCATTTCTCCTGTAATTACTCGGGAAGAAATAATACCTTCTTGTTGTGTTAGAGAGAAGAAGTGTCCTGAAGCTCTTATTCTCCCACGATGTCCTCATTGTCCTTCCCTTCCACTGGGTACTCCTCCTCCTCCTCGGAAACCTGAAGCCACTGAAGAACCCACTCCTCCAGTTGGAGCCTATCTCAGAACATTCTGGTATTGTGACTGGGAACCCTGAAGATCCCGAAGACCTAGTTGGAGGTGTCCATGTAGATTGTGTATTCCATCTTCCGGAACTGGGCCTTCCTCCACTTGATGAAAAACTAGATCCTTGTCTATTGAAATAGTGAAGTCCTCATCCTATCTTTGAAAAGAAACCACCACCTCCTTTGTATCCACCACTGCCTTGTCCCCCTCTATTAAAGTCTCCAGATATTTTCTTACTCTCAGACTGCTTATCAGCATTAACTGACTCTTCTACACATCTCGTTGCTTCCACAAATTCCCCAAAGTTTTCTCTGTCTCTTTGACCAATGGCTGACACAGTGTGTCTAATCTCTGATCTTAATCCTTGTTGAAATCTTCTGTACTTTTGTACATCATCAGGTACAAGTTGCAGATAGAAATTTGCCAACCTTGTGAAATGTGTCTCGTATTCACCAATTGTCATATTTCCTTGTCATATATTCTCCAACTATTTAATCTTATCACTTAGGAAGGTAGGAGGATAACACTTAAGGTGAAACTCATCTACGAAGTCCTTCCAGGTCATCTCTACATTTCTCCTTTTATCTTCCACTCCCCGCCACCACAGCTCAACATCTGCCTTGAGTAAATAGACTGCATGATTAATTTGCTTATTTTCTGATAACTCCATTAAACGAAAGACCTTTTCCAGTTGTCAAAGCCACAGTTGGATCTGTTGTTCCAGAAAATTCAGTTACACCAAGCTTTTTCATCAACTCATAGGATCTCATCAGATCCTTACTAGAAGATGAAGACTTCCTATCCATCTTGTATTTTTCTTTTGTCTCCAAAAAAATACGATACATTCTTGTTGCCTCATCCACATCATCTCCACCACCTAGACCCAACACCTGAGGATCATGTCCAATGTGGCTCTCAGCTTGGTCCTCATGACCACGTCTTCTTCCTGCCATCTGCAATAGTATAACAGAACACTTCCTATTAGAAAATTGTAGTTAGAAGGAAAACACCTAAGTCCTAATCATATTGGTCTCTTATCATCCACTGACCTTGACTTAGAGTAACTATGTACACGACCTAGCCTCTCATGACCTTGCTCTAATACCAAACATTGTGACGCCCCGATCCCCGTGTCATCTCTAATGACCCCGAAGACCGGAGAGTCAACCTTGGTAAACCACCCTTAACTTTTTCTTTTCTTAATCACTTAAAATTTACTTAAAGGAAAATCTTATAACTTGGAATAAACTAAAATCTTACTAAACTGCAGAAGCAACTACTATTTACTTTACTAGGTAGGTAAAGCAGATTTACACAACATATTACATTTTTCGTGCAGAATATAAAGCACAACAGATAACTTAAAACTAAACTACATATTACATTACATTCTCTCTCTACCACACCACATGCCCAAGGATCTAGGGGAAAGGACTAAGAGACCTCTATTCTAACTATGAACTACATTCTAAGAGCCTGGGTGATAAGATCCTTCAGCTTCCTCGTGCTGATGTTTACCTGGAAAAAAAATTCAGTAGGTTGCTGAGCTATTGGCTCAGTGAATAGAATTTTACCCAACCATCACAGATAACTCATTTTATGATTATTAAACTAAAATAAAATACAAGAATTTCTATACTGAGTAGATCTAAAACAATATAGTTAAATAACATAATGCCAAAATTACATTTAAAGAACAACTGCTGTGAAACTGTACTCGAATCTTTCTTAGCCTTTCATACTTATAAGAAACTCTTTAAACTTATATGATCATATTTTAGCTTATGCCCTGATCATATGCAATGTACTCTACATACGAAGAATCATATCGAAATACGATCTCACCTTACAAGACTTAGCTGACACACCCGGGATGCTAAGCCTGACTATGTCACTGGTCTGCAACAGGAAAATGACACTCTGGCCTCGGCACACCTGTGGGCCATAAAACTAGACTCCTCCTCTAACTTGAGCACACAGGCAGAGAGTCAAGCCACCTATTGGTTTTTTCTGTACTCTAGTGCCATTGGGACCTCTGGTTGATGTTGAACACTACATGTTGTATTTTAAGGAGACTTCCACTAGGGTTTCATCCCCCGTACCACCTGTTAGTACATTCCGACCTCCGTATACTGGACACTGCCAGGGTTAGGTCGTTTCATCCCTATGGCGCAAACCTCTCATAGGAAATCTACAGTGTTCAGGGCCCCTAAATCTATTATTTTATTATTCTTGGAAAGCTCTTACTATATTGTATCTTTTCCTTACTTATACTTGACTCTGGTATATCTATGGTACCGAGTCTATTTATCTAAAGTTTATAAATACGACATGTATGTCATCCTTAACTTGGCAGAGCAGTATATTCAAACATTGTAATATACTGAGAAATCAACATACTATACATGTAGGCAGACTGAAATACTTAAATAAATAGAATACATGTCCATTTGGCACTTATACACTAGAATCATGCAATTAAACATCTTAATATACTAATAAGAGCTAATTACTTGGCATAAAAGTAATTGTCATTTGCACCTATAACTTATTTGCACTTTCTTGAAAAATGTGCACATCGACCCTAATCCTGGGTTGTACATCTCATAACTTAATTAAGAGTTTTTTTTTTGTCAGAACTTAATTAAGAGTTAATTGCTTAACATGGCAAGATTTATTAATAATAACTGAGAATTTCTAATGATGTCCTTGAGAAACGTTCCAATCTGTGTTAATACTAAATCACACACATTAACTATAACAGTGAGCATGCAACAAATTTATATTGAGACATTGTGAGTCATCGTCTATTTCTTTAAATCGTGCAACTAGTTAATTACTAAAACCGTACAGCCCGGGTTTATACCCAAACCGTACAACTACTGGAAATCTACGTCGTGTGCTAATGTCTTTAACCTCTAAACTGAGCAATTTAGGATTTAATCAATCATATAGTTTCAGTAATCCAAATCATACAAATTAGTTAACAAACTAAATCATACAAAATGTGAAGAAGAAAAATGTGCAACGAGAAGTCAGGCGACGCCAAGACTAACCGACACTTGGGTGGTATCACAGATCTAACCAAAATTGTCCATTTCATGGAGTTAATACTTGCTTAGTGAGTGAAATTATACTCACAAATGTTCGAGATGGCCGAAATCAACTGGAAACGCACCCAAAGCCTACTTCCGGGCGTCCACGGGTTTGTCTTCAACCTTGGGCTTGCCCTGGTTTGGACCTGCTACAAGCAGCAACTCCACCTCGCACACATGTTGAGGAAAAGGGCTCGTCTAGGTGTTGGTTGTGGCTAGGAGATGTGGAATTGAGCCCTAAACTCACTATCAGAGTCAAGGGCAGCGATTTCAAGGTGCTTCCTGCGTAGAACAACGCCTGGCCGACGCCGCAAGGCTGCTGTGCTGCTGCTGGCCAACGCCCTAGTTGGTCGAGGTTACAGTTGGGCGAGGAAGAGAGGAAGAAGAAGAAGGAAGGTGGTGCCAAGGTAGCTCGGCTCTAAGGAGCCCTAGAAATTGCCCTGCCTTTCTCCTCTGTTGGCCGATCAGGCCGTTGTGTGCTGCTGTTTCAAGTGGTGCTTGATAGGGTGAAAGGGATAAGGGAAAAGGGGAATTAACCAAATAAATGGGTAAATTGCAGATCTCAGCCCAAGAAACTGAAAATGCATATCTTTTGCCTCGGAGGTCCGATTCAAGTGATTTCTTTTGCAAATTTTCAAGCATGAGATCCATGACGTGTATTTTACTACGCGCTTAAACGCAAGTATACGCGTCGAGTAATATAGGCCTTTGTGAGGCCCGAGTCGAACTCAGGGATACGTGAATTATTTGAGACTCCTACTAACTAATCGCAATCAGCTAGGCCGAATGACAAAATAGGGTTTGTTGTCGAAATTAAAAAGAAAACAAAATGAAACAAAGAAAACAATCGATTAAAGATTAATTTAATCAATTCAAAAGAGTATCTTTAGGATTGCGGTTTCACCGCGGGTCAACATTGTATTAAGTTTTATATAATTCCTCACTCTTCTCTCTCTATCCGAGTAGTGGCCTGAAAATAGAATTACCCACTGTCGTGGTGTAATTCACTACTTAGGTTTAGGTTGATTCCACCGTCGTAGTAATCATTCCCCTAAACTAAGCGCATTACAAACGGTCTCTCAGTTTCCACCATTAATTTTACACCTCCTTTGTCAAGGGATTTATCGATTAATGTAGGTTTCGTCTCTTTTCAACCGTTAATCCTTCTGTCGAAGTGATTAAGGGCATTAGATTATTATTATGGTGATCAAGCATAACAATATATATGGAGAAAACGAAACTATACCACGGATTTAAGAGAGAAAATATGAATTATCAATATAAAATTGTCATACAATGCCTTCCCGGGCTACTCCCGGTCCTAAAGATGGAGGGTTTTAGCCTCTCATGTTCATCTCACACGAATACATGGTAGAAATAGGGGAATTCATAAGAAAAACATGAAACAAGTGGGAAAACCCCTGAACGGAGAAGAACCGGTAGATCCTTGGCATAGAATACGAGCTTCCCCGCTTATCGGTGGTGGAACTCGTCTTCGGCAGCGTCCGAATCACCCGGGATGAGCCTCTGGCCTCCGTTCTCTTTTCTCTCCTTCCTCGGCACTCGTGCAATGCAAAAAATGATCCTCTGGTGTGGGCGGCCGTCATTAGGTATAAGTCCCTAATTAGGTCGTCATTTAACTCCAGCCATCCGATTGAGATCGAAATGAATCCAACGCATATCTGCCGGCATCGATACCATCGACGCGGGTCGATGGTATCGACCCTCCCTTTTTGGCGTCGGTTCTGTCATTAAGCGACGTTGTAGCCTCCATGCGTCGATGGCATCGACTTGGGTCGATGGTATCGACTCTTTGCTGCTTCTTTCGGCTGACAACCTGTGGCTTGGTCGACGGTATCGACTTCCGTCGATGGTATCGACGGAAGCAGATACTTGTTTTTCCTGAAATTCCAAGACAAGACCGAATAAATCCACACAAATTATGATAATGTGATAAATAATGCTCAAAATGATAAAACTAAGGGGATTTGACATAAAATGATGGCAAAGACCGAAATGAGTGAATTATGCAATATTATCCATAAAAATGACTAATTAGAGCATAAAACACATATGAAAAAGGTCTATAAATGCGACTCAAAATCATCGCATCAAACTCCCCTAAGCTTAAACATTGCTCGCCCTCGAGCAACTAGTCCTTAGAATAGAATTGTAGATGTCAACTAAAAATCAACACACCAACCCAACATCCCATGCGACTCCCACTGAACGTTCTCAAACCGGCCTTCTCTAACCACAGAACAGTAATTACCCTAAAGGCGACAATAATCATCAATAAGAGAAATTATCCTTAAAACCGATGAACACTATCACATAAGGCAGTTAACATAATAAAATTCGTCGATTCAGCATTGGTGCATCTTGTGATCACCTATACTACGTTGCTCGCCCTAACTACCATCTACATGGAAGCAGTTCTCCTGATAATCATTAGTGAGGAGAATTTCACGGTGGCCTACCAATCCGAGCAATGGGTGGATGGAAATGGGTGGTTCATGGAAGAACTTGGAAGTATTGCACAGTTTCAATATGCATAAAACAAAATGTCCTACGTGATGCAAATGCACATTAAAAATGCCCTAATGCCTAAATTGGGTGAAATGATGCATGCACTAACCTTCCACCTCAAAATGAGATGGAAATCTAATTAAGCCACATCATGTACTCAATTTTCCTGTAATGCGAGTGATATCATGTTCCTTTCTCCCTCTTATTCCATTTCCTTCTAAATTCTCTTTCTTTTTTTTTATTTTTTTTTCAGATTTCCAGACAATTTTTTTAATATTTTTTTTCTTTCTTTCTTTTAGCCCACATATCCATAATTGCTTAGAGATACATGTATTGGGCTGTTTTCTTCATGATTGGAAATCTTTGCAATATTTCAAAGGTATGGAACAATTTAGATCACTTTTTGAGGAAAAATTTGAGATACATGGCGTACTTTATGCATGAAAACCATGAGTGCAACTACATGACATGCACCTAAAGGTAATGTGCATGAATCCCTATATATATATATATATTATTTTATTTTATGCACAAGAATGGAAAAAATATCAATGCAAGTCCTATCTACATGCTATGCACACAAGAAGGAATTAAAACTGCACTTTACTTCCAATTCTTAGGTGGATTATGGAAAAATGAAGTGGAATGATCACAAGATTAAATGACTGAACCTTAGAAAGATATTATGTGTCCCTCTTTACTGACCTGTGTAATAGTTTAAAGGGTTCTCTCTCTTACATCCAATTAAGGTCTCATTACCATTTGGTTAGGTTAGGCTCAAACAACCGTTACTATCCACTTTTCATGAATCAATAGGAGTACAGGTGTGAAATGTTGTTTTAAAGTTGACATAATCAATCATTTTCGTAGGATAAGTTCCCCAAGGACAACCAAGTCAAATTTCCCTTAAATTTCCCATGAACTAACAGCAAGATGACAAACTTTTATGACATCCACAGTTACACTAGATAGCACGTGGATCCTACAAAAACTAAAAATGCAAGAAACAAATAACACTGCTAAAAACTAAAAACAATAAAAGAAAAGATAGATCTATTCCAACTACCCCCCTAAGCTTGAATTTGACTATGGCCTCATAGTAAAAAACAATCTTAAGAGTGGAACAGAGATACCAGATCAGTCCGATGGTGGTGGAGGCGGGTACTGCCAGGGTCGTGGGGTCCGGATTTGCTCTGGATGATGTGACTTCATTTGACCAATAACCCCGTCTTGAATAACTGACACCGACACTTCTGTGTGCCCGTCGATACCATCGACGGAAGTCGATGGTATCGACTCGCTGATTAGGGCAACTGCCTCGCGAGTCCGGCCGCCGCCTTTTTCTCTTGAAAATGTCGATACCATCGACACACCCGTCGATGGTATCGACTCCACTGAGTCGATTTCTTCTGAAAATCTCCAGAGATCTCGATGGTATCGACTGGCATGTCGATACCATCGACTTTGATATTGTGATCTGCCTATAGGTAGGTCGATACCATCGACTAGGCCGTCGATGGTATCGACGCAGAGCAAAATCTACAGTCGTCAACCTATAACCCGGTCGATACCATCGACCAGTGTGTCGATGGTATCGACTCTGCCTCAGCCTGCACATCAAACAAACCGATCACGGTATCTTTTTTTTTATACTAAAAATTGAACAAAACTAAAGCAACCTACGATTATAAATACTCTATCCTAATGTACCGATGGTTGGGTTGCCTCCCAACAAGCGCCCTTCTTTAACGTCTTAGGCTAGACGTCTTCCCAGCATCTCATTCATTCACAAGTGTAATGAGTTTGAACTCATTCACTTTTCTCTTGTAGTTTTCACCAAAATACAACTTCAACCGCTGCCCGTTCACCAAGAACGTGGCATCTCCATCACGCACAAGAATCGCACCATGCGGTCTCACCTCTTCCACTACGAAGGGTCCACTCCACCGGGACTTCAGCTTCCCGGGATGCAATTTGAGACGGGAGTTAAACAATAGAACACTATCTCCTTTCTTGAACGTGCGCAGCTCGATATGTCGATCGTGGATCAGCTTTGTACGCTCCTTGTAGATGCGGGCATTCTCATATGCCGTCATGCGTAACTCATCTAATTCATTCAACTCAAACATCCTCTTTCTCCCGGCTTCATCATAACTCAAGTTCAGCCTTCTTAGCGCCCAATGGGCCTTATGCTCCAACTCCACCGAAAGGTGGCAAGCCCGGCCATATGCCAACCTAAAAGGCGTGGTGCCTATAGGTGTTTTGTATGCCGTTCTATACGCCCAAAGTGCGTCCGGTAGTAGGGCACTCCAATTTTTCCTTGTGGATGCCACTGTCCGTTCTAGAATCTTCTTGATTTCCCGATTTGAGACCTCCACTTGTCCTTGCGTCTGTGGATGATATGGGGTGCCGATGTTGTGCTTGACCCCATATTTCTTCAAAAGTGTCAAAAATTTCTGATTCCGGAAGTGTGTGCCTCCATCACTTATGATCATTCGGGGTATCCCGAACCTGCAGAATATATTTTCTTTCACAAACCTGCACACTACATTAGAATCATTAGTCCTTGTGGGGATTGCTTCCACCCACTTCGACACATAATCAACAACAAGCAAGATATATAAATTTGAATTCGAGGACACAAAGGGTCCCATGAAGTCTATGCCCCATAAGTCAAAAACCTCAACTTCCTGAAATACATTTAGGGGCATTTCTTTTCTCCTTGAAATGTTACCTGCTCGTTGACACGGGTCACATTGCCTTACAAACTCGTAGGCATCCCGGAACAAAGTTGGCCAATAAAGGTCGCTTTCCAACACTTTGGCTGCTGTCCGTGAACTAGCATGGTGTCCTCCCATAGGCGATGCATGGCAATGGTGGAGAACACTCTCGTACTCCACCTCCGGCACACACCTGCGAAGAATACCATCCCTGCACTGCTTCAAAAGAATTGGGTCATCCCAAAAATAGTATCTCAAAGAATGAAAGAATTTCTTTTTCTCTTGATAAGACCAGTCTTCCGGGATGATCCCGCAAGCCAAATAGTTAACAATTTCAGCAAACCATGGTTCCTTAGAATCAATTTTCAAAAGTTTTTCATCGGGGAACGTCTCGGTTATGGGTATGTGTATATCTTTCTCATCTACCCTATCTAACCTAGACAAGTGGTCAGCCACCGCATTTTCAATTCCCGACTTGTCCTTGATTTCAATATCAAATTCTTGTAAAAGAAAAATCCACCTAATGAGTCCAGGCTTTGCATCCTTTTTCTCCATCAAATATTTTATCGCAGCGTGATCAGTCCACACAACTAATTTAGAACCCACTAAGTACTGCCGAAATTTTTCAAAAGCAAACACGACGACAAGTAACTCTTTTTCTGTAGTTGTATAGTTCAATTGAGCATCATTAAGTGTTTTGGAGGTGTAGAAAATCACAGCGGGCTTATTATCTACCCTTTGCCCCAAAACGGCTCCCACTGCATAATCGGAAGCGTCGCACATCAATTCGAATGGTTTTGTCCAATCCGGCGTCTGAACAACCGGAGCCGAAATCAATCTTTCTTTCAAAACTTCGAATGCGTGAAGACACTTATCATTGAAATAAAAAACTGCATCTTTTTCCAACAATTCGAATAAAGGTTTTGAAATTTTCGAAAAATCCTTGATGAATCGCCGATAAAACCCGGCGTGTCCCAAAAAGCTTCTCACCCCTTTTACAGAATTTGGTGGGGGTAGCTTGGAAATCACCTCAATTTTTACTGGGTCTACCTCAAGACCCTTGCTAGACACCTTGTGTCCTAGCACTATTCCTTCCGTCACCATCATGTGACATTTCTCCCAATTGAGGACCAAGTGTGTATCCTCACAACGCTGTAACACCTTGTCCAAATTATAAAGACACTCATCAAAAGACGCCCCATAAACCGAGAAGTCGTCCATGAAAACCTCAAAACAACGCTCCACCATGTCAAAGAATATGGCGAGCATGCAGCGTTGAAACGTCGCTGGCGCATTACATAATCCAAACGGAATACGTCGGTAAGTAAAAGTCCCATAGGGACAAGTGAACGTAGACTTCTCTTGATCCAAGGGATCAATAGAAATCTGGTTATACCCCGAATACCCATCCAGAAAACAAAAATGCGACCGACCGGCAAGACGTTCCAAAATTTGATCGATAAATGGCAAAGGAAAATGATCTTTAAGAGTGGCGGCATTCATTCGGCGGTAGTCAATGCAAACACGCCACCCGGTTATCAATCGGGTGGTGACAGGTTCATTCAAAAGATTTTTAGTAACAGTAATTCCCCCCTTTTTAGGGACTACCTGTGTGGGACTCACCCACGTCGAATCTGATATGGCATATATGATCCCTGCAGCAAGAAGTTTTATGACTTCCTTCTTCACAACCTCCATCATGCTCGGATTTAGACGTCTTTGAGGTTGAATGACTGGCTTGGCTCCCTCCTCAAGCCGTATCTTATGCTGACAAAGTGTAGGGGAGATTCCCTTGATGTTTGCAACAGACCACCCAAAAGCTCCACGGTGGTTCTTGAGCACTATCAGTAGTTTCTCCTCCTCATCCGCACTCAAGTAAGCAGATACAATCACCGGTAACTTGTCCTTCTCAGCTAGAAAGACGTACTTAAGATGCGGGGGCAGTGGCTTCAACTCCAACTCCGGCGGGCAAGTAAGAGATGATTGCAGCGGTGGGGGAAGTGTACCTAAGTCTTCATAGTGCCTTGTGTAGAAACATGGAAGCATCTGAAGCATTTTGGCACACTCCTTGAGTGAAGTACTCCGCATCCAATCATAAGTGACATTCAACAAACACGCCTCCAACGGAAATTCTGGATATGCATCAAAAACTGAAGTAATAATCGCATCATCCTCCCAAGAAGGTGGAATGTCCTCATTCTCATCATTCGGAAACCCAACAGCTTTGCATAAAGAGACAACTTTAGTTTGCTCCATAATGTCTACAGCTAATGTTCCATTATCCATCTTGCTCATCACATGAGCCATGTCCAAGAATGGCTTCCCAAGGCAAAGTGAGATATTGTGGTCCACATGTTTCACCATGTTACAATGTGCTTTTGCTTTAGTAGATGCATTGCTAGTGGGCATGACCATCTCAAAGCGATCATCCGCAATGCCCAAGGTCAAGCGACCTCTCCCCATCTCCAAGATCATATCGGCTGTTGCTTGGAATGGGCGTCCAAGTAGCAACTCATTGCCATGCTCGTCATGCATTTCCATAACCACGAAATCAGCCGGAAAAACAAATCGGTCTACCTTTACCAAGACATCTTCGCAGATTCCATAAGGTTTCACCACAGAATTATCAGCCAATTGGATAGTCATGTTGCTTGGCCTTGACTCCTTTAATCCCAACTTTTTAAATGTAGAAAGGGGCATCAAATTGATGCTTGCCCCAGAATCACAGAGTGCCTCTCCAAATTTGAACTTCCCGATAAAACAAGAAATATTGAAACAACCGGGGTCCTGTCTCTTCGGCGGCAAAGTGCCCATAATGAAAGCACTCACTTGCTCCTTCAGCACCACGACCTCAGTGTCAGGTATTTTCCTCTTTTTGTTGATGACATCTTTTAGAAACTTCCCGTAAGATGGGATTTTCTCAATCGCCTCTAACAACGGAATATTTACCGATAACTTTCTAAAGCTGTCCAGAAATTTCTTGAATTGTGCATCCACCTTCCTTGCCTTTGCACTATTGGGATAGGGGACCGGAACGGTATGTGCCCTTTGATGAGGTGGCACATAGGGTGTCAATTTCTGCAGTTCCTCCTCAGTAGCTTGTTCTTCATTACCATCCATAGCTATATCTTCAGCTTGCCCTATGACAGATGTGGGCTGCTCCTTCGTGGTTGCATCTTCAACTTTGTCCTGCGGTATGCTTGTGTCATCCATCCTTGGATTCAACACCTTCTTGCCGCTTCTCAGTAAGATGGCATTGGCCTGCTAGTTTCCCCCGGGAACATTGGTGTTCCCCGGAAAACCCGGATGTGCTGGCTTCTTCAAGCTTGCAATTTCAGCTGCCATCTGCGCCATGGAAGTCTCTATGGTTCTCATTTGAGCCCCATGGCTCTGCAAAGTCTGCCCAAATTGGTTCATAAATTCACCCTGTTGCTTGATTTGTTGCCCAAATGTGTTCATTAACTCCTAGTTTTGTTTGATGACCTGATTGAGCAACTCCGTGCTCTTGTCCTCTGTGGCTGGTGCAGGCTTGGCGTCCGGATCCTGCAGAAAATTGTTCGGATCCTTCCATGAGAATTTCTTTTCCTTTTGCCATGAGTAATCATTATTCCTGTACCCTTGTTGTTGCCTTATGTACTTGGCTTGAGCCTCATCCTCGGACTCATTGTCTTCCTTCTGCAGTAGCTTCTTTGCGAGAAGATCCATCTTCTCATTTAACTCTCTCATTGCCTTTGACTCACTGGCAACTCTTGCTTGCTCAACTGGGCCTCTCTCTCTTTCTCCCCAAGATTGCTTTCTTGCCATGTTCTTCAGTATTTCCCAGCATCTCGTATCAGTGTTATTTAAGAAAAATCCTGAACCGGCTGAGTCCAAGTTACTTCTATCATGCTCGGAGAGAGCAAAATAGAAGATCTTCACCTGTGTCTCCTTGTCCAGTCCATGATGCGGACATCTCCTCAACATGACCTGGAATCGCTCCCAGGTCTCAGAATATGTTTCACCCGCCTGTTGGGTGAAATTGTGAATCTTCCTAATCATGTCGTTGGTCTTCTCAGGAGAGAAAAACCTCTTGAAGAAAACCTCCACCATATGATCCCATGATTCAACAAACTCATCGTCGAGGTTATGTAGCCACTCTCTCGCAACTCCTGCCAGGGAGCTTGGGAACAACTTGAGGTACAGAACATCCTGTGGGAACCTGTCTATCTTCACCATATCGCAATTTTAAACGAACTGACTGATGTGTGCCATTGGGTCCTCATTCTTCAACCCGTGAAATGCATTTGATTTAACCAAGTTAATCAACACTGGATCAATCTTGTAGGTTGGAATGTTGAGCCCCTGTTTCTTGATAGGCCCCTTTGAAGCTGATGAAGAAGACGCTTTGATCTTCTCCCATATCGTCTGTGGTTCGGCCATTTCTTCTGCTTGCTCTTGCTCAGATTCAGAATCTATGTCGCTTTGGTGATCTTGCTCGTAGTAATCCTCGTCCTCTGGTCCCGGAGGTGGAACCTCAGGTGTGCGATTGTCGTAGTCTGTACTACGTGTATGCACCATGCAAAGTACCTGAAATAAAAAAATCGGGGTTCAGTACTATGCTTTGAACGAGTAAACACAAATATAGAGAAATTTAAGAATATTTAAAATTGTTTCAAAATAAAATAAAAAATGTGGCCTAGAGTGGCCGCTCTTAGCACTCGAAGTGCCAACAATTCACCGTATCCCCGGCAACGGCGCCAAAAACTTGACGTGTATTTTACTACGTACTTAAACGCAAGTATACGTGTCGAGTAATATAGGCCTTTGTGAGGCCCGAGTCGAACTCAGGGATACGTGAATTATTGGAGACTCCTACTAACTAATCGCAATCAGCTAGGCCAAATGACAAAATAGGGTTTGTTGTCGAAATTAAAAAGAAAACAAAATGAAACAAAGAAAACAATCGATTAAAGATTAATTTAATCAATTCAAAAGAGTATCTTTAGGATTGCAGTTTCACCGCGGGTCAACATTGTATTAAGTTTTATATAATTCCTCACTCTTCTCTCTCTATCCGGGTAGTGGCCTGAAAACAGAATTACCCACTGTCGTGGTGTAATTCACTACTTAGGTTTAGGTTGATTCCACCGTCGTAGTAATCATTCCCCTAAACTAAGCGCATTACAAACGGTCTCTCAGTTTCCACCATTAATTTTACACCTCCTTTGTCAAGGGATTTATCGATTAATGTAGGTTTCGTCTCTTTTCAACCGTTAATCCTTCTGTCGAAGTGATTAAGGGCATTAGATTATTATTATGGTGATCAAGCATAACAATATATATGGAGAAAACGAAACTATACCACGGATTTAAGAGAGAAAATATGAATTATCAATATAAAATTGTCATACAATGCCTTCCCGGGCTACTCCCGGTCCTAAAGATGGAGGGTTTTAGCCTCTCATGTTCATCTCACACGAATACATGGTAGAAATAGGGGAATTCATAAGAAAAACATGAAACAAGTGGGAAAACCTCTGAACGGAGAAGAACCGATAGATCCTTGGCGTAGAATACGAGCTTCCCCACCTATCGGTGGTGGAATTCATCTTCGGCAGCGTCCGAATCACCCGGGATGAGCCTCTGGCCTCCGTTCTCCTTTCTCTCCTTCCTCGACACTCGTGCAATGCAAAAAATGATCCTCTGGTGTGGGCGGCCGTCATTAGGTATAAGTCCCTAATTAGGTCGTCATTTAACTCCAGCCGTCCGATTGAGATCGAAATGAATCCAACGCATATCCGTCGGCGTCGATACCATCGACGCGGGTCGATGGTATCGACCCTCCCTTTTTGGCGTCGGTTCTGTCATTAAGCGATGCTGTAGCCTCCATGTGTCGATGGCATCGACTTGGGTCGATGGTATCGACTCTTTGCTGCTTCTTTCGGCTGACAACCTGTGGCTTGGTCGATGGTATCGACTTCCGTCGATGGTATCGACGGAAGCAGATACTTGTTTTTCCTGAAATTCCAAGACAAGACCGAATAAATCCACACAAATTATGATAATGTGATAAATAATGCTCGAAATGATAAAACTAATGGGATTTGACATAAAATGATGGCAAAGACCGAAATGAGTGAATTATGAAATATTATCCATAAAAATGACTAATTAGAGCATAAAACACATATGAAAAAGGTCTATAAATGCGACTCAAAATCATCGCATCAATCCACTACCTTCTCAAGGCATAAAAAAACAATAAATAAACCATCTTAGCTAGGTTAATAATCTTAGGTAATTAACTTAATGATTAACACTACAATTAACATTAATTACATCATATGAATCGATATTGGCTAATGATTCACATCTTAGCTTATCTTGATTAACCATGATGTTTAACAAGGTACTTAGCACTAATCAAGGTACTTCATGCTAATCGAGGTACTTACTGACTAACCTCAATTTGGGTTGTAACATTTATAGTATTAGTTGGTAACACTTATAAAACCTAGTGGAAATAAGGACTCTTCACATGATATGACATTCTCTTCACACAAAGAGAAACCAAATGGAAACAAAGATCTAAGATACCTTTCTCAAAGAAGGTAATGAAAACAATGTGTTCTTTCACATATCAAACTGTAACCACCATAGGATCAACCACACTTCCTCAATAAATATCAACAATAATATCTTCCAAGTCAAAACCTCTTCTATCAATCACATTGTCAAACATTTTAAAGTCAAACTATATCTTATTATTCATTTTACTTGCAAACATTTTCCAAATTACAAATGATCCTTAATTTCTCCTAGACAAATCGAATACAGATTATCACTTGTGTTCTTCATTTCTATGGTATGAGACTAAATTATTTTGTTTCTCTATAAGTGTTGATAAATCATGTGGTCATGTTGGCCTTTCCATGTCCTTTTATCACACTCTCTGGGATCACCTTCTACTTTATATCCTTTAATGATTGAGACCTTTCACTCTGACACACATAACTAAGGCTTTAAACACACAACAACATTCACATGATTATCATTCCTAATAACCATACAAACTTCTGAAGTATATGAATACAAAGCCATTAGTATGATGAAGTTCTCGTGTAAAGTCCTAGCTACAATATTAAGTCTTATACTAGAAGTCAATCTTGACCAAATCATACTCTTGCCCAAACAATTGTTATCGAAGGTAGGAAAATGCATGATGTTTGTTAGCCATGTGTGAAACAATCCACTACCTACATCAATCTGAAATCCATGTCCTCATCTTCAAAGTTGACTTTGATAAAGCTTTTGATCATGTAAATGATTGTTCCTTCTTGCATGCTTTGTAGGTGTTAATCCATCCATATTCTTTATAGATGGATACAACGATGCATTTCCACTACTACATTCTCCATTTGAATAAATGGATCACCCTTTGGTTACTTTTATTATAGCAATGTCCACCATTCTGGGGTCTCACTTTCATGTTTTTTTGTTTTTATCTTAACCCAATTTCAATAAGGTTTATTTTAGCCATGGAAAACAACATCCTACAATATTATCACATGAATTTTACAACTTGCAAATGAAACACTCATCTTCTTCATACCCACTATCTGAAATACAAGAAACCTTAAAATAATCATGAACATTTATAACATTACTCTGGACTAAAAACTAACTTCTCTAAATCATCTCTTTTACCCGTCACCATGATATATGACAACCTTGTTTTCCAACTGATATTAAAACATAATATAAAGTTCATGAAACTAAATATCCAATTAAGTCAAACAAATATATTTATGTATTCAGCAAGGTTAATGTGACACCCTTTGCCACACAAAGAGAGATTACTCAAAACTTAATCAAGATCAACCACTAATCAGCAGATTACCGAAAATCATAGTATATTCAAGGAGCCACATCATTACTTTCCAATCAACTTGTTACATAAGTTAACAGTTCCACATGTATGTACATACCACCAAAGGCACACAAACTGATCGATCATCATGTCATCAAAACACATCAAGAACACCTACAAGGACGACACATATGACTCTATTACTAGACGTTATTTGTATACCATGATCCACCACGTGTAGTTTCTCTTTATTTTATGTCCTTAGATATTTGATCTTTAGTTTGGCATGCACGTACACCTAAAAGATATTTAACCAACGAGGTAAGACAAAAGTCCTAATGAGAGATATAACTCTCCACCAACTCTACTATTATCATAAATAACTTAGCAGAAAAGAATATTATTATAAGATAAGTAGATTCAACAAATTCTCTTAAACAAGGCAACTATCACTTGTTTAAGCAGTTTAGGCATCTACACTACACAGTAGATTATCTTCACGCTTGAAAAGGAATATGAAGAACATGCATAATTGTTATAAACTAAACAGTATAAACGCAAAGCAAGGCATCATCCAATGTTTTTGTATTTTCTCCTATACATGTATAATACATAGATGATTATATATTTTATTATGCCTTGAGGATTTGAGTCATACCACCCAAATCCAACTGACCACTATGAAGTCAAAATCAGTGCCATACAAGGTCAATGGAAGAGTCGAAATTCCACGACCTCACCCCATCATTCAGTACGAGTGAACTTGCAATGACATCATGAGTCAACTGCTACCAATGACATATAGTCCAGCTATACAAGTATAGCCCACCTTGGTATAGGTCACGGCGCTAGCAAAACTGAGCTACGGCCCGCAGCCGCACTCCTCTCAGGGTATGGCCCACAACCAATCATGTATCACATATCACGTATATCACGAATCTCGGGGCATTATCTGAGGCTCACGCATGGCCAAAGTCACCCTCAATTGCTTGATATTAGGGTACCAAGTTGTCCCCGCATACGGAACAGTATGCACTCCAAGTTCCCCGTAGAAGATACTCATTTCACCATCTAGCAAATGTTGACACTAAATGGATCTATGGCATAGGGCAAGCTACATGATTAGATTTTACTTGATTAATTAGACCAATTAAATTGTCTTTTAGCATCAATCAAGTTATAACGTACAAAACATAGTCAAATTCTTCAAAAGAAAGGGCATAGTATTACAATAGAAGATATAATCGTTTAAACTATAAATTGATTCCCATCATCTCATAACACTATATCACTGTCATTCACAAGGCTATCACCATCAACATATTATCATGGGTATCAATCCCTCATTCCAGTACCAGAGGATATCACCTCACACTAGTACATAACCGGCCTTTAGTGTCAGTTATTTAAGGCCCTTTAGTGTCGGTTTCTAAGCGACACCTATGTGGGCGCCGCTAAAAGCCCAACCTTTACGCGTCGATTCTCAAACCGACGCCACAACCCTTCGTGTGCCACCGAAAACGCGTCGAAAATGCGCCAACAAGGGGTATAGGCATCAGTTATCGTCTTCGTAACCGACACCGAATCACCCGCTTACATGGCTATATCGTCGGTTTTATACAAATATCTAACACGTATTGCCACGACCGTACTGGCCAGCACAGCCGTGGTGTCTGGCGTCATTAGGGAAATTGACGTCGGTACTAGTATGGAAACCAACACTATAACCTTATGTCGTCGGTTTTATACAAATAACCGACGCCTATGATTTGATTTTTTTTTGCTGTCAGTCTGCATACCTGTTGCGGCTGGTCGTAGGATGAGAAACCTGTAGTTCAGTTATGAACTGCAGGTTTTACGACATCCATTGATATCAGCCAACAACAAGCCACAAACCTGCAAAATTAACATTATGGACAAATTATTATATATGTGATTCACACTCATGTATAAGAAAATTTAATTCATATTATTTTTTCATCACACGCATGTAGAAACTAGTAGCAACCTGCAGTTCCATTTATTTCATCTATTTTCACATTCAGATACATGTAGAAACATTCATGTATTGATGATTTTCACACACATATGACAATTCATAAAAATTCATTCACATTCACACAAAATTAATTATGAGAACAAAGTTATTATTTATTCATCATCATCATTGTCATCATCATCATCAAAATCATATTGAAAAATTCCCACTATTTGCAGGGCTTTTGCCCAATCTTCTCTTACAACATCTAATTCATCTCTCGTATAGGGAGCATGTACATCGAAACGCTTTGCACCTGTGTTAAAGTCCTCAGTTTTAAAGACCTACAAAGAGAATGACGTACATACATAATTATATTAATATATAATAAGATTCATATATTTCATATTATCTAACGAGACTATGTATAATACATGTTGTATGTTATCGATTTCCAATACAACATGTTTGATGATTAGGTCCATAAATCACATCACATAGTAGGCACATGCCCAGCCGTTGTCTTGTGTAGCACACTATAAATTGAAACATACAAAATATTCAAAAATACAAATAAGCACACTTCACATAATTAATATATACATTGGAGTCAGGAAATTACTTTCACATTCTTCCAAATGAGTGTCAGATTTTTTTTCCTGGGGACCTTTCCTCCAGCTTTTTTGTACTCTTGTAAAGCCCTATATATGTTAATGTAACACATTAAATTGCATAATTAAATAGTAATGCAGTAACATATGTTAACAGATATAAAAATATAAAATATTTCTCACGAGAATAATGACCTTTTAATTGCATGTCCATATACATCCAACTCACTCCCCGCAGGATCTAGATAATAGACGGTGAATGTCTTGGGGACAATAACTAATAACTCCCAATGCTTAGAACTACAGGTATGAAAGTAGAAAATTAATAACTCAATATCCGCAATAAAAATGTAATTTGCTTTAAGTCCAAATTACAAGCAAAGTAAACTTACTCGACATTGAATGGAGCTATTATCACCATCTTATTATTTTTACCAAAATATTCAAAAGCATCACAGCAGTATGAAGTAACTGAACCAATGTATGTATCTATAAGACTAATCAAAGATGGAACCAAAAATCCCACATGGGAAAACCCAAAATCTTTACATGTCTTGTATAAGTGGCTGCAAAACATGTATTACGTATGCACTAATATATAAGAAACCAGATTGTCGTATATAAAACAAGGTATATGGATGTATAAACCAGATTTCCGTATGCATTAATCTCACCATATCCACAGCTCTATCATGGATGTGTTCAGCCATTCATACTTAAACAACTCCAAAATATCTTGTATAAATATGTTGTTTCCGAATGTTTGACCTGCATTAATACGCATCCAGAACTTCTATTACGTATACATTAATACGTATGCTAAACTTGTATAAATAGATTGTTATCGTATGATTTACCTGCAACATTCTCCGGAATAGTAACATTTATAGGGCAATTTGGATTATGTTCGCCGATCCATACTGCCACACTCCTACAATTAGGACCTATTGAGGCGTGTAGGTCCCCTGGAAGCCAACTTGGTAGTCGAGGAGGTGGAGGCCGAGATGTAGCGGGTCTCATATGTTTGACATGTATATATAATTTCCATATCAATTGACTCATATATATATACACACTAACAAAGTAAAGTAATGAAAATTTATCATACAATATCAATATAGAGGACATTTGCTTCGAGCCACAGTATCACTCTGCCTACTACCTCACTAAGTGTTTCAGCATCTGGGTGTGCATGAGGCAGTGCAAGAGTCGTCCAGCCAGTGAGTATACGTATGGGCCTCACACGTACCATGCCATCTGGTACTGGACTCCCATGAAACATGCACCCTTTAAGGGGTGGGTAATCCGATATGTCTGCAACGATATATCCTTCACTTTGTAGTCGGCATGGCTTCAACCCCTACAAATTGACATAAAGAATGTTATATGCGTATATACATAAACATATCATCTTGAACAGACTAGCTATTATATATGCCATAAAAATACTTACAGAGGACGTGCTAGGTGGGTCTATAGGATTACTCCCAACCTCTGCAGTACGAGGAGTAGGAGAAGAGAGGTTCGCCACAAGTACTATCTGAATGGCAGTCTGAGACGCCTACCACTTGTGAAATGCTTCCTGGAGTCTATTTTCAATTAAGGAATCTACCTATACATGGATAAAAGAAATTCTAGTTTCTGATTATTGAATTCCCTTTCGCGATAACGTTCTAAAATAAGAATAAGTTACCTCAGCTTGTGAAAGCCCCACTTTTGGGACATGTTTACGCTGGGATGGCCCAAAGAACGATTTGATGCCCACACCAGTGCCTGCACCCCTTACACGTCCAGGATGCTCTGGGTTACCCAGAACAACTGTCAGTTCATCCCTTGTGCCCTGAGGGATGAACTTGCCTTCCTTCCTCTGCTCGTGCAGCTCCTGCTAAGCACCATCAACAAAAATTCATAAGTAAACATAACAATAATCAATATCGATAGATTGCTCTAAGAGTTTGATTTTTACCATTTTTGCATCCGCCTCAGCGGTTGCGGGCTTCGGTATCTCTGCCTTCTTGTTTTGCCTCCCAGCTATCCACATAACATGACGAGGCAGAGGTGCGGGAGCAACATTAGAGGACTCTACAGTCTCCTGAGTAGCAGTAGGCTGAGTAGACTCAGCCTGTAGTCTTTGGCGAACGCCTGCATATCCTCTTGGACCCATTATGTAGTCATGCACATTCAGTGCACGCCTTGCTCGTTGAGCATCACTCTTAGCCTAGTTAGTTAGCACATTGATTTGGTTAGTAACACTAAAGGTTAATCTTGAATAAGTGAATACATAAAAACATATATTAATTAAATTAGGAGTGGTGATGCTTAATACCTTGAATTCATCTATTTTTCTTTGGCTAACAAACTCCTCCCATTCTCTGGGGTCCAAGTAGTTCCATTGCTGTGTGGCTTCCTTCTTCCTATATTTATTTTTTAAAGAGAATACAAACAAAAATTATTAGTGTAAAGTTAGCAAAATACTGATCAATGTCTAGAATTGGAATCTATCAAGAACCTATTCTCAACACCGCGTATGTAATCTCGGGTGAGATTGGTCCAATAGTTCCTTAGGACCCTCCCACAACGTTGCATCACACATTTACGATGCAACTTTTCATCCAGATCAAATATGCTCTGCAAATTAAATAGAATTGCTATTAACTAGTATCCTAAAAATTAGTAATCTACACAAATAGAATTACAAATAATAATAACTCACGCATAGTTCCTTCCATATGTGGTCTTTCTTCTCCTTAGGAACTCTATGCTATGATTCTAGGATAAGACTGCAATGGCTGCGAGTAAGAACCCCAAGATATGAAACAAATGAGTTGCGGTTCACTCCATATGGATTTTCTGTCTGATCAAAATCCACAACCAATTTGGGTCCATTGCCCCTTTGCTGTATTAACTTGTTCATCATTGTGATGCCCCTCACTTTCTCAATTTTCTTTTGCTGCTCATCAAGTACTGTAATTTCTTCAGGGGGTACATCACCAACCTAAAATTTGATAAAAAACACACTTACATAATATAATTATAAATGAACATATAGATAGAAACCTCAGGGATATATTCTTAAAACTTACATTGTCAGGCGGTGGAAGCACGTCCTCACCCTCACGACGATCATCAGCACGGTCCTGATCAGCCATTTGAAAGTTCACCTTCAAATTATAAATTTTACATTGTAAAGTACCACTAATTTTAAAGTTCACATTGTAAAGTACACATTCACAGGGGTGCAGCGATTGCGAATGGACATCCCATGTGCTGTCATTCTTATAATAAATGTGTACCACCTATCCCATTCTTGAACACCCAATCTCACTAGTAAGTGTATAATGTGTATTGGGTTTTCAAGAAAATTTCGGCAGCATTTCCCCGTTGTTCTCTAAGTACATATGTACTTAGAGAACAAACGGGGAAATGCTGCCGAAATTTTCTTGAAAATCCAATACACATTATACACTTACATCCTAAGTGAGATTAGGTGTTCAAGAACAGTCCCGAACTGGGGACTATCCAAGATTTACTCCTAATGAGTAAATCTTGGACGAGTTTCTAGGCCAACAAATTCATGTGTTGTCATTCTTATATATAATAAATGTGTATAAACTACAGGCAACATGGTTAATCCTAATCTATAGAGCATTATTAAATAATAAATCAAGAAATCAATAGTTTCAAACATGAAATTTCTAGTAGACAAACTAACCTTTAAGTATATTTTATTCACAATCTACACATTTTTCTGATCAAAACCATATACAACATGGTAATATTAATGTGAATCAGAGACAAGTTTGCAAACTGGAGAGCCACAAGATTAATGGGTGTGCCTGTGATATAGGAAAAGCAAGAATAGGGGGGAAGGTCAGGGGAAAACCTGATAATGGGCGTGCCTGTGAGAAGAGGGACAACTACAGGCAGTGGGCGGAGGGCTGGTCGTCGAGCAGAAGGGCTCCGGGCAGAGATCTGGTCACCGACGTCAGTCATAAGGTCGCCGGGCGGAGAGCTAGCTGTGGTCGGGCAGAGAGCTGTGGTCGCCGGTAGGGGCTGGCGGAAGCAGAGGCGGCGGAGGCAGAAGAGGTGCAGCGGCAGATCACCGGTGGCGAGTGGCGGCGGTGTCGGCGACCAAAGCACGGCCAACAAACGGCGGCGGAGGCGGAGGCAGAGCAGCAGCGGTCGAAATTGTCAGAGCAGAGGAATCGATAGAGCAAAAACCCTGATAAGCGGAAATGAATGAAATAGAAGGGGGAAGAATTTCTGCCTCGCGCTGTTAAGTTAACTATAGGTGTCGGTTGCTAACACAAATCGACAATAAAAACTTTAAGTGTCAGTTTGCAACAAAACACCGACACTAAAGGGAGGTGAAATTTTTCACGGTTATTCACGCGAAAACACAATGGCGTCAGTTATTGTCACAAAACCGACGATAAAAAGAGAGCAAATTTCTATCTCGCAGAAAACCTTTAATCGTCGGTTACGGTTTTAAAATCCGACGATGTATGTTAATTTTTGGAGGTGATTTTTTTCGCTGGAAATTTTGGTTTTGGTGGTTACTTTTAGGCGTCGGTTTCTTATTAAGGAACTGACACTGAATAAAAGTGATACCCGTGTCTGGTCACCCTTCACATATTGATGTCGGCTTATTTTATACACCGACATTGTATATGTTAGGTGTCAGTTTATTAATACAACCGACACCATTAAAAGTGACGTTATAAGCCATTTCTGTAGTAGTGTCAACTAGGCACTAAGTCCTTGCTAGGTCCTAAGACCCATCACGTCACACTTGTAATTCATTATTATCTCATCATGCTTCATTGGGCACATAAGATTTACTTTTACCAATCATCATTTATGCCACGTCACATATACATACCATAGTAATAATTAGCTATTACACTCATCTGTGTGGCAAAGTTAATATTATATAATCAGTGAGAGAATACATTTCAACACATTAAACACATTTAAATAAAGCAAGCAATGCATCATAAGTTCTCTAATTTAGGATTAAGTTTCATGTTGATTCCACATAGGGTTCTCAAGCATCATTCTATCTCAAATCTTTGACTTTCACTACCTCTCATACGTTGGAGTGTATGAGGATAAGAATTAGACAATATAACCAAGTATGCCCATTCACATATTCATACTTCCCATGTTCGCTTATCGAGGCTTATAGCCAACACTTGATATTATTTGACCATCTTCATAGTATTCACTAATTATAACACCCAATCAACTCACAAGGTTAAAGTCGTGTAATGTAAGAGAGAGAGTACAATATCGTGATTTCTATTCATACACATTCAATAATATGACCTACCCTTAGAATCAGGGTCACTGCTCTTCACATATAGCAAACCCTATGGTTACATCACCCACCCTAATTACACAAATTTTCACTTTCTTGAAATTGATTTAGGTTTGAACAACATTAGTTAGATATGAATAAATTATCGTGTCATCAACACTAGGTATCACCATTTTATAAATATATATGCATATCATATCATTAAGTTATGTGTGGTTTACAACAATGCATTATGTAAGCATGTTAACTATTGCACCAACATGATGTTTCATCTCTATGTTACCCATATGTTATTACCCTCCACAAGTTATCAACCACAATATCATACTAAGGAATGTCAAACCTTAGATTACATAACTAGAGGGTTTTACTTCAAATTATACACAAGGAACTTATTAGATTATTAAACTTATTCATATGGTTTCTACACAAAAACTAACACCCCCTGATTACAAAAAGGCTCATCTCTAATATCATGTACACACATAGTTGTCTCATTAGCCTCTCTCTCAAATTATGATAATGTAGAAAGGAATATAGAAGACACTTGTCATGTATTACAATCTTTCACTAAGGAGAGCACATAAGTCTTACCATCTTATGATTATGACTATAGTATGGTTACTTTACCACTAAACCCAACTTCTATAACCTCCCACCTTATCAGAGAGTTTTAGAGCTACACATCATAAGTAAGGATTGACCATTCATAGTCATGACATCTTAGATGGATCATCACACTATGCATTGACTATACCCATACACAAGATTATTGGTGTAACTACCCTTCATTACACATGTATCAACTAATGGCATCTCGGTCTATCCCCTAACCCTAGATGTCGACCTCACCTTCAACTTAAGGTATCCATTTCACACTCATTATGTGATATCAGTTTCACCACCTTCTTGAGATGTCTGGTTATGATTAACATAGGGTATCCATTTATCATCAACCCTAGGTATCGATTTCATCCCTTCCAAAGTGCATCGAATTGACATCCACATTGCAACATGGTCTTAACACCCACTAGGTGTATCCGTTTACCTCATCAAGGCATGTCTCTATTTGTAACATCTTGGGTCAGACTTTGATATATCAGTTTCATCTTCTCCATGGATGTCAGTTTAACCTTACTTGAAAGTGTGTCGGCTTCTCACTCAACAAGGTAGTATCTCGGCTTAGCTTCACTCTGATGTGTCGACCACTTACTCCAAAAAGTGTGTCATACTCTCTCCCATGGGAGGGTACCTCGGTTTAGCACCTACATGGTATGTTGGGTCGACCTTATCAAGGTGTATCGGCCTACACACTAACCCTTGTGTCGGTCTAGACACATTCACTTGTGTCGGCTTAAGCTCCTCACTTTGTATCGGGTTAGACACATGTATCGACCATACCATCATATAGTGTGTCGGTTTAAGCACCAATTACACATGTCAATTTAAGAACCACAAGGCATGTCAGGCTATCACCCTCAACATATCGGTCTAAGGTGTCGGCTAACAAATCATATCAGTTTAACCCCTCTAGAGCATGTCGGGTTTGAACTAGCTTGGAGTGTCATCTAGATCAAAGTGTGTTGACTTGTCATCTTCAACCTTAGGATACCAGCCACTAGCTCAACTGTAATCATGGAAGGAAGGTACAAGATATGGACAACAAGCTAAATGAGGTTCCTTCATCAAATCAGTTCTCAAAACCATCATTAACTACTAACATATATGAGATAAACAATTTAGAGATGAGAATCAATATCAACACATGAAAGAGTGAAAATAACAAAGAAGGCTAAGAGTTATATAACCTGCCTCAAGAAGATCTCCATTAAGGGTTCAAGATCCATGATCAAATATCCAAAGCCCATGTTTTCTCAAAGTTGAAGATGATCCATCAAGAGTCCCAAACTCGACCTCAACCTTATCTCCAAGAAAGAAGAAGAAGATGCCAAGGTTATGATAGCTCAAAGAGGAAAGAAGTAAAGAGAGAACCATGACCTATTCAACCTTTATTCAAGTTATGATCCATGGCTGAGAGGGGAAGAAGAAGATGAAGAAGAGAGCTTAAAGAAATCGTCACTGAGAAACATAACTCACCAAGATGGAAGTTAAACCAAGAATCACCATGAGCAAGGAACTCGACCTCCCAAGCTCCATGGGGACTTCCTCTAGCTCCTTAAGCTCACAAGCTCGTCCACCAATAAGAGAAGAACAAGAATGGATGAAAGGGTTTACTTGTGTGAAGAGGAAGGGGGTTATATACTTGAGGGAAGAAAGAGAGATCAAAAGAGAGGTGCCATTACCTTAAGAGTCTAGGTGACACTTGTCCACATGCAAAGGCCACATACAACCCCTTTAACTTAACATGCAAGATTATTGTGATATACTCTATGTAGAGTATCCACCTCTTATATTCCTACCAAGGGTGCCACATCTCCAAGCCGATACAATACACTACACCAAACTGATACACTACATTCCAAGGTCGAAACACACATTGTCCATTGATCATTATCACTAGGAAGGATATCATCTCTTTCCCGAGATTCAAAATAGGTTCCCAACTCATTCCCTATGTTCTATATGATTTCAAATAAGATAAGGAGCACTCTAGAGATGGTAAATTGCATGTTACCCCCTTTAGTTTCAATAAATTTCAATTTACACCAAAACTAGCACACAAAGCACAAACATCATCCACACATGCTCAACTTGAAACTTAAGCTCTCTGTAAGGCACCACATGGCATCACACACACACACACACTCTCTCTCATTATGCTAAATCACTATGGACACGCCCAAAATGTGACATATTTCAAGATAACCCCTCATCTTGGGTAAATTGCACTCTGGTCCAAAACACACAAACATTGCTCAAACATTATCCAAACAGAACCAAATTTGAATCATAAGTGTGTCACATGATAAAAAAACACCTCAAAGGATTAGATTCAAGTTATAAACAACTTACTTTGGCAAAACAAATAGGGTTAGTCCAAAACCCAGGTGAGGGTCCTTACAAGTCATAAACCCCTAACAAGAATTTCACCCCCGACATCCCAAGCAAAAGGAGATGGATAATACCATGCATTGCACCTTCAAACTTTCACATAGATCCTTGATTTTAGGGTGATGTCATAAGACTTGATCAATATATTGTTCTTCCATCCAAGGTCAATATGAGATCTATTGCACATGACACATACTCAACTTATCCTTTCCACTATTGGCTGTAAGGTCAACCCTATGCGAGGTGATACTCTCTTAGCCATATAAGCACAATACATACTTATCCAACTCGAGTGTTAACTCTTTCTTATGTATCACCTTATCAACTTACCACATCGTATGATAAGATTCTCAAACTTGGAAGTTTACCATACCCTTTTCAAACCTCATCATGTCTCTTCCAAAGAAGGACTAGAAATGCATTTTGTCACTTACTTGGGGATACAAGACCTACCATGCTTCTGCTGCACTACTCTAATATGCTAACTCAACATAAAGCTCACTTATGACTTGTACCAATTGGCCTACTATCATGTACACTCCCAGTTGTACTTTCTCCTCAATTGATCTAGATAGGGATTGGAAATCCTGATTATCAATGTACAACCATCTTGGAACCCTTCTTACTTGAAAACTTGATAGGTGTACTCCAAGGGATTGTACTCAATCTGATGGAGTTTATCCAAGGAGATATTACAACTGTCTCTTCAACCTATGCATCCTTGTTGACGTCATCTTATGTGGTGCATAAACCCCTAACATGTGATATCCATACTATAGGTTGGGCACCTTGGTATCCTTCATATGTGACAAGAACACATCACATCCTCATAACATCCACCCTCTGGTGCTACTTCCAAACCCAATCATATCACAAGAATCTTTCTAGCATCTTATAAGGTTCATAAAACATCACCATTCTTAGATGTCACCATCTTGGAAACAAAGTCCAGGACCAACTGATACGTATCAGAGTATCCATCTTAAGATCACTTCTAAACCATGCACATCAAGTGACATAAGACTCACTTGACTGCCACATCCCTGAAAGGAAAGAACATAAGGGAACATACTTCTCTTATTACCACATCATCACTCAGAGATTTCTTATTAAGAGGAAAGGGTTACCAACCTCCTTGGTTATTACACGAGTATTCAATTGTTCATGTATCGTTTTAACTTGTTTTCACCTTGGTTTCCTTTCCATCAACATAGGAACTATAAATATGATTACATGCCATTACTCTTTCTTTAATTATTTCTCTCCATGTTTATGAACATTTCCTTATTTTTACCACATTTTTCATCTTTACATCAAGAATAGGATCATTATTCTTTACACATTCTTTATTGAGAAAGGATCATCTTCCTTGTTCCCTTTCACATATAATGAAAATTACACTTTATACTTTCTTATACTCATAGGTTGGTCTGAGATTAACTCAAGTTCCATCTTATTTATTCATGATTCATTCTCATTTGTCTTCTCACTTCATTCTTGTTTCAGGAATTCTCTTCATCTTAGGTGGATTTTACACCTTGACTTACTTTATTAGCACATATTCAACTATCTTTTTCTTCATACATTTCTTAAAATTACAGCTTTAAGAATGACTCTTATCATATTCACACATAGATTTAGGTTTTATGGAGCTGTATCTTTCTCTTTTAATAACCAAATATTCAAGTTTTAGTAAGTTATGGTGTAGTTCTTATCTCTTTTTCTAGTATGATGGAGGTATTAACATCATGATTCCTGATTTGTTATGCTCTTTAGATTGTTCCAAAATGACTACTTTATTAGAGTAATCAAAGAGAAATCAATCTAAGAGTTCCATATTTACCTTTTATTAAACATTTGAATACCTGGACAGGACACTCAAGTACTGAGATTAGACAGTATACACCATTATTTATATCATGTTCTTATCTTAGACACCATCCTAATGTAGTCCTAGTGTTCCTATAGACTCGACGAACCTATAGCTCTGATACCACCAAATGTGACACCCTTTGCCACATAAAGCGAGATTACTCAAAACTTAATCACGATCAACCACTAATAAGCGGACTACCAAAAATCATAGGAAATATAAACCAATTTGCAGTAAGCACCATGAGCTAAGATTTATTACACAAGAGTCAATACTTGCATTTCATAACATATATTCAAGGAGCAACATCATTATTTTCCAATCTACCTATTACATAAGATAACAATTCCACGTGTATGTACATACCACCAAAGGCACACAAATCGAAAACCACATATTGATCATCATGTCATCAAAACACATCGAGAGCACCCCAAGGACCTGAGTGTACAAGGATGGCACATAGGAATCTATTACTAGACATTATTTGTATACCATGATCCACTAGGTGTAATTCCTCTTCATTTTATGTCCTCAGCTATCCGATCTTTAGTTTGGCATGCACATCCCCTAAAAGATATTTAACCAACATGGTGAGACAAAAGTCCCAATGAGAGATATAACTCTCCACCTACTCTATTATTATCACATATTACTACACAGAAAGGAATATTATTATAAGATAATTAGATTCAACAAATTCTCTTAAGTAAGACAACTATCACTTGTTTAAGCAATTTAGGCATCTACACTACACAATATATTATCTTTATGCTTGAAAAGGAATACGAAGAACATGTATATCTGTTATAAACTAAATAGTATAAAAGCAAAGAAAGGCCTCATTCAATGTTTTTGTATTTTCTCCTATACATGTATACTACATGGCTGATTACATATTTTATTATGCCCTGAGGATTTGAGTCGTACCACCCAAATCCAACTGACTAATGTGAAGTCGAAATCACTGCCATACAAGGTCTATGGAAGAGCTATAATTCCACGACCTCACCCCCTCGGTCAGTATGAGTGAACCTACAGTTACATCACGAGTCAACTGCTACCAACGACATATAGTCTAACTGTACAAGTCTAGTCTGCCTTGGTACAAGTCATGGCGCTAGCAAAACTGAGCTACGACCCACAGCTGCACTCCTCTTAGGGTATGGCCTGCAACTAATCCTGTATCACATATCACATATATCACAAATCTTGGGGCATGATCTGAGACTCACGCATGGCCAAAGTCACCCTCAATTGCTTGATATTAGGGTACCAAGCTGTCCCCGCATATTGAACAACATATACTCCGAGTTCCCCATAAAAGATACTCATTTCACCATCTAGTAAATGCTGACACTGAATGGATCTATGGCATTGGGAAAGCTACATGATTAGATTTTACTTGATCAATTAGACCAATTAAAGTGTCTTTTAGCATCAATCAAGTTATAACGTACAAACTATAGTCAAATTCTTCAAAAGAAAGGGCATAGTATTACAATAGAAGATATAATCGTTTAAACTATAAATTGATTCCCATCATCTCATAACACTGTATCACTGTCATTCACAAGGCTATCACCATTAACATATTACCATGGGATATCAATCCCTCATTCCATTACCAGAGGATATCACCTCAACTAGGCACTAAGTACTTTCTAGGTCCTAAGACCCATCACATCACACTTGTAATTCATTGTTATCTCATCGTGCTTCATTGGACATATAAGCATTACTTTTACCAATCATCATTTGTGCCGCGTCACGTATACATACCATAGAATCATTTACTATTACATTCATCTTTGTGACAAAGCTAATATTATATAATCAGAGAGAGAATATGTTTCAACACATTAAACACCTTTAAATAAAGCAAGCAATGCATCATAAGTTATCTAATTTAGGATTAAGCTTCATGCATATTCCACACAGGGTTCTCAAGCATCATTCTATCTCAAATCTCTGACTTTCACTACTTCCCATAAGTTGGAGTGTATGAGGCTAAGAATTAGACAATATAACCAAGTATGCACATTCACATATTCATACTTCCCATGTTCCCTTATTGAGGCTTATAGCCAATGCTTGATATTATTTAACCATCTTCATAGTATTCACTAATTATAACACCCAATTAACTCACAAGGTTAAAGTCGTGTAATTTAAGAGAGAGAGTACAATACGATGCTTTCTATTCATACACATTCGATAATATGACCTACCCTTAGAATCAGGGTCAGTGCTCTTCACATATAGTCGATTAGGGTTTTACCTCATGGTTACATCACCCACCCTAATTACACAAATTTCCACTCTCTTGAAAATGATTTAGGTTGAACCACATTAGTTATATATGAATAAATCATTGTGTCATAAGCACTAGGTATCACCAGTTTATAAATATATATATGTGTATCATCTCATTAAGTTATGTGTGGGTTACAACAATGCATTATGTAAACACGTTGACTATTGCACCAACATGATGTTTCATCTTTAAGTGGCCCATATGTTATTACCCTCTACAATTTATCAACCACATTATCATACTAAGGAATGTCAAACCTTAGATTACATAACTAGAGGGTTTTACTTTAAATTATACATAATACACTTATTAGATTATTAAACTTATTCATATGATTTCTACACAAAAACTAACACCCCTTGATTCCAACAAGCATCATCTCCACTATCATGTACACACATAGTTGTCTCATTAGCCTCTCTCACAAATTATGATAATGTAGAAAGGAATATAGAAGACACTTGCCATGGATTACAATCTTTCACTAAGGAGAACACATAAGTCTTACCATCTTATGATTATGATTATCATATGGTTACTTTACGACGAAACCCTACTTCTATAACCTCCCACCTTATCAGAGAGTTTTAGAGCTACACATCATAATTAAGGATTGACCATTCATAGTCACGACATCTTAGAGAGATCATGAAACTATTTATTGACTATACCCATACACAAGAGTATAGGTGTAACAAACCTTCATCACACATGTATCAACTAATGGCATCTTAGTCTATCCCTTAACCCTAGATGTTGGTTTCACCTTCAACTTAAGGTATCGGTTTCACCACCTTCTCAAGATGTCAGGTTGGCATTAGCATAAGGTATCGATTTATCATCAAACTTAGGTATCGATTTCATCCCTTCCTAGGTGTGTCAACTTGACATCCACACTACAACACGATCTTAACACCCACTAGGTCTATCAATTTACCTCATCAAGGTGTGTCTCAGTTTGTAACATCTTGGGTCAGCCTTTGATGTATCGGGTTCATCTTCTCCATGGGTGTCAGTTTAACCTTACTTAAAAGTGTGTCGGCTTCTCACTCAACAAGGTAGTATCTCGGCTTAGCTTCACCCTGATGTGTCGACCACTTATGTCAGCCTCTCTTCCATGGGAGGGTATCTCAGTTTAGCACCTACATGGTGTGTTGGCTCAACCTTATCAAGGTGTATCGGCCTACACACTAACCCTTGTCTCAGACTAGACACATTCGCTTGTGTCAGCTTAAACTCCTCACTTTGTATCAGGTTAGACACATGAATCGGCCATACCATCATCTAGTATGTTGGTTTAAGCACCAGTAGGCATGTCAGTTTAAGCACCAGTAGGCATGTCAGTTTAAGCACCACAAGGCATGTCAGTTTAAGCACCACAAGGAATGTCGGGCTAGCACCCTCAATGTATCGGTCTAAGGTGTCGGCTAACAAAGCATATCGGTTTAACCCCTCTAGAGCATGTCGAGTTTGAACTAGCTTGGAGTGTTTTCTAAATCAAAGTGTGTCGACTTGTCATCTTCAATCTTTGGATATTGGCCACTAGTTCCAATGTTTTCATGACAAGAAGGTACAAGATATGGACAACAAGCTAAATGAGGTTCCTTAATCAAATCAGTTCTCAAGACCATCATTAACCACTAACATATATGAGATAAATTATTTAGAGATAAGAATCAATATAAGCACATGAAAGAGTGAATATAATAAAGAAGGCTAAAAGTTATATAATCCGCCTCAAGAAGGTCTCCATCAAGGGTTCAAGCTCCATGATCAAATCTTTAAAGCCCACATTTTCTCAAAGTTGAAGATGATCCATCAAGAGTCCCAAACTCGACCTCAACCTTATCTCCAAGAAAGAAGAAGAAGATGCCAAGGTTATGATAAATCAAGGAGGAAATAAGGAAAGAGAGAACCACAACCTATTCAACCTTTATTCAAGGTATGATCCATGGCCGAGAGGGGAAGAAGAAGAAGAGAGCTCAAAGAAATCATCACCGAGAAACATAACTCACCAAGATGGAAGTTAAACTAAGAATCACCATGAGCAAGGAACTCGACCTCCCATGATCCATGGGGACTTCCTCTAGCTCCTTAAGCTCCCAAGATCGTACACCAAGAAGAGAAGAACAATAATGGAGGAAAGGGTTCACTTGTGTGAAGAGGAAGAGGGTTATATACTTGAGGGAAGAAAGAGAGATCAAAAGAGAGGTGTCATCACCTTAAGAGTCTAGGTGACACTTGTCTAAGTGCAAAGGCCACATGCAACCACTTTAGCTTAACATGCAAGATTATGGTGATATACTCTAGGTAGAGTATCGACCTCTTGGTGTAACACCCCTTAAGCATACATGTGTCAACGGAAGCAACACCCATGCTTTCCATAACATGAGGTACTTTAGCTCAAAGGGATGTCACAACAATAATAAACATTGCAAATTTAGTAAACAATCACCATGCATTAAAATTGAACTTGATTCATACATTGTTTATAGTTGAGTTCTTGAATTGAAACTAATTAACTACCAAACATTATTTATACATGAAGTTAACTACAAACATTTGGATAATATTTTGTAGATGGCACCCCACTATATATGTCCTTTGGAAACCTCAATCTATTCATTAAGGTGGCCCTCATATGGCCCTTTCCTGGAAGTTGCTTTGTACATGTGGGCATCGCGCCCCCAGCCATGTATGCAATAAAAACTGCATTAGAGTAAGCGCCATTGAGTATTGCTATAATAACATAATAACTTGGCAATAATGAAAAACATGAAATTAATTGAACATTAGATTTGGATTCACATAGCTTAATCTTGGTGCTCATAAGGCCCGTAGGCTCGACATTAACATGATGAGGATAAAATAATACAACCCATTACATGATTCATCATTATCTTGGAATAATTGACTTTACTTGGCTTTCACATAAACATGACATGAATTTTTGAAGTAACATTAAAGCATAAAAATTGATTAATATCTTTAGGGGATCTTTCACATAGTTTAGACTTAATATGAAACACATGACTATGCATATAATTCATTTTCATCATCATAAAAATAAGGCAAAGCAATCCCTTCTCTCTAGGGCATCCACTCTCCCTTCTCTCTAGACCTCTCCCGGCAGCCACCGCTGGGGGGAGGAAGCGTCTCTCTCGGCATTCTCCTCCCCTTGGTTCCCAACAACCTTGGCGAGGTCCGGATCAGAAGTTATAGTGACCCTAGAGAAAAGGGCGTCTGAGCAGTCTATCCCACAGCTGCCGTTGGGCTCCCTCTCGGCTGCCAGGATCGATGAGAGATGAGCTACTCTACGTGGAGCCAAGATCGGATCGAGATCAGGCTGCTTTGACTTTGTCGACTCCCTCCATCCAAGAGAGATGGTTGGAGACGAGCCTGTCCCACACATCTGGCACCCAAGCATCGCTGCTCTATCAATGCAGACGAGGAATGGGCTTCTCACTCCTCTCTCTATGCATTTGCTCCTCCTTCCTCTGAGACAAGACCTGGTTATCTAGGATCTGGTGGCCCTCGACAGCGCTAGGATCTGCTCGACGACCATGGTGGCAGATAGGATCCCTGAAGGGCAACTTAGGCTTGTGCCCTCTTCACCCAGTCGGTGGTGCTCTTCCTCCACTAGTTCGATGCCACATACTCTCTTCCCATCTACATCATCAGGCTCTTCTACGTCCTTGGGCGGGCTGCTTGGTGACCATGGAGGTGGTCAGGGCCTTCGCACGGTGGCCTGGGTTACCCATCCTACGTTGCTAGTGGCGCCTCCTGCTAGCCAATGCTCCACGGGGGGACTTTGGCTATTTCCTAGCCTCGTGCCTCCGACTGGTTGCTCCCAGGAGCCTCACTCACTAGGCGTTCTGGCTTCTCTGCTACCATGTGTAGAAGACCTCTTGGTGTTTGACGAAATGCTTCTGTGTAATCAGAAGCTTTCAAGCAGGCACATGGGAAGTCAGGCTTATGGGGAGCAGATCGATTCAGGCTTTCTCCTCCTTGGCCCCTCTGCCACTGCTGCAAAGGATACACCTTTTCAGGTGTTTGATGTTATGCTACTGTGCAAATAGCAACAGTGGGTGTCATGTTGCTGTGTAAACAACAACTATCGAAGATCAAAATCCATTGTAGATTAGCAACTAGGATGTGTGGTGGGATGATAGTTAGAAGGATCTCCCTTATCTTGGCATAGTACCACACTTTGTGAGTACTCATAATAGATAGTTGGTGTTGTGCTAAGCATGAAGGAGTGATTTGGAGCTGATTTTTCCCTCCCATACTCTGTTGGCAAAATGCGCTGGTTCTTGTTTCTCACGTGACTTGCTCAGCTTCTTTTTGATCTGATGTTGGGGGTTCCTTTTTGGATGATTTTTCCCATTGAGAAACCTGAAGTTCTGGTAGCTGAGAAGGTCATAAGCTTCAAGGCTAGCTACATGCAGGAAAACTAGTGTTTGTTCTATGTCAAGCTACTGTTACTATTTGTGGGTTTGCTGAATGCATGTAATAGTGGCTTGTAATAGTCTTCTTCTGGTAGGAATGCTTGGATCTAGCTTTTTTAGTTAGATTGGTCTTCTAGAAATCTTGTGTTCTCCCCTACGTGGGGATTTTATTCCTTGTTTGAGCTTTTAGCTCCCGTTGATGTAATGGGGTACTTAGTGCCCAAAGTTTTTGGTATTAATAGTAACACACATTTTTGACCGACCAAAAAATAAATAAAAAGAAGGCAATGGAAGCCAAAACTGAGTACTTAAAATGCATGAACCCGCTTACATCTCTCTTAGAGAAGATCTTAGTTGTTCTTCTTACTTTGATGAAACCCTAACAAGTTCATGGGGATAGGAAACCCTAATTATCTTGTTCATCCCAATAACATCCATTAACAATAATATTTGTCTTAGATTCTAGGGTTTCATGGGTTCTTTAAACCCTATTTATACTAAGTTTGGTGCTTCGTTAAAACCAAAACAAAACAGGGCTTGAAAACTAGTCCATCATCAAAATGTCAAAAAATTGAACAAAATTCATATAAGGTTCACCTTCATATGAGGTTTGTAGTATTTTCTATGAATTTTTGAAGTTTAGGTATATGCTGACCAATAAAAAACTCTAGAAAATCCACCTGCATCCTTTATTTTAATTAAAGGATGAGTGGACCCTGCTGAGCTGGCCCACTGAGAACCAGACATGTGACCCAATCCATATCCAAAACATGTGATTTATCAAATTGATAAACTTGTCAATAGACCATATTGCCCAAGAGGCGCGTTACGAAATTAAAAATAACATGGGGGTAAACTCGTAAAACTTAGGTTGCTATTCTAATCAGAAAAACACCTCTGTGAGGGAGAAACCCAACAAAGAACAAAAGGAAAAGGCAAGGAACCCTGAATCAGAAACTAGATTCTTACTCTCGTCGGTGAAAACCAAGGCTTCAACCTTCATTGCCAAAGCCTAACGAACTCAGGGAACCAAACTGGTGGGTATTTGGTGGCTTGATGCTCGGAGTCCAACTCCGCCCTGGCTGTCATGAAGTAGCAACCTGACAACTCTTCCTGTACCATGGAGACCTGATACTTCCATCACAGAGATGACCCACCATACCCCAACAAAGCCAAAAGTCATGAAAATCATTGCAATCGATAGTCAAAACCTCGACATTGGTCTCAGTGCTAATGAATATGCAAAAAGGGGGAAAACTAGGTAATGCGACTTACCTTGGTTTCGGCCAACCCAGAGGTTGGAAAAGCTTCTAGGTTCCTCAACAAAAGTTTTCATGTCTTCCGTAGGGCTCGTGAACGACTGGAACACCATGGCCAGTTCAGAGTGGACAGAACACGTAGATGGAGTAGGGTAGAAGGGAGAATTGGTACAAGCGTTTGGTTCTATCATGTTCTGTGAACATTCTAGGGACTTGACTTATATACGCATGGGTTGGAGAAGGTCTAGAGTCTGTCGCAGAAGAAGAAATAGGGGAACTTGGGAGAGTCTGGTCTTACTGAGACTTCTAGGTCGCAAAGCCCTAGCATGATAGGGATCATACGATTTGCCAGGGTGCGAGGATTGCGAAAACCCTGCTCATATTGTGCAAAATCTAGAAGAGGGAAGGATCAGAGAGAGGATATAGAGTTGCACCTATAGAGTCTAGTGCACTTTGGTCATCGGGCGGGGAAGACAAGTCCTGCCCGGAGAAGGACCCGAGTCTGAGCGGACTCCTGAGCTCCGTGTGATAAAAAAAGGGATCCTAAGTTAATTTAATGTATGCATCAAATATTTGATTATTCATTGATCAAAAGTATATGCTAAATCTATTAATTGATTTGGAGGGTCAAACAAATTCCCACCGACGTCAAAATTGAACCATAAGTCAAAAACATGGTCTAGAATAATGCTATGTGGTATATTTCCAAATGGGATGATCATACAATGAACTATTTCAAGAATATGATTGTATCATTTATGTATATTTAATGGGTTATCATTGATCCCCATTTGTGTACTTTCTATTTATGACCACTTAGGGTTAGGTTTATCTTTAGTTGATTTTATTTGACGAAATTACCCCAATTAAGGCTCATATTCTTATTAATGATAATATGTTACCTAGAAGAAAGAGAAAGTGCATTATACATCTATGTTAAAGGATATTGGATTATCTATCATCATAAAAAAGATAAGACATTATTTTATGTATTGTACTTTGCTTTAAACATGATATTCTGATCTACAAGTTACATTGGGGTCTACTTGGTTCATCAAAGTGAAAGTCTAAAAATTAGGGTTTCCAATTAAGGATTCATTCATAAGTTTAAATTTTGAGGATGTTACACTTGGCTTCCTGCCAATGGAGCCACATCTACAAACTGATACACTACACTACACCAAACCGATACACTACATTCCATGGTCAAAACACACATTGTCCATAGATTATTATCACTACTAAGGATATCATCTCTTGCACAAGATTCAAACTAGGCACCCACCTCTTTATCTATATTCTAGATGATGTCAAACATGAGAAGGAACACTTTAGAGATGGTAAATTGAATGTTACCCCCTTTACTTTGGGTAAATTGCAATTTACACAAAAACTAGCACACAAAGCACAAACATCATCTACACATGCTTAGTTTGAAACTTAAGCTCTCTACAAGGTTTCCCATGGCATCACCCTATCTTTCATGATTCTAAAGCACTATGAGCATGCTCAACATGTCATGTATTGCAAGATAACCCCTCATCTTGGGTAAATTGCACTCTGGTCCAAAATAAGCAAACATTGCTCAAACATTATCCAAACAGAACCAAACTTGAATCATAAGTGTGTCACATGATAACAAAACACCTGAAAAGATTAGATTAAAGTTCTAAACAACTTACTTTGGCAAAACAAATAGGGTTAGTCCAAAACCTAGGTCATGCCTTACAGTTAGGGGACTTGCAACAATAACTTTCCCAACACGACATCTATGTCACATTTATATCATCATAACCCATCAATGAGGTTAGTTAACCATGACAATGGAAAATACAAAAATGGAGAAGAAAGATATAGAAGAAGTCATAGAGCTCGATGTAGTGTATGAATCCTTCTTCTACAACGGCTCCAAGCTTGAGCACTTACCTCATCTAAGGTGAAATGGAATGGATAGTGGTCAAAATCCTCAAAGTTGAGGTTTTAGGGTACAAGATGAAAAGGGAGTGGGGTGATGTAGGTAGGTGATAAGGGGTGGAATGAATGCCCAAAGGGGGGTAACCATGTGTTCCTAATCACAACCAATGCTTATATAGGGGCTTGGAAAGAACATGACTAAGTAGGGGCATTTGGGTAAAATGATACTAGGGAAGTAGTAGGGTTTGGTAGGTAACACGAATGTTCTGGCCAGAATGGTCGTGGTGTGGGTAAGTAGGAATGGATGTGGTGGATGGGAACGACCATGGTGGAATGCTGAAATGATCATCAAAATTTGGATTTCAAGGTCGGGTAGCACGGCCGTTCTGGCTAGCATGACCGTTTTGAAGATTTCTTAGCACAGTTGCTTTGTCCAACACAACCATTTTGGGGATTTCCCAACATGGGTATCTAGGCAAAACATACATTCTAAGGATTTCCTAACACATGCATTCTGAACGCACAACCATTTTAAGGATTCCCCAACATGGTCATTCTAGATGGAATGGTCATACTGCTAGAGTTTCTTCAAGTGATGATTTTTACTGTGATTTTGCAATTGATGGCACGACCATTTTGTTGCACCACGATTGTATTGAGGGTCTTCTATTACACTTTGATCTTCAATTTGCTCACCCATGGTGCTCTTTGCTTTGACTTGATCTTTGGTTACTTGGGGTACGACATGGAAATTCTTGGGCTATGGGCTCCGCTAAGGGTGAAGGAACGCTAGGATCCTCCTTCTTATATACCTTCCATTCAAAGTTTGGTCAAAATACCTAAAAATTCATGCATAAAACATCCCTAAGTACATTCGACTATAAAGCTAATTGAAATAACATGCATAATGAATGTCTAGATGTGAATAGTAGGCAAATTGACACAAGATGAAGACCCAATTAAGTGCTTCATCGGGAAGTCTTTGTTAAGGTATGGTAATATTTTCATATTTTTCCCGATGATTGGTCTATTTATATAAATAAAAAAAGTTTAAAAGAATCTAATTAGCCATTAATGATAAACAATGTAATATTGGTCAATACCACTATGCTCTGAGTTCATATATGGGTTCCAAACATTATCACAATTCTATAATAATTATTTGAGAATCTATCTTGATTGAAGATTATTTATCATATCTCATACATCCTTAAATGAAGAGTTATCATCACAATAAGAAGCAGTCATTAAAAAGGATTAGAAGTCCAATCCAATGATTTTATAAGAAAGAGGATGTGTTTCTGAGTCAATATGTATTTTTAGGTAATAGATTGGCTAAAGGAGATATTTACCAATTTTTTCTAACTTTCCATATATATATATATATATATATATATATATATATATATATATAGATATAGATAGATTTAAACTGATATTTACCTTTAAGGATTTTCATGAATTGTTGTTTGATAAATCGGTTAGGCTTCCATGATAGCTCCATGTATCTCTTTTTATCCACACACAATTCTTCCTCTCAACTGATCCGACTGGCTCATCTTTGCAGGTCAGACTAGACTGACTAGGTAGGCGCTAGGTTGAATCCCTCTCTCGTATTGTGACCTACTTTCTCTATAGGGGTGCTTTAAAGTTGACAGAGATGAGTCCTCTTACAACATGTAACTCATCATCCTCCATGTCATTTCACCTATACGTACTAGTGCTAGGAGGTTCCTCTCACACCTCCATCCATCCTCGACCACACTTACTCCACATGAGCTTCAATATTGAGATACATGACCTTGTCAGTCTCATATGTGTCTGCAAGGAAGGATAAGGGGGAATGCATTATTTCTACATCTTCACTCACACATGCAACCTCTTAAAGTGTCACCAGACATCTGGGAACTCCTTCCCACACCTAGAATCTCCTATTGTGAGTCGCACCTTCCAACCAACCTCTTATTCTTCCTCCTAAGAACTGAGTTCAGCAAATTAGAGGAGTGACGTGGTTCCATGACGTATGTGGTTGCATTAATTCAGATAGATAGCAGGAAAGCTTTTCCCGACTTGACTACCTCCTCTAACCCCTCCACCCTCTACTTCTTCTTCTTAACACCTCCTACGTTTTTATGGTGGAAAAGTGAAGAAATGGAGGATGTTATTCTATATTCCTAATGTACGAACAACTCTAGTGAAAGGTTATTGGAGAGGTCCTGACCTCGTAGAGCATTGGGATCATACAAATGTGGCTGATCACCTCTGTAATCATGGAGAGAAGGGGGCTCCAAACTGACCATTTCATCCATGTCATCTAGAGGTAGGGAACAAAGTTCTCATAATAGGGTCTCAGTGACGGTCCAGATCAGGCCATGCCATACTCAATGCAGTGTGCCCCAAAGTCTAAATAACTTCCCGTAGGAACATGCTTTGAGTCTATAATTTTAACTTTATATTCATATTAGTGTATTACACCTTAAGAAAACATTTGGTACCCAAACTTGATTCTTTGGTTTCTTAATGAGGATACTCTAAAGGGGTACATATGTATGTATATTTAAATTATACTACACAAGAATTTATCTCTAACATCATCAATACAATTCAACCTACTTAGTATGGCCATGACACATACCATGTTTCATTATTCAAGCATATTAATTCATGTATACTTCATTGGATACTTAACTTTATATGTCCTCAAAATTGACTAATAACTAGTTTTGATCATCTTCATGTACATAAACCATATTGGATAGATATAATTGAACAAATAATGGTGTTATAGTCATAGTTATTGTGACACCTCATCACGCTAAACGAGATTACTCAAAAACACAAAACACGATCAGCTACTAATTAATCACATAGTTAAAAATGAGGAATAATTAAAACCAATTCCAACAATGTAAATAAACTCTAAAACATTTACAAAAGGTCCATAATTCCATTCTCATATACTATAACAAGTATTTACATATGGGTCCAAAGACCTCAGTCACATCCTACATATAAAGGATATTTCACATGTACATGCCATATATTTACAAGCATTGGCATACTACCAAAATCTCATGTCGATATGAGTATATCATATAGAAAAGACATCCCATACCTAGACCTGAGAGTACAGGGATGACACTAGGACTCTACAACTAACATCTACAACTAACCAACCTTCTGAATCTATTGATCACCAGGTTGGTTCTTTTCCACAGTGCAACCTCAACCTCGTTTCTCGCGACCACCTAAAAAAATGCAGTGACTCACAGGTGAGACCCAATCCCAGAAAGAGATATAACTCTCTCCAACATATATTGATTATAACATATTAAATAACCATAAATACATTGAGCAGTTAGGATATTGAATAAGCAATATGAACAGATTGAACAGTTTTAGCATACTAAGCAGTTAAGCAAATAAGTTACAACATCAAGTAGAATTACACTATTTTCATAAGTCTACATCATGTAAGAACTATTTAGTATAAAGACAAGATGGGTTAATCAACCAATGTGATACATATTAAACCCTAGCAATTATACTACATGGTTGGTATTATATTTTTTATTATTATGATTATGCTCTGGGGAGTTTGAGTCGTGCCACTCAAAGTCCAACTGACCACTACAAAGTGCTATTCAGTTCCGTATAAGATCTAGGAGTGTCGGTACCCTAAGATCTCTTCCCTTCAGTCAGTACGAGTAAACTGTAGTGACATACCAGTCAAACTTCCAACAATGACATATAGTCAACTGATAACAACTAGTCCATACTTGGTACAAGTTACGACACTAGAAAATAGGGTATACAAAACCCTCTAGTCCGAGGTACAACTACAGCTGTCCTCAATCTCATCAAATGTCAGAGGCATGATTATAGCCATCCTCCATAACCTGCAATTATGAATGACAAGGATATATCCTCAACTTGCCACCCCCACATACTCAACAATATGCGCTCCGAGTTTCCCTTGGGAATACTCGTTACACCATATAGTAAGTTTTGACACTGAAGATGGCTCTACGGCACATGGCTCTACATGATTAAGGTTACACTTGATTAATTACTGCCAATTGAATGCATTAAGGCTTTATCATACAAGTGGACATTCAAACCCTAATTATTTTCTAACAAGAGTATATGTATAACAACTTCAAAGGATATAAAACATTTGAGATATAAATCTTAATCACATTACCACATGCTATCATTCATTGCAAATTAATGGACCACACTTATCATCATACTATTACAAGATACCAATATCTTATCACAAGTTCCAGGGTTTTAACCCTTATTGGAACATGAAGAGGATTTCACCTCAATCATGGCTTCAAACATGCCCAAAGGTCATTAAGACCATCACATTATTCATAGTAAGGTTATCATCATCATTCCATGCCTTAAACAAGGATCAAAAGATCATTAGCACATATATGTCCATAGATATTAACATGGCAAGGAACTATGATATTCAAATAGTACTAAATTGTGGTTTCAACACAAGAAGAGTGTAATTCATTATCACATTAATCATTCAAGAGGTCTGATTATAACCGATCAACATCATATAATTACATTAAGGTTACATATAACAGGATATATCACATGGGAGTTACACATCCACTTATCATAGTGATTTATCAAATATAACTATATAATGGCAAAGGTAAGACTACAAATTAATGGTATTGAACCATTGAGTTATCTTCACTAGGACCCACATCTAATCCATTGGATGTTGAAGCATCCAATATTATTCATTGGATCAGTTTCATTATTCAAGGTAATCAATTGAAGTATAGGTCTAACCATTAGATTAACTGAACCAAGGAACCATTAGTTTAAGGTTTAGTAAAATCTACAATTACATTCCTAATTCATCATATATGGTGATGACCTGATCCACCATTAATTGTGATCATTAGGTCACCATTGGTTTCTATATCAGTAATACATTCAGTTAACGCCATAAGATATTAAGCCAATATCATCATCAATTGATAACATCATTAGAATACTTAGTGGATGATAATTATACGTCTATTTGAGCCAAAACCTGACCTAAGGGGGTGAACATTAATTTTCACCATAATTTTGAAACCCTTGATCACGAACATCAGTTGCCAACATAACAACACCATTGGTTGTTGAATGGTATGACCATCGGTTGTGTGATAGAGAAGGAAGTAGTTTGAAAACCCTAATTTGAACCATCAATTATTTTGTGATTAACACCATAGGTTGATGCTATCAACCTGTCACAGATCATGTTACACCTTATAAAGGTTGTACACATGTTTACAAGGAACAAAATAGGGGAAACCACACAAATTCGTAATTCTAAACAAGCATTGGTTCTCTATGCTTAGTTCATCACATTAAAGCATAAACATGAACTAACAAGCTTCTAACAAGCAATATAAGTGAAGAATGTTATATAAATTGCCTCTATAGAGTAGGTCAGATCTCAAACAGAAATAATCTCGAGAAAATAAGGCAAGAAACCCCTAGATTTAGATCTGAACTTGGCCAAATAGGCACTTCTGTCCACAAAGAAGCAAAACCCTAGAAAAAGAAACAAGAAGGATAGATTTTTGAGTTCTAGGGCCACTTTCACCATGGAACAATAGGGTTATGAAATGGGGATATATAGGAGGAGGAAGAGCAAATAATTAAATGGAGTAAATAAAGTAATACTTACACTTTTAGGTCACGATCATTAGGAAGAAGCTTTTTAGACCCCAAAAGGAAATCAATTGCAACCCTAAAAGATCCCCACTTTCTTCTTCCTTGGGCAGGGAATTCATAGTAGCACAGAGGGAGAACGGGGTTGGGAGAAGGAGGGAAGTGGTGGAGAGAGAATGGCTCATTTTGGAGCTTGGGGATAAGTATATGAATTTTAAGATAAAGCAAAAAGAAAAAGCTGAAGTTCTAGTATCTATCCAAGTGTCCATGGCTTTAAATTATTAAGAATATACAAGAACACACACACAAGAAGCTCCCCCACTATATTTATAGACCTGCTTAGATTTTCTTTGTCAAATTTCCCAGCCAATCACATAATTCATTAGTTGATAGCTACTAAAGGTAGCTCATCCATGAAGGGGTAAACCCTAAAATACCCTTGATGAAAACACCTTCAAACCATGGATCAACTAGGAGCCCCATGGCTCAAAATATCAAGAATGATAATATAAAATCTAAGGAATAGAATGTATTTGACAAATTGCAAAGAAAACCCCTCAATTAGGTAAATTACAGTAAAGTCCAAAATGTATAGAAAATTGCATAACTTGCTGAACAAATGTCCAATTTGGACCAAATTTGAAATTAAGCTTGTCTTATGATTTCAAAACATATAAAAAGGTTAGATTAGGGTTATAAGAATTCAATTATGGTAATTAAGCTCATTCAACTCATTAAGCAAGTTCAGGGGCCTTACAACTATAAACCCCTAACAAGGATTTCACCCTGAAATCCTACGCAAAAAGAGATGGGTATTTTCTATGCATCTCATTCTCTAGTTCCCATGTGGATTCCTCTAAGCCATGATGATTCCACAAAAGTTTCACTAGTATTATATCTTTTCTCTTTAGCTTTTTCACCCTTCTATCCAGGATCAACATAGGACCCTCAACATAGGAGATGTCCTCATCTAACTCAACCTCTACTGGTTGGATTGTCTAGTCAGTATCTAGATGGAATTTCCTCAACATAGAGATGTGAAAGGCATTACATAATCTATGTAGCTCTGGTGGTAGCTCTAACTTATATGCTACCTTTCCAACATGAGCTAGGACATGGTATGGTCCCATAAATCTAGGAGCCAACTTACCTTTCTTTCCAAACCTTATCACACCTTTCCAAGGAGAAACCTTAAGATATACTCTATCTCCTACTTGGAACTCAAGTGGTCTATGTAAGTTATCTGCATAAGATTTCTACCTGTCCTAGGCTGCTTTCAACTGTTGTTGTATCACTTTAATCTTTTTTGTAGTCTGTTGTACTAGCTCAGGACCCAAAAGTCGATATTCACCTGTCTCATACCAACAAAGAGGAGACCGACATTGTCTCCCATAAAGAGCCTCATAAGGATCCATATCTATGCTTCTTTGATAGCTATTGTTGCACGCAAACTCTATCAGAGTCAGATGTACATCCCAACTACCAAGAAATTGTAGCACACATGCCCTCAAGAGATCCTCTGAAGTCTGAATAGTCCTTTCAGACTGACCATCAGTCTGCGGATGAAAAGCTATGCTGAATCTCAGTTGTGTTCACATTGATGAATGCAGATGCTCCCAAAAATGACTTATAAATTGTGGATCTCTGTTAGAAATTATAGTCACTAGAATGCCATGCAGACAGACTATCTCATCAACATATATTTGTGCCAATTTCTCTGTTGTAAACGTCATCTTAACTGGCAGAAAATGATCTGACTTAGTCAATCTGTCTACTATCACCCATATGGAATCATGACCCTTGGCTGTCCTAAGAAGACCAACCACAAAGTCCATAGCAATATGATCCCATTTCCACTATGGTATTGGCAAGGGTTGTAATGTCCCTGCATGCTTCTGGTGCTCAGTCTTCACCTGCTGACAAACTAGACATTTGGCAATGAACTCTACCACATCACGTTTTAGACCTGGCCACCAATACATGTCTTTCAAGTTTTGGTACATTTTGGTACTTCCAGGATGCATTGCATACATGGAGGAGTGAGCCTCCTCAAGTACCATCTTCCTCAACCCATCAACATCAGGAATTACTATCCTATTATGGTAACAAACTGTACCATCATCTGCCTTGTGAAAGTCATCATACTTTTCACTGCCAATCCCTGATTAGATATTCTGTATCACAATATCATTCTATTGTGCATCATGAATCTACTGTCTCAAGGTAGGTTTCAATTGTAACTGTGCCAACAATCCTACCAACAAGGAAAGTTCTAGCTGTACATTCATGTGGCAAAGAGACACTAACATATCTCTCTTATGGCACATCAAGGAATTTAATTATGCATTATCTACTATTGATGATGAAGATGACTTTCTACTCAATGCATCAGCTAGCACATTAGCTTTCCCTAGATGGTAGTCTATTGTGCAATCATAATCCTTAATCAGCTCATTCCATCTCCTTTGCCTCATATTCAACTCCTATTTTGAGAAGATATACTATAGATTATTGTGGTCAGTGAAGATCTGACACTTTTCTCCATAAAAGATAGTGTCTCCAGATCTTTAAGGCATGGACCACCGCTACAAGCTCCAATCATGTGTTGGGTGATTCTCCTCATGTTTCTTAAGCTATCGTGAAGTAAAAGAAATCATATTTTTATCCTGCATCAACACGCATCCCAACCCATTCTTTGAAGCATCACAAAAGACCATATAGCCTTTTCCTTACTCTGGCAGTACTAACACTAGTGCACTAGTCAACTTTTCTTTCAAAATCTGGAAAGAACGTTGACACTTGTCATTCCAAGAAAAAGGAATATCCTTCCAGGTTAACCTAGTTAGGGGTAACACTATAGAACTGAAGTCTTTGATGAACCTCCTGTAGTAACCTGCTAGACCTCAGAAACTACAGATCTCTATCGGTGTCTTTGGTTGTTCCCATTCTAGTACATATTCCACTTTCTTGGGATCAACACAAACACCTTTTGCAGATATAACATGGCCCAGAAAAGACACTTCAGATAACTAGAATTCACACTTGCTGAACTTAGCATATAGTTGGTGCTGCCTCAACAAAGTCAATGCATGGCGAAGGTGTTGCTCATGTTGTTGACTATCCTTGGAGTATATAAGGATATCATCTATGAACACGACCACACACTGATCAAGATAAGGTCTAAACACCCTATTCATTAGATCCATAAAAGCTGCAAGTGCATTGGTTAGCCCAAACGGTATAACCACAAACTCATAATGACCATACCTAGTCCTAAAGGCTGGCTTGGGTATGTCATCAACCTTAATTCTCAACTGATGGTAACCTGACCTCAGGTCTATCTTTTAAAACACAGTGGCACCTCTCAGCTGATAAAAAAGATAATCAATCCTCGAAAAAGGATACTTATTCTTTATCGTCACCTTGTTCAACTGTTTGTAGTCTATACACAACCTCATTGAACCATTCTTCTTTTTAACAAACAACACGGGAGCACCCCAAGGGGAAGTGCTTGGCCTAATAAAACCCTTCTCTAACAGTTCTTGTAACTATTTCTTTAACTCCTGCATCTCTTCTGGTGCCATTCTATATGCTGACTGTACTATGGGTTGTGTTCCAGGAACAAGATTGATCTCAAACTCAATCTCTCTAGGAGGGGGAATGCTAGGAAATTCCTTAGGAAAGACATCCTCAAATTCTCGCACCACTGGTATCTCCTGGATACTAGGACCTACTACCTTGGTATCCACAACATGAGCTAAGAAAGCCTCACGTCCTTGTCTCATCAACTGCTCAGCTGTCATATCTGACATCAAACATGTAGGAAGAATCTTCCTATCACCCTGAAAAATCCACTGTATATCTCCATCATGGAACGTCACCACCTTAGTACTACAATCCAAGACTACCTTGTATTTTTCCAAGGTATCCATTCCTAGGATTACATCAAAACCATGCATGTCAAGTGGCAAAAGATCCACTTGAATGTTGTGTCCAGAAAAAGAAAGAACACAAGAAGGGCACACTTCCCGCAACTCAACGGAATCAACCAAAGGAGTCTCTAGTCGCAGGCTATCAGATCTATGACTAACAGGTAGATAATAACTATCTACCATCTCTCTAGTGATAAAAGAGTGTGTCGCACCTGGGTATACTAAAACATATACGAAACAAAAAGCAGACAAATTAGAATGAAATAACTCCATCTGACTTGTCACGACTCATGGATTGACCACTGCTTCTAGCTGGGTCATGGCATAGAACCTTGTTGTCACCTACTGCCGTCCACGTCCTCTGCTTGCTTGTATAGAGGATCCTGCCTGGGATGCCTGACCACATCCTCTTCCACTGCCACTACTAAATTGTCATTATTGTGGACCTTGTTGACTTTGCCTTGGCTCCCGAGTCACCTCCTCATCTTTCATAGGGCAATAAGGTCTTGTATGCCCCATTTGCCCACACTTGTAACATGTTCTGGTGTCTTGATATGGCCCTGTCACTAAAATCAATGAGGTACTGTGGGCTCCCTTTGGTGGAAAATTGTGACCTCTACCCCAACTTGGGGTCCACTGTGATGGTGCATGTGATCTTGGTTCACTGAAGGTTGACCTTGGTTGCGACGGCGGTGGGAAAAACCTTGGCTTCTTAAAGCCTCTAGATGATTGCCCTTGAAACTGCATAGGTCACTTCTTAGCATTAGCTTCACACTTCTCTATGGCAGACCTCTCAATCCTCCTGATAGATTCCAAAACGGTGGAAAACCTTTCCCTATTCTCCAAGGCTGATGTTGTAGTAGTCAACTTTGTACTCAGACCCTTCTCAAATCTCCAGATCCTTTCCTTGTCTGTTGCTTCCATGTGCGGGCAGAACCTCAGAAGTTCCATAAACTTTGATTCATACTCATTGACAGTCATAGATCCCTGACGAATCTTCTCGAACTGAGAGATTTTCTCATCTAGGTAGGTCTCTGGAAAATATTAGCTAACAAATTCCCTCCAAAACTCCTCCCATCCTATCACAACTCATGACCTTTCTCCTATTCTATGGCCCACCAGTGGCCAACACTACCCTTCAACAAGTATACTGCATGCTTAACTTTGTCTTCTTCAGCGACGTTTAGGATTTTGAATGCCTTTTTCAGCTCAGTCAACCACATGTCAGTGTCTACTGGATTAGAAGTACCTGCATATTCAATTGCCCCAACACATCTAAGATGTTCAAATGTCTTCCCGACACCTTAGGACTCCACATTAGAGGTGACTGCCCTAGCTTGAGGTGCTGGCACTCTGTCAGTGATATGTGTAATTGTTGCCATCATATGTCTAAACATAGACTGAAACTCAAGATTGGCCATCATTGTCGGGTCTAGATGAGGCATTGTGGGCTGCTCTGGCCCTACTTTTGTCACTCTATCATCGCGTGCCTGCTCCCTGCACCTCCTCCTGGTGTAACATAGTTACTCTCAACGTGTTCTTCATGTCCTCCAGACATATCTGCATAAGCATAAACTATGATAAGATATGTTAGATACATAAGAACAGACTCAAACCTAAGTCCTATGTCCTTGTAGACTCAATAAACCTAGAGCTCTGATATCAACTGAACTATGACACCTTCTCACGCTAAACGAGATTACTCAAAAACACAAAACACGATCAACTACTAATTAATCACATAGTCAAAAATGTGAAATAATTAAACCAATTCCAACAATGTAAATAAACTCTAAAACATTTACAAAAGGTCCATCATTCCATTCTCATATACTGTAACAAGTATTTACATATGGGTCCAAAGACCTCAGTCACATCCTGCATACAAAATATATTTCACATGTACATGCCATATATATACAAGCATTGGAATACTACCAAACTCTCGTGTCGATATGAGTATATCATCTAGAAAACACATCCCATACCTGGACCTGAGAGTACAGAGACGACACTAGGACTCTACTACTAACATCTACATCTAACAAACCTTCTGAATCTATTGATCACCAGGTTGGTTCTCTTCCACAGCGCGACCTCGACCTCGTTGCCCACGACCACCTAAAAAAATGTGGTGACTCACAGGTGAGACCCAGTCCCAGTGAGAGATATAACTCTCTCCAACATATATTAATTATAACATATTAATTAACTGTAAATACATTGAGCAGTTAGGATATTGAATAAGAAATATGAACAGATTGAACAATTTAAGCATACTAAGCAGTTAAGCAAATAAGTTGCAACATCAAGTAGAATTACACTATTTTCATAAGTCTACACCATGTAAGAACTATTTAGTATAAAGACAAAACAAGGGTTAATCAACCAATGTGATACGTATTAAACCCTAGAAATTATACTACACGGTTGGTATTATATTTTTTATTATTATGATTATGCCCTGGGGAGTTTGAGTCGTGCCACTCAAAGTCCAACTGACCACTGCAAAGTGCTATTCAGTTCCATATAAGATCTAGGAGTGTCGGTACCCTAAGATCTCTTCCCCTCAGTCAGTACAAGTAAACTGTAGTGACATACCAGTCAAACTGCCAATAGTGACATATAGTCAACTGATAACAACTAGTCCGTACTTGTTACAAGTTACGACACTAGAAAATAGGGTATACAAAACCCTCTAACCCGAGGTACAACTACAACTGCCCTCAATCTCATCAAATGTCAGAGGCATGACCATAGCCATCCTCCATAACATGCAATTATGGATGACAAGGACATATCCTCAACTTGCCACCCCCACATATTCAATAGTATGCGCTCCGAGTTTCCCTTGGGAATACTCATTTCACCATCTAGTAAGTTCTGACACTGAATATGGCTCTACGACACATGGCTCTACACGATTAAGGTTACACTTGATTAATTACTGCCAATTGAATGCATTAAGGCTTTATCATACAAGTGGACATTCAAACCCTAATTCTTTTCTAACAAGAGTATATGTATAACAACTTCAAAGGATATAAAACATTTGAGATATAAATCTTAATCACATTACCACATGCTATCATTCATTGCAAATTAATGGACCACACTTATCATCATACTATTACAAGATACCAATATCTTATCACAAGTTCCAGGGTTTTAACCCTTATTGGAACATGAAGAGGATTTCACCTCAATCATGGCTTCAAACATGCCTAAAGGTCATTAAGACCATCACATTATTCATAGTAAGGTTATCATCATCATTCTATGCCTTAAACAAGGCTCAAAAGATCATTAGCACATATATGTCCATAGATATTAACATGGCAAGGCACTATGATATTCAAATAGTACTACATTGTGGTTTAAACACAAGAAGAGTGCAATTCATTATCACATTAATCATTCAAGAGGTCTAATTATAACCGATCAACATCATATAGTCACATTAAGGTTAGGTATAACATGCTAGATCACATGGGAGTTACACATCCACTTATTATAGTGATATATCATATATAACTATATAATGGCAAAGGTAAGACTACAAATTAATGGTATTGAACCATTGAATCATCTTGACTAGGACCCACATATAATACCATGTGATTTATTCTAATCCATTGGATGTTGAAGCATATGATATTATTAATTGGATCAGGTTCATTATTCAAGGTAATCGATTGAAGTAAAGGTCTAACCATTAGATCAACTGAACCAAGGAACCATTGGTTTAAGGTTTAGTCAAATCTACAATTACATTCCTAATTCATAATATATGGTGATGACCTGATCCACCATTAATTGTGATCATTAGGTCACCATTGGTTGCTAGATCAGTAATACATTCAGTTAACACCATCAGATTTTAAGCCAATATCATCATCGATTGATAACATCATTAGAATACTTAGTGGATGATAATTATACGTCTAATTGAGCCAAAACCTGACCTAAGGGGGTGCCATAGGTTTTCACCATAATTTTGACACCCTTGATCATGAACATCAGTTTCCAAGATAACAACACCATTGGTTGTTGAATGGTATGACCATCAGTTGTGTGATAGAGAAGGAAATAGTTTGAAAACCCTAACTTGAACCATCAATTATTTTGTGCTTAGCACCATAGGTTGATGCTAACCTGTCCCAGATCATGTTACACCTTAGAAAGGTTGTACACATGTTTAAAAGGAACAAAATAGGGGACATCACAAAAATTTGTAATTCTAAACGAGCATGGTTTCTTTATGCTTAGTTCATCACATTAAAGCATAAACATGAACTAACAAGCTTCTAACAAGCAATATAAGTGAAGAATGTTATATAACTCACCTCTATAGAGTAGTTTAGATCTCAAACAGAAATAATCTCGAGCAAATAAGGCAAGAAACCCCTAGATTCAGATCTGAACTTGGCCAAATATGCACTTCTCTCCACAAAGAAGCAAAACTCTAGAAAAAGAAAGAAGAAGGATATATTTTGGAGTTCTAGGGCCACTTTTACCATGGAACAATAGGGTTCCGACCTGGAGAGATATAGGAGGAAGAAGAGAAAAGAAATAAATGGAGGAAATAAGGTAATACTTACACTTTTAGGTCACGATCACTAGGAAGAAGCTTTTTAGACCCAAAAAGGAAATCAATTGCAACCCTAGAATTTTTTTCCAAGAAGATCCCCACTTTCTTCTTCCTTGGGCAGAGAATTCACAGAAACACAGAGGGAGAACGAGGTTGGGAGAAGGAGGGAAGTGTTGGAGAGAGAATGTCTCATTTTGGTGCTTGGGGATAAGTATATGACTTTTAAGATAAAATAAAAAGAAAAAGTTGAAGTTCTAATATCTATCCAAGTGTCCATGGCTTTAAATTATTAAGAATATACAAGCACACACACAAGAAGCTCCCCCACTATATGTATATACATGCTTACATTTCCTTTGTCGAATTTCCCAGCCAATCACATAGTTCATTAGTTGATAGCTACTAAAAGTAGCTCATCCATGAAGGGGTAAACCCTAAAATCCCCTTGATGAAAACACCTTCAAACCACGGCTCAACTAGGATCCCCATGGATCAAAAATCTCAATAATGATAATATAACATCTAAGGAACATAATGTATGTGATAAATTGCAAAGAAAACCCCTCAATTGGGTAAATTGTAGAAAAGTCCAAAATGTATAGAAAATTGCATAACTTGTTCGAACAATGTCCAAATTGGACCAAATTTGAAACTAAAGCTTGTCTTATGATTTAAATATATATATATAAAAGTTATATTAGGGTTATAAGCATTAAATTATGGTACTTAAGCTCATTCAACTCATTAAGCAAGTTTAGGGGCCTTACAACTATAAACCCCTAACAAGGATTTCGCCCCGAAATCCTACGCAAAAAGAGATGGGTATTTTATACACATCTCATTCTATAGTTGCCATGTGGATTCCTCTAAGCCATGATGATTCCACAAAAGTTTCACTAGTATTTTATCTTTTCTCTTTAGCTTTTTCACCCTTCTATCCAGGATCAACATAGGACCCTCAACATAGGAGATGTCCTCATCTAACTCGACCTCTACTGGTTGGATTGTCTGGTCAGTGTCTGGATGGAATTTCCTCAACATAGAGATGTGAAAGGCATTATGTAATCTATGCAGCTCTGGTGGTAGCTCTAACTTATATGCTACCTTTCCAACACGAGCTAGGATAGGGTATGGTCCCATAAATCTAGGAGCCAACTTACCCTTATTTCCAAACCTTAGCACACTTTTCCAAGGAGAAACCTTAAGATATACTCTATATCCCACTTGGAACTCAAGCGGTATGTGTCAGTTATCTGCATAAGATTTCTACCTGTCTTGGGCTGCTTTCAACTGTTGTTGTATCACTTTAATCTTTTCAGTAGTCTGCTGTACTAGCTCAGGACCCAAAAGTTGATATTCACCTGTCTTATACCAACAAAGAGGAGATCGACATCATCTCCCATACAAAGCCTCATAAAGAGCCATATATATACTTCTTTGATAGCTATTGTTGTACGCAAACTCTATTAGAGTCAGATGTACATCCCAACTACCAAGAAATTGCAGCACACATGCCCTCAAGAGATTCTCTAAAAGGAATCCACAATGTTTTCAATGGTAAAAGGAATCCAAATAAAGAGAATAAAAGAGTAAGAGAGAGAAAATATGTATAAATATGCCTTTTTAAATGATTACTTGTATATGAAGAAAAGTCTCTCATAATTTCGAATTTGAGTCCCAAACTTGGCACACAAGTATCTTAAGTCATTATAAACCTTCCTTTAAAATTTGGTATTAAAAGGATGCTTGGTTTTGGAGATATGAGTTTTGGAAGATTTCCTAAAGTGGAAAGGAAAAGAAGAAATATATTATATGTCACGATTTTAATTGAATTAGAATTTCATGTCTCAGAGTCCAGGTTTCCAATCCCAGGTTCACCTCCAATCTTACATTTAATCTCTAATAATTATTAAATTGCATGACCACCTCTCAGGGGCATGAGGATACGTTGCCAGGGAGGTAGCTTCTATGGGGCCAGACTGAGTTAGGTAGGTCTCCATGATTCCTTTGAGGGATGCAAAGTTAACCATGAATGCCCAGAGAGAGGATGGAGTTTCAGGTGAGGATTCAAGGATGATATGTGTTGGCGTATCAACACTGAAACCATGAGCTATAGTAGAATCCTAAGTCAACACTAAGGTGAAGGAGGGATAAGACTGATGGGAGTAGGAGTTTTCTGTTCCTTGAATGCACAAGACCATAGGGTCGGGAGGTAACAACTAACTTTTCCCAAGGCCCATGGGTTATGAGGTTGGCCACCTTCATGAGTTCATGGGGCCTAAGGGGTAAAAGTGAGAGGCACTCCTTATATGTATAAGGGTCAGATCACCCCAAAAGTACTGGCACCCTAGGGATCTTGAGGTAATGACTAAGGATTGTACATAAGAGAGATGTTAAGATCCAAAGGTGATGGGAAAAGTCTCCCCATGGGTGTAGACCCATAATGGAGATGTTCATGGTGAGGAGTTATGTGATGTATGTTTCAACTTAGATCAGAAAGAGTGATGGCGATGTGTGATGCACCATCTCTACTCTTGGAATGAGATGAACTCTATATTTGGACTGTAGCCAAATGTTTATTTCATCTTGTTATGGGTGTGAGAGACAGGACACAACACATGCCATGTACTAAATATATAGGTAATATGAGTTGAAACCCTTCTATGATGTTTGAGGATTAAAGGAAGTACCACACCCTTTGGAGAATATATTGGATAGGTTATTTGAGAGCATAAGAAGAACAAGGGTAATATGAGAACGTACCTATCCAGAGTAGTTTGGAATCTTTGAGTTACCAATTTGGGTTTGATAACTGAGATGCTGGGAGTAACAACTTGAAGTTCTCTTAACATAGATAGACCTAAACCTGAGACAAGGATGATGAGTGGAGTATATGAAGGTTTATGTTTTCACCATCACCTAGCACATAAAGGAATTAATGTGGTAACAAATACTCTTAATCGAGACACAACTCATGTATATAGTTGTCTTGTCTAGCCAGTGGAGAGAGCTAAAAGAGTTACCAGGAAGCGGGGTTGTTACATTTAATCTCTAATAATTATTGAATTTGGTATCAGAGCATGGTTTTCCATTTAATCTCTAATAATTATTAAATTTTACAAACTCTTTAGAACCCAAGGGAGTTATTAGAGGATTTTCCAATGATGGAGGTGTCTAGAAAAGGATCACAATCTGGGGGCTGGCAAGATTTTCTTCCGCCCCGCTAGTCGGTATACAAGGACTCCTAGATTCTATGTGACTGCCTGGACAAAATCAGAAGATTTGACTCAAAATAAGATACCTCTAGGTCTAACTTCTCTCATCTATCTTCATCCCTTCTCTACCCCATTCATTGAATAACTTTAAGAGATTAGGGTTTCTATCTCTCCACCACCCTCCTAAGTTTTAGGGTTAGAATGATAAGGATTATGGAATCCTCCACCAAATAATAAAAAGCATGTAAGCAAGATGTCATGGACATAAGTTTTGATAATTAAAAACTCAGATTGAGTTTAGTTACATGCTTAGGTTGCATGGTAGTGTTGTCATGCCCTCAAGAGAATGTTGAAGTTATACCATCCTGTAGGATGAGGAGGAGAGTGATAGCTTTGGAGGAAGGAGCCTCCAGGAAGAGGAAGAGACCTGACACATCCTATGAGGATGATGCTCAACCCAAAAACCTTAAGCGGTAGATAGCAGAAGAGAAGACACAATGAGTTGAATATCATAGTCGACCATGCATGCAAGTATGTTGGTTTGACGTACATGCTTTACATGAAGGTTTTGAGTACGCATGAGGAACATAGACTATGAGTGGTTGTTTGACCTCTAGTGCCTTTTGGTGACCCGACCTTGGGTGGGTCATGCCTATTAAGGGTGAGGGATAGCTTCCTCATTGAGAAGGTTAGTGGTGACCATATAGGAACCCTAACATGCATACATGAATAGAAATGAGGCATGTACCTACTTAGAAGAGAGTGGCAGTAGGTTTTAGACCTAAGCTAGAAGGGTTATGCCTGATAGTTTATGAGATAAGCATGTAGAGATTTGGATGATCTTGGCCGGACATAAATTTTGATAGTACGTTTCACCCGGGTAGGAATAGATGTGTATCCTTAAAAGCTTGACCCATCTTCTGAGAGAGAACCTCCAAGTGGTGGGACAAGTGATAGGGTTAGATCTCGAAGAGTGAGACCCAGCTGAAGAAGGTTGGAGGCTTAGACTCCAGGATATGAGGAACCATGAGAAGGTTTGGTATGATGTGGCCTAGAATAGATGACCCTGAGTAGATGTATGTGGTTGCCTCATGTACGATCCTTAGAGGCTTGTCATACCTCATATGCATTTAGAGGAACCAAACCCTAGAAAAGAGAAAGAGGTTCCTAACACATGTATACAAATGATACAAGTGCCTACCTTTTAGGTGTAGGAAGGAGAGTTCCTTAGACCCTGAAGAGGTATGGTAACAAGTTGTAAGGTTCACACCCAGTTGGTTGTCCTTGCGTAGGGCTCTAAGGGTTGTTCACATGGAAGAGTGTTACAAAGTATATGCCCTATCTGGTATAGGTTTGGTTCATGTTGGAACAGCTAGCATGCAGTCAGACAACTATGCATAAGAGGTGAACCTGAGGTTCCTAGACTAAAGAGAGGAAGTAGTAGTACCTGGTGCACATGATGCTCATGAGGCTGTTTGGGTTCATAGGGATTGAGCACAACACCCGCTCATGAACAGACCACAAGGAAACCCCACTTGAACTAAGGTATATGTTTGATGAACCCCTCACACAAGTTGGTGACATGTGCATGTATGAGATTGGTCCAACCTTGAGGAATCATGATTGAAAAAGAGCTCATGATTTTAAGTACATCGTACACCGTGGTACTACCAAGATGGTTAAGGTTTGTAGTAGTACTTTAAAAACCTGAGATGTAGAAGGATTCATGTGGCCAATTTCCATACAGAGGGTGAAGGTCAAACACCAGTAACCCAGTGATTTGCTGTAGATAATGAAGAGTCCAAGAGGGGATGGGAGAAGATCACCATGGACGTCGTGGTGGGTCTCCCTTGGACCAAGAGCGGTCAGGATGCAATATGGGTTATGGTAGATCGCCTTACCAAGTTGACATATTCCCTTGCCTAAGAGAGAACTGCCAGTATGATAGGTCTGGTTAAACTATATATAATTATGAGAGAGATAGTTCAACTACACAGTGACCCGAGTTCAAATATTCTTAAGTTTGCTTCCATGTTGTGGAAGTAGGTACATGAAGAACTCGATACTAGATTGAAGTTAGTACAACATATCACCCCCTGACTGATGGACAATCAAGAGAGTATGATCCATACATTAGAGGTCTGAGGAGAGCATATGTGCTCATTCAGGGTGATACATGAGCAGTACCTGCCCTAGCAGAGTTTGCTTATTATGATAGCCACCATAGCTAATATTGGGATGTATGAAGCTCTGTAAGGGAGTCTGTTTCAGTCACCTATTCACTTGGATGATTTCGGTGAGAGGACCTTGTGAAGGTTAGAGAAACCATAATGTATGTAGATGAAGTCACTTTGCTTGAGCAATGGCTGAGAAAGCCCAGGATTGATGAAAGTCGTGTGTTGATGTGAAGCAGACTGACATGCAGTTCACTGTGGGTGATTATGTGTTATGAAAACCCGACCCCTCTGAACTATAGCTAAGAAATCTGAGTCCCCGATACATGGGTCCGTTTGAGATGGATTGGTAGAGTTGCTTATGTTTAGCCTTACCCCCTCAAGATAACATGATGTATGATGTGTTCCATGTGTCTGATCTAGAGAACTATGTGATGTACCTGAGCCATGTGCTGAGCATTGAGCCTATTGAGTTTCAAGGGAGGTTGACATACCCTGAGTCACCTATGAGGATTCTAGATACCAAGGTGAAGGAACTCAGATGTAAGAATATAGAGATGATAAAAGTTCTTTGGGAGCACCATGAAGAGTATGAAGCCACATGGGAACCAATGATAGACATGGGAAAATTTTATCCTGATTGTTTGTATGTTTGGTGGAATTTTGAGGGCAAAATTCCTATAAGAGGGGAATGATGTTACAACCCCAATTCTTGGGCTTGAATGTGTTGAAATGCAATTTCTCTGATAAATGTATGATTATGGAAATTATATGATTTATGTATTTCTTTAATAATATTTCCTTTAAATATATGATTTCATGGACCCTATTAAGTTAGTGAGTCAAAGATGATAAAAAGAGCAAGGAAATTGAAGGAAATCAAATAATGCATAAATAAGAAAAGAAATCGAGATAATAATGAAAATATGAGAAATATGTGGAAAGATGTATGATTAAATCATCATGGATGAGATTTCAAATCCACAAGGTTTTTAATGATAAAAGGAATCCAAATAAAGAGAATAAAAGAGTAAGAAGGAGAGAAAATATGTATAAAATATGCCTTTTTAAGTGATTACTTGCATATGAAGAAAAGTCTCTCATACTTTCAAATTTGAGTCACAAACTTGGCACACAAGTAGCTTAAGTCATTATAGACCTTCCTTTAAAATTTGGTATTAAAAGGATGCTTGTTTTGGGAGAGACGATTTTTGGAAAATTTCCTAAAGTGAAAAGGAAAAGAAGAAATACATTATATGTCACAATTTTAATTGAATTAGAATTTCATTTTTTTAATCTGGGCACGTACAATGTGGACCTTTGGATCTGAGATCCAATGATGCACGGTCATCTCCTTCCTTCAGTCGCATAAGGAAACAAATCTATAGTAACTCTTTCTCCTCTCTATGCTGTTCTCTCTCTCTAATCCACACCCCCTCAAAAGAAGACTTCCATTGGTTTAGGGAGGCAAATCCAAATTGGATGATCCTTAATAGCACCCTCTTTGGGAAGCCTTGATGAGTTTCTCTTTTTGGAATGACGGGTAGACCCTCTAGCGGTTGGCCACGCATGGGCCTCTGCCTATATAAGGCGCCAATTTTCCACCAAGAAAGAGGATGAGATTCACGGAATTCCAGAGAGAGTTTTCCCACATCCAAATTTTCTAGAAGCTCTGCTCTCCTCTCCTCTCTTCTTCATGTATGCCGCCGGTGAGAGAGAGGATCCTCTGTGTTGGTTCATACCTTCTCCAGTCAATTGGTGTCCGTAGATGAGTCCGGTGGGGCGGGGTGGTAAAGTAGGGGCCCTTGCTTATCCCGTAGGAGCCCTGGAGCTGAGAGTCAACGAGGAAGTTGACTATATGGCCGTTGTTGTGTGGCGAGTAGCTTGGCTCTTGAGGTTGAAGATGATTAGGGACATAATTACTTTTCTAACCCGGGGAGTAAAACCACTCGTAGCTACTGGACTGGGGGTAAAGTGGGGATTGTGCTCCCTCAGCCCAGGGACGCGCACGCCCATGTGGTGTTGGCTTATTGGCCAGACCGGGCATTGTAGAAGATAAGGTAATAGCCATTCTCTGCTGACATGGCTCTACAAGATTGACTGAAAATAAGTTTTCTAGTAAAAATCGTAACTAATGATAGGATGATCAGATTAAGGCATATGATATATGTTTTTTTATCAAAAAAATACGTAGAATCCATTAAAAATATAATATAAGCTTGATTCTTCTTGAAATTCAAAAAGGATATAAAGATATCATCTTTAATGGTTTAATTGATGAAAAACCCTAAGAATTAATGATAATGAGTTCTAATAATGTTCTTTGTATGTTATGAAAAAATATTAACATGTTGTTAATAAAAGAGATAATTAAGTCTAAAAGATGATCTTTATACATAATTGACCTAATTTAGGGATCCATGTACATGAATATGCATTAATGGGCCTAAAAACCCCAATTTTGATAATTATGACTTTTAATGGTTTTAGTTGTGCAAATCCATGAATAAGACAGAGATATGTTGTTACAAATCCAATTTGAGTATAAAAGATCCTTAATTTGGATGATTTGAGTAATTAGGGATTTTATGAGTAGAATAGCTATTTTAGGGTTTGTTGACCTAAAAAGGATAAAGTTTGAGAGATTGATCTAAGAAGCCCTAATGAATCCTAATGAGACTTAGAAACCTTAGAAAGGTATCCCAAGTCATTAAAGAGTTGTTTGGGATGTGATGGTAACAACTAGGTGTTATACATGTTTTCAAGATCAAGGGTTGCATAATTTGGTTGCTTACCTTGCTTGATTAGACATCTAGTTGGATTTGGATATCTTGCTTATTTGACTCATAATCAGGTATATGGTTACGCTTATGACTAATTGCTCTAGTTTCACGGCGATTTCTGAAGTTTTATCGGCTGCTTAGAAATAATTATTTGGTTGACTTTTATTTCATGCAACTGTAAAGTGACTATGACTATCACCATAAATACATGTGCATGTCTAGCTCAGATCCCAATCCTCCTCTGTAGCTTTGATGATGATGAGATGGATGACCTAGTACATGGTCTACCCTTGGAGTAGGATCATCATGTTATCATGAGTCGATGTGTTGGTCTACCCTTGGGTAGGACCATATGACTACACAACCCTAGGTCATGGTCTATCTATAAGGTAGGATCATAGGGGCTATTTGAGATCTACCATATGAGAGAGGTAGTATCCATGTCCACTGCAGGGATAGCACAGAGACAAGGATATGTAGGGATTGAGTAGTTATGTTTAATACGTAAAGTTTGACCTGTTATGCAATAATTTGGTTGTATTACGTTGTTACAAATAGATGCAAGTTTTTGGTTCCCCTACATACCAGTGTAATTCATTATACTGACTGGCGTTTTGTTTGTCGGTGTTTTAGGAATATCGGAAAGTGGACAAACAGTAAAGTAGAACTTGTTAAGAATAAAGTTAAATCATAAAGGATGATTTAGTTAGTAGAACTCTACAGTGGGTAGAAGTTCCAGATTCCTATTTTTGAAAAGTATGTGAAAAGTAAAATTTTATCCTGTTTTAAGCTTAGTCTTTGGTAGAATTTATTAATTATTTTTTATTCTTTGCAAAACCATTGATCCTGTTTTGAGATAGCGGCTCTGACTTCTTGGTCTTCCTTAATTGGGGGTTACTAGGAAGTGGGGTCGTTACAGTATGAAAATGGGATATCATGTCAGAAATTCAAAACTTTGTCGAGGGAGGTAGGAAGATCCAATTAAGGTGAAATTCATACACAAGGATTGAAATATATCCTAGTATATTCGAAAAAGGTTTAGGTCCATAGGATAAAGCTAGATCTTGAATCGATAAAAGAGATAACTTTAATCAAAGTATATTTATGACTAGCAGATCAAATTCCTTAATCAAGTGTCACAAAACTCCTAACATCATACCATTATCCAACATTCTCCAAATTGACACTCTAATATTTATTTAATGATAAAGTTGGGTCATTGTGTGCGAGAAAGGTACACAATTAAATAGAGAAATTAGTGTGTGAAAATCCACTTTATCACACAAGTGACAGTGGGAACCAACATAAATGGGGTTGGCAGTATGTACAAGATTTGATGGAAGGAGTCTATAGGTCCATACATGTTTCCTCTATTGATATGGATACCAACATAAAATTGTTGCTTCTACATCTATTGATTATGCATACTGGACGAGGTCTGAGGGGAATGTATTTCATGTCAGTCAAGTGGTGAAGGATTCATGAATAAGTTTTAAAGTATCATCTTGGGCTGACGATATCGTCGTGACATTGAACTTCTACATGTAGATTTGTTGGGGTTAAGTTAATTTCCCCAAGTTGGGCCTTAAAAAAAGGATAATTTACATCAGGAACTAGTTCTTTTATGAAATCCTATCTGACAACTGATCTAGCTCTACTTGTAAGAATCTTACCTCTTTTATGGATTCATTTAATGAACACATTGTAAATTAGATACAAGGAGATTTATTATTGATTATGATAACCTATATCCAGACTATACGTGTGTTGAAGTATTTTAGCTTGTAACAAGAGAATATTAGATGCTCACATAATTTGTTAGCAGAAGTAAGATAATGAACATAGCAACCCATGAATACAATAACATTTTGATTGTTAGTTTAGTGATTTATGGGGTAGCACGTTTTCACAAAACATAATCATGTTAATATGCTTAGTAAGGATATCTCTAGATTCTCTACCCAGCCCGCGGGAAGTCCAAGGACTTCGTGTCTATGTTTAGTTCATTTGTTTGAGGCGTTATTCGTGCCATTCAGGCCCCTTGCCCGCCTCTCTTTGCCTAAATATTCTCCACAAAAAGATTCAATCAAGACTACTTTTACTTCCCAACATTTTTTCTTTGCACCACGTCATATATGCTCTGAACTATGTGGCAATTCATCTGTTTGTTGTATCCCTTTTAGGCCCCGTTTGGTTGGGCTGTAAACAGAGTCACACTGTTGCAACGATGCTGAATTTCCATTTCTATCCGTTTGGTCATGTGTGGTCCAAACACACATTGCGGGAATGAACGCACGTTGCCTTTCGTATGTATAGAAAATTGATAGTTCTGACCGCGTAGGAATCCAACGCTGTTCTATTTCCCAATCTCCTTCGCGTGTCTCTCTCAAGCTTCTTCCATACAGAAAACTATCTGACAACACTTGATTTTTCATCCTTGCTCCATCAATTCTAAACAGCTGTATGATCTACCAAACTGCATCCAGCCAAACTTCTTCAAATTAAACACATACAATCAATCAACATAAAACCAAATATAAACAATGCCATTTCAACCCATCAATCACAGATTCCTTTGTCTTATTGTTCACATTGTTGGTTGGTTTTATACCTAACAAAACTAGTCCTTAGACTAGTTTGGTTGGATGTAAAATCAACCAACATTAAAAAATGCAAAACATGAATTTGTAAACAGAATTCGAACAGTACATTCATTTGGTTTTGAGTAGTTTGTGTCCATATATTTGGTTTGTATTGGTTTGGTTGGAAATAGTTACATGAATCGAGTACTATGACATATCATAATCGCCGTTCAGATCGTTGCAACAAGCAACATCAGTGACACATAATCTCGTGAAAAAGGGAGAAACATAATGTCAAAACGGCTGACGGAGACACTTTCATAGGGAAGAGATCAAAGTTGGAACCGCGCCAGTTTTTCGGTGCAGTCCATTCCCTCAATTTTGTATAGAGCTGAAAAATAAAGAGTACTTTGTTTTCAAACCTCGAGTTCAGACAGCACCGAACCAGCAAGTGGTATTGCAAGTCAGAGTGTAGTTGCAACACATGTTTTCACGAGCCCTTAGAGCAGTACCTTACATTACGTGCCATGTTTTTCCTGTATGAATTCACATATAAGATAGTTCTTTGAAAAGGAGAGTACGGTAGAGGTGGAGGACTCTTGCAGCTGTACAATTGCAGATTCTCCGAAGTTATACAAGCCTACCACATCAACAAAGGAAAACAAGATACCAAGGCAGAATATAAAAGAAAAGACCATAGGGACTCACATCTGGACCCGTCCAAGCAGCACGATCCGTCTCATCGCCAAGTCCAAACGGTTATAGAGGCCCTTGTCATCGTCACTACCAAACGATGCTGTCCGAAACAAAAAAAGGGCCCACTAGACAGACCCGGAAGACGTAATGTCTCTTCATCGTCCGTATCTGGAACTGACCTCACCAACTCTCGGTCTGTGAAATTTATGAATTAGTTTTAGAGCAGGTGAGCTGTAGAAGAGGGCCGCGGGAGTTGTACAAATAGGGAGCTAAGCAGCTAGCTGGGCCTTAAGGAAAGGCTACATGAGGGTCCGTTTTAGATACAGGCTTGCTCAGGTTATGGGCTACGACTGGATCATTGTTTGGGCGAATGGAGGATGTAAACCTTGGGCATGAGGTCAAGACATTCTAGAGAAGGAAAAGACACGGACCCCCTGATTAAAACCACTTATTAGGTCAGGTACTAGTATCAACTAGGTTTACTGTTTAGCCCCAGTTCCACCCCTTGGTGAATGGTGATGGCGGTAGCCAAGCCCCAAGGCAGTCGTCGTCTTTGGACGTTTGACATATTGGCAACCTTGGTACGTGCCGAACAGAATGACGAAACAGTACACCCCACATCCACCATTAAGATAATACATGACGGATGATGGATGTATGGGGTCATCTGTCCTCCCGGCATTCCCACATGCAGGATTTTTCTCATCCAGAGTAGGCAGATGAGCAATGAGCGAAAATTTGGGTCAGATCTGTCTACAGCCGACAGTGAAGTTCGGGTTTTATTCTCCACACGAGCCTATATGGGCTTGCCCTCTATAGATGATTAGACATCTAGCCACAGTGAGTCAGTGCTCTAGTTTCAACGTTGACCCTGTTAAGTGTTAACGGCCGTTTGTCCTCTTTGGCCAACTGACTACGGTTAATAAATGACATTCTGATGATTTAACTAGGCATCAGGTGGAGAGCCTGAAACGATAGCAGAACAAAACATCATACACAGGATCTACAGTACCGATCGCTGAAGTCTTTTTCTTTTAAAATTACTCATACTATACATCTTATGCGTAGAATAATACAACCAAAAAGTCTCTTATCTCAATGATTACATTTCATCACGTGTGTCGCAGTCCTCCCTCCACTTCGAATTGTTCCCACGTCACCTTAAAGCATCTTCGCAAGAGACCCTGAAAATGGTTGGGGATGGTTGGCAAGGCTCGAGTAGAGTAGTCTTGGTTCTGAAGTAGCTGTGTATAGGTAAGAATTCAGGCTGACAAAATTCTCCACAAGACGTTTATAACTTACATCTATACACCGGGTTTGCATCTCCAAGCTTCATTCCAGAGAGATATATGTGTTATAGCTCATGCGAGCCATGGACCATCACAACTATGGGCTTGGTACCATCAACATGGAGAGCGCTGCCTTTGAACCCCGTCTGCAAAACATCACCACAGATCACGTTCAACACTCAGATAACAAATGGCTTTTCTTTTTCGTTTTCTTATCGTGAGTGAAGAACTAACTCTGAGAGGGTTTTGGGTGTTACCTCGACTAGAATGCTCTCAGGTGAGAACCACTGCATCAGAACTCCAACATGGATGACCCCAGGAATCAACTTAAAGAGAAACGGTGTCGTCACCTGCAATTTTCCATAACAGCTTGTAAATTGTCAGTAAGCTATTCAAAAAAACAAATTGTTGAGAGATCGAAAAAAGATCTGGCTATGCGAAGTACCAGACTTAGAGCTGTTGTGCCAAGTAGCAAAAGGTACAATTTTCCCTGAAGAAAACAGAAAAGGTACAACCAGATTAGCTTGATTGAAGCTTAACTCATATGCATACTGTTAAAAGGTACAGTTATCAATGCCAAATAGCCAAATAATTAATCTCACGCCTACCCACTATTGACGACGCACTTTTCATCACCATAGATTTGGTGAATTAAATAAATTTACTTATCCCATACACAACGAAATTAAATAAAAAGAAATGAATCGATCTATACAATGCAGTATGGGATCAGACAAAATTTAATCATGCAAAGTACATAGACTCCCTTTTGGCGCTGTATTTCTTTAGTTGGTATGGAGATTTGCTACTCTGTTTCATTCTTTCCAGGTATAAATGATATTAGTCAGCAACTTTATACGATCCTACATGCTATTAAATCAGCTTATTTAGTTGTTAATAGAATGCCACTTTTCTTTTAAATATAATAAAGCTCTTACGCAATGCATGAGGACATCTTCTAATATGGCAAAGAAACGTTTAGATTTTATATGACCAAGTATACTCCCATTCAAAAAGATACGATGGGGAATACTCAGTCTTAGGGGTTTTTTGTGTGTTAATCTTACACCTGATTATACAGAGTACACAGAAACAATACAATCAAACTCAAAACATATTTATGGGATACACACACAAACGCGCGCGCGCGCGCGCGCACACACACACACATATATATATTATATATATATATTTTTTTTTTGTTTAAGAAAAACCCATTTTAAATATATGCACTTATATTAGTATTACCTATTAAATTATCCAAGTCCTGGATAGCAACGACAAAAAGGTGTGAACTATTTGGCTCAAATGCCGAGTATTTATTTACTGTACTTCGTAAACTAATGGCGCACACATTTATATCTTGGGAAGACATTACTTGGCTGCAATTGTAGGCAGCTTATTTAGAACTAAAAAATTTGGAACCAATAATCGTTGAAAATTTCAAAGTAACCAACAAGTTTAAGTAGAGCTCATTTTAGTGTCCCCCTGCATGTATATTAGTCATACCTGAAATGGCGTCTGTATAGATAATATAATAGAGTAAAGATGCGAGCTAGAACCATATACCTTAGAATATACTTGGGGTGTACTGTTATACTTTGTTGTTGTATTTCAAACCAAAAGACAAATGTTTAGTCCCATATTGCTTGTGGCTGATACTTCCCTCCTCCTTATATATGGACCCTTGTCCATAGTACAATTGAGGAATGAAAGTGGATAGGCCCTACGCACGCGCATGGTGGGCCTTGCCAATGGGGTTTGGGCCGGCCCGGTCCGGAAACCCTTTAATCGGGCGCGTCGGCGCACGTCGCATCCCGCGCGCAGGGGGGGTGCAAATCCGGCCTCCCGGAGCCCCTTGTGCGGGCGCGGCCCCGGCTTGGTTTTGCTCCTCGGTTCAATGAACCAAATAGAGACGTTTACGCATCTATTCGACGCACCTCTTCGTTTGGACGCTTCCAAACGGCGTCCCGGTTTGCAACCGCATCACAACTTTTCGCTCGTCTTTCTTTTGCTATTTATGTTTTATCGCTCGCTGTCGTTCGAGACAGTTGCACAATATCGATCGCTCCCTTTCTTCTTCTTCGCCTGTTCTCTGTCCACTGGAAGAACGATCAGTCGCCTTTCGCTCGTCGCCGTGACTGCGTGTGCGCGCTTCACGTCGGCAAACGCTGTTGGATCCTGGGAGAGTAGCCGCACGCAGGAGACTATCGCACAGGCGCTCGCCGTCGGGTACTGCGGAAATACTCTTAAGGACAGTGCTCTCTGCACGCCTCAGCGTTTCTCTGGTAACATCTTTATTGTTTACGGCTTACATCGCGGATTGTACCCTATTACGAATAACAATCTTAAGAGTATTCTGTTTCTCTGATGGGTACTAATATGGAAGGTTTTGAAACCCCCTTTACGCCTGTGACGCCATCAACTAATAACAATCAAATCGTCACTGTTTCTACTGTTTCTCAAATACCTATCCCTGATGTTACGAAAATTGAACAATTTAATGGACAACAATATAGGCGTTGGCAAGAAAAAATTATTACTGCTTTAGAAGTTTCAAATGTTTCGTTTGCTTTAACAGAACCCAAACCTGAAAATGATTCTGTTGATTGGGAAAAAGCAAATCGTATTTGTCGACATGTTATTTTAAGTACATTATCTAATCAACTGTTTGATGCCACTTTCCAATTAAAACTGCATCTGAAATTTGGGAAAGTCTTAATAAGAAATATATTCTAGAAGAGGCTTCTACCCAAAAATTTACTGTTGCGAATTTTCTAAATTTTCATATGACTGAAGATAAAGATATAACAACTCAAATTCATGAATTTCAGATTTTACTTGATGATTTGAAAAATGAAAAAATTGATCTTCCTGAGTCTTTCGTTGTGGGTTCTTTAATTGAAAAATTGCCTGGTTCTTGGAAACATTACAAGAACAATTTGAAGCACAAAAGAAAGACAATGTCACTGGATGATGTAATAATACATATCCGAGTTGAAGATCAAAATCGTTCTAGAGAAAAATCTGAACTAAATAAGGAGTTGTCATGTACTGCTAACTTTGTTAATAATGAAGTTAAAGAAAATAAAGTTACTTCTGATCAGTCTAAAAATAAGTGGAAAAATAAGAAAGGGAAAGGAAATAAGAATAAATATAAAGGAAACAAAGATATTAATAAAAAGAATGTTTTTTGCTATGTTTGTGGCAAACCTGGTCATACTTCTCCTAAATGCAGGCATAGGAAGAAGCAAGCAGTGGATTCGAAGGAACCTTCAACCAACCTTGTTACTGAGGACGTTTTTGTGGCATTTGTCAGCATTGTCAGCATGGGATCATTCCACCAGAATGATTGGATCATTGACTCGGGGGCTAGTCGCCACATCAGTGGCAACAGAGATGCCTTTGTGACCTACACTGAAGTAGGACAGGAGGAACATCGGGTTGTCATGGGCAACTCAACTGCTTCTCCAGTGACCGGAAAGGGCAATGTCATGATCAAAATGACTTCTGGAAAAATTCTGCTGATCAAAGATGTGCTGTTTGTCCCAGATATCCGTGTTAATTTAATTTCTGTTTCTCAACTTGTTAAGTTTGGGGTGAAAGTGTCCTTTGAATCAAACAAGGTCATTCTCACCAAGTCTGGGGACTACCTAGGCATGGGTTACTGCTCCAATGGGCTCTTTCTGCTGAATGTACCAAACTCTTCTGCTAATGAAATAAGTCCTTCTGCTTATATCGTTGATTCTTTTGATATATGGCATAATAGATTAGGACATGTTAATTTTAAATACTTACAACGCATGAAATCTTTAGGTTTACTAAAGGATATTAATGGTGTTGTTAATTTAAATAATAAATGTCAAATATGTGCTGAAACTAAATCTACCAAGAAACCGTGTCCTCAAATTTCACATAGAAATTCTGAATTGCTAGATTTAATTCACACTGATCTTGGAGATTTAAAAGGAAATCTATCTAGAGGTGGGAAACGTTTCTACATTATTTTTGTAGATGATTTCTCACGATATACAAAATTATATTTACTACATTCAAAGGATGAAGCCTTTGGAATGTTTGTTAATTATAAAACAGAAGTAGAGAATCAACTCAATAAGAAAATAAAACGTCTTCGATCAGATAGGGGTGGTGAATATGACTGTTCTCCTTTTAATGAATTTTGTGTGAACCATGGTATTATACATGAATACACACCTCCATATTCGCCTCAATCTAATGGTATTGCTGAACGTAAAAATAGAACTCTAAAGGAGATGATGAATTCTATTTTAATCAATTCAGGAGCACCAAACAACTTGTGGGGGGAAGCAATTTTGTCATCTTGTTTTCTTCAAAATCGCATTCCTAGTAGGAAGACAAATAAGACACCATATGAATTATGGAAAGGATATCCTCCTAATTTGAAATATCTCAAAGTGTGGGGGTGTCTAGCTAAAGTCTTATTAACTGAGCCTAAGAAACGAAAATTGGGATCTAGAACCTTAGATAGTGTTTTTATAGGTTATGCTCAGAATAGTGCTGCATATAGATTCCTGGTTATTAGAAGTGGCAACAATGTTGTAGAACCTAATACAATTGTTGAATCTAAAAATGTTGAATTTTTTGAGCATATTTTTCCTATGAAAACTCCTTTACAAAACTTAGCTAATCCTTCAAATGAAATTTTTGAGAATATCCCAAGTACATCCAATTCTAATAATGTTCTAGAACCGGATGATATAGAACCTAGGAGATCCACTAGGATGAGGAAGGAAAAGAATCTTGGTGATGATTTCTATTCCTTTATAGTGGATAATGATCCTCAATCTTACAATGAAGCTATTAATTCAACTGATTCCTCTTTATGGAAGGAAGCAATTAATAGTGAGATTGAATCTATATTATCTAATCATACATGGGAACTAGTGGATCTTCCACCAGGTATTAAACCCATAGGATGTAAATGGATATTTAAAAGAAAATTGAAAACAGATGGGACTGTAGATAAATACAAAGCTCGTTTGGTTGCCAAGGGATATAAACAACAAAAGGATATTGACTATTTTGATACCTTTGCTCCCGTTACTAGAATCTCTTCAATCAGGATTTTAATTGCTTTAGCATCTATTAAGAAATTAATCGTACACCAAATGGATGTTAAAACTGCTTTCTTGAATGGAGATTTAGATGAGGAAATTTATATGGATCAACCTGAAGGGTATGTAGTTTCGGGAAAAGAACATATGGTATGCAGACTAATCAAATCTCTCTATGGTTTGAAACAAGCACCTAAACAGTGGCATGAGAAATTTGATAAGGTTGTTGTATCATATGGATTCCATATAAATGAAGGAGACAAATGTATATATTCTAAAGTCGATAACCAAGGTTGTGTTATAATATGTCTCTATGTAGATGATATGCTTATTTTTGGCACTAATATTGATGTTATAAATAGTACAAAAAGCTTCTTGGCTTCTAACTTTGACATGAAAGATATGGGAGAAGCAGATGTAATTTTAGGAATTAAACTTCTTAAATATGATAATTGCATCATGCTATCCCAAGAACACTATGTTGAGAAAATTCTCAATAAGTTTTCAATGTTTGATTGTAAGCCGGTCAGTACACCTTTTAATTCTAATTGCAATCTCAAGAAAAATAATGGTAATAGTGTTCAACAAGTCAAGTATGCACAAGTTATTGGATGCCTGATGTACTTAATGAATTGTACTCGTCCAGATCTAGCATATGCAGTGGGGAGATTAAGTAGATATACTCAAAATCCTAATAAGGATCATTGGGATGCTCTATATAGGGTTTTAAGATACCTTAAAGGCACAATTAATCATGGATTGATTTTTTGTGGATCTCCAACTGTGCTAGAAGGATTTTGTGATGCCAATTGGATTTCGGATTCAGATGAATTGAAATCTACAAGTGGTTACATCTTCACTATGGGTGGAGGTGCTGTGTCTTGGAAATCTTCCAAGCAAACATGTATTGCTCGTTCCACTATGGAATCTGAGTTTATTGCCTTAGAAAAGGCTGGAACTGAAGCCGAATGGCTGAGACATGTTCTAATGGATCTTCCCATTTGGGAGAAACCTTCTCCACCAGTGTTTATACACTGTGATAATCAAGCTGCCATAGCAAGAGCTAAAAACAAAGTTTACAATGGGAAGAGTAGGCATATTCGCCTACGTCACAATATTGTGAGGCAGCTTGTATGTGATAGCATAATCTCATTGGATTATGTTAAGTCAGAATTAAACTTGGCCGATCCTCTGACAAAGCCATTAAGTCAACGACTAGTGAGCGATACATCGAGGAGAATGGGATTATGCCCATACCAGAAGTCGAAGTGATGGACACCCAACCTTCATGAACGGTGATCCCGGGAAGAGGGTTCAATGGGAAAAACTAAGTCACTAGAGGACTCAACGTGTTGTAATAAATGTATCTCGTTCTTATGATGTAAACAACAATTTACAGTGATTCAGTTGAATATAATTCTTAATGGATTTCATAGTCATTAATGGTGGTGTATATACTGCAATATATGCTTGATGAAAGTCCAACTATATGAATGTGGAGTGGGGCCGCTCCTGTTGAGATTTGGGCAGATCTCTAGAGCATTCATGAATTTCTCAGTAGGCGCATGGCCTAAAGGCGCCAATCCGTAAGAAAGGTAATTGATTTTATGAATGTCATGTGAGTAATGTACCACTAATCAGATAAAGGAGGAATTGGTTCAAGAACATAGTTCCACCAATCTTCTACAGATTACGTACATCTACTCTATGCTTTAGTTCAAAGAACTCAGTTCTACCAAAGCTTATGCATGTCATTTGTTTAAGTTCTTCCAGTGGTCAACTCGGTTTTTATATTGTTTGTTTTGAAATAGTGGGGGATTGTTATACTTTGTTGTTGTATTTCAAACCAAAAGACAAATGTTTAGTCCCATATTGCTTGTGGCTGATACTTCCCTCCTCCTTATATATGGACCCTTGTCCATAGTACAATTGAGGAATGAAAGTGGATAGGCCCTACGCACGCGCATGGTGGGCCTTGCCAATGGGGTTTGGGCCGGCCCGGTCCGGAAACCCTTTAATCGGGCGCGTCGGCGCACGTCGCATCCCGCGCGCAGGGGGGGGTGCAAATCCGGCCTCCCGGAGCCCCTTGTGCGGGCGCGGCCCCGGCTTGGTTTTGCTCCTCGGTTCAATGAACCAAATAGAGACGTTTACGCATCTATTCGACGCACCTCTTCGTTTGGACGCTTCCAAACGGCGTCCCGGTTTGCAACCGCATCACAACTTTTCGCTCGTCTTTCTTTTGCTATTTATGTTTTATCGCTCGCTGTCGTTCGAGACAGTTGCACAATATCGATCGCTCCCTTTCTTCTTCTTCGCCTGTTCTCTGTCCACTGGAAGAACGATCAGTCGCCTTTCGCTCGTCGCCGTGACTGCGTGTGCGCGCTTCACGTCGGCAAACGCTGTTGGATCCTGGGAGAGTAGCCGCACGCAGGAGACTATCGCACAGGCGCTCGCCGTCGGGTACTGCGGAAATACTCTTAAGGACAGTGCTCTCTGCACGCCTCAGCGTTTCTCTGGTAACATCTTTATTGTTTACGGCTTACATCGCGGATTGTACCCTATTACGAATAACAATCTTAAGAGTATTCTGTTTCTCTGATGGGTACTAATATGGAAGGTTTTGAAACCCCCTTTACGCCTGTGACGCCATCAACTAATAACAATCAAATCGTCACTGTTTCTACTGTTTCTCAAATACCTATCCCTGATGTTACGAAAATTGAACAATTTAATGGACAACAATATAGGCGTTGGCAAGAAAAAATTATTACTGCTTTAGAAGTTTCAAATGTTTCGTTTGCTTTAACAGAACCCAAACCTGAAAATGATTCTGTTGATTGGGAAAAAGCAAATCGTATTTGTCGACATGTTATTTTAAGTACATTATCTAATCAACTGTTTGATGCCACTTTCCAATTAAAACTGCATCTGAAATTTGGGAAAGTCTTAATAAGAAATATATTCTAGAAGAGGCTTCTACCCAAAAATTTACTGTTGCGAATTTTCTAAATTTTCATATGACTGAAGATAAAGATATAACAACTCAAATTCATGAATTTCAGATTTTACTTGATGATTTGAAAAATGAAAAAATTGATCTTCCTGAGTCTTTCGTTGTGGGTTCTTTAATTGAAAAATTGCCTGGTTCTTGGAAACATTACAAGAACAATTTGAAGCACAAAAGAAAGACAATGTCACTGGATGATGTAATAATACATATCCGAGTTGAAGATCAAAATCGTTCTAGAGAAAAATCTGAACTAAATAAGGAGTTGTCATGTACTGCTAACTTTGTTAATAATGAAGTTAAAGAAAATAAAGTTACTTCTGATCAGTCTAAAAATAAGTGGAAAAATAAGAAAGGGAAAGGAAATAAGAATAAATATAAAGGAAACAAAGATATTAATAAAAAGAATGTTTTTTGCTATGTTTGTGGCAAACCTGGTCATACTTCTCCTAAATGCAGGCATAGGAAGAAGCAAGCAGTGGATTCGAAGGAACCTTCAACCAACCTTGTTACTGAGGACGTTTTTGTGGCATTTGTCAGCATTGTCAGCATGGGATCATTCCACCAGAATGATTGGATCATTGACTCGGGGGCTAGTCGCCACATCAGTGGCAACAGAGATGCCTTTGTGACCTACACTGAAGTAGGACAGGAGGAACATCGGGTTGTCATGGGCAACTCAACTGCTTCTCCAGTGACCGGAAAGGGCAATGTCATGATCAAAATGACTTCTGGAAAAATTCTGCTGATCAAAGATGTGCTGTTTGTCCCAGATATCCGTGTTAATTTAATTTCTGTTTCTCAACTTGTTAAGTTTGGGGTGAAAGTGTCCTTTGAATCAAACAAGGTCATTCTCACCAAGTCTGGGGACTACCTAGGCATGGGTTACTGCTCCAATGGGCTCTTTCTGCTGAATGTACCAAACTCTTCTGCTAATGAAATAAGTCCTTCTGCTTATATCGTTGATTCTTTTGATATATGGCATAATAGATTAGGACATGTTAATTTTAAATACTTACAACGCATGAAATCTTTAGGTTTACTAAAGGATATTAATGGTGTTGTTAATTTAAATAATAAATGTCAAATATGTGCTGAAACTAAATCTACCAAGAAACCGTGTCCTCAAATTTCACATAGAAATTCTGAATTGCTAGATTTAATTCACACTGATCTTGGAGATTTAAAAGGAAATCTATCTAGAGGTGGGAAACGTTTCTACATTATTTTTGTAGATGATTTCTCACGATATACAAAATTATATTTACTACATTCAAAGGATGAAGCCTTTGGAATGTTTGTTAATTATAAAACAGAAGTAGAGAATCAACTCAATAAGAAAATAAAACGTCTTCGATCAGATAGGGGTGGTGAATATGACTGTTCTCCTTTTAATGAATTTTGTGTGAACCATGGTATTATACATGAATACACACCTCCATATTCGCCTCAATCTAATGGTATTGCTGAACGTAAAAATAGAACTCTAAAGGAGATGATGAATTCTATTTTAATCAATTCAGGAGCACCAAACAACTTGTGGGGGGAAGCAATTTTGTCATCTTGTTTTCTTCAAAATCGCATTCCTAGTAGGAAGACAAATAAGACACCATATGAATTATGGAAAGGATATCCTCCTAATTTGAAATATCTCAAAGTGTGGGGGTGTCTAGCTAAAGTCTTATTAACTGAGCCTAAGAAACGAAAATTGGGATCTAGAACCTTAGATAGTGTTTTTATAGGTTATGCTCAGAATAGTGCTGCATATAGATTCCTGGTTATTAGAAGTGGCAACAATGTTGTAGAACCTAATACAATTGTTGAATCTAAAAATATTGAATTTTTTGAGCATATTTTTCCTATGAAAACTCCTTTACAAAACTTAGCTAATCCTTCAAATGAAATTTTCGAGAATATCCCAAGTACATCCAATTCTAATAATGTTCTAGAACCGGATGATATAGAACCTAGGAGATCCACTAGGATGAGGAAGGAAAAGAATCTTGGTGATGATTTCTATTCCTTTATAGTGGATAATGATCCTCAATCTTACAATGAAGCTATTAATTCAACTGATTCCTCTTTATGGAAGGAAGCAATTAATAGTGAGATTGAATCTATATTATCTAATCATACATGGGAACTAGTGGATCTTCCACCAGGTATTAAACCCATAGGATGTAAATGGATATTTAAAAGAAAATTGAAAACAGATGGGACTGTAGATAAATACAAAGCTCGTTTGGTTGCCAAGGGATATAAACAACAAAAGGATATTGACTATTTTGATACCTTTGCTCCCGTTACTAGAATCTCTTCAATCAGGATTTTAATTGCTTTAGCATCTATTAAGAAATTAATCGTACACCAAATGGATGTTAAAACTGCTTTCTTGAATGGAGATTTAGATGAGGAAATTTATATGGATCAACCTGAAGGGTATGTAGTTTCGGGAAAAGAACATATGGTATGCAGACTAATCAAATCTCTCTATGGTTTGAAACAAGCACCTAAACAGTGGCATGAGAAATTTGATAAGGTTGTTGTATCATATGGATTCCATATAAATGAAGGAGACAAATGTATATATTCTAAAGTCGATAACCAAGGTTGTGTTATAATATGTCTCTATGTAGATGATATGCTTATTTTTGGCACTAATATTGATGTTATAAATAGTACAAAAAGCTTCTTGGCTTCTAACTTTGACATGAAAGATATGGGAGAAGCAGATGTAATTTTAGGAATTAAACTTCTTAAATATGATAATTGCATCATGCTATCCCAAGAACACTATGTTGAGAAAATTCTCAATAAGTTTTCAATGTTTGATTGTAAGCCGGTCAGTACACCTTTTAATTCTAATTGCAATCTCAAGAAAAATAATGGTAATAGTGTTCAACAAGTCAAGTATGCACAAGTTATTGGATGCCTGATGTACTTAATGAATTGTACTCGTCCAGATCTAGCATATGCAGTGGGGAGATTAAGTAGATATACTCAAAATCCTAATAAGGATCATTGGGATGCTCTATATAGGGTTTTAAGATACCTTAAAGGCACAATTAATCATGGATTGATTTTTTGTGGATCTCCAACTGTGCTAGAAGGATTTTGTGATGCCAATTGGATTTCGGATTCAGATGAATTGAAATCTACAAGTGGTTACATCTTCACTATGGGTGGAGGTGCTGTGTCTTGGAAATCTTCCAAGCAAACATGTATTGCTCGTTCCACTATGGAATCTGAGTTTATTGCCTTAGAAAAGGCTGGAACTGAAGCCGAATGGCTGAGACATGTTCTAATGGATCTTCCCATTTGGGAGAAACCTTCTCCACCAGTGTTTATACACTGTGATAATCAAGCTGCCATAGCAAGAGCTAAAAACAAAGTTTACAATGGGAAGAGTAGGCATATTCGCCTACGTCACAATATTGTGAGGCAGCTTGTATGTGATAGCATAATCTCATTGGATTATGTTAAGTCAGAATTAAACTTGGCCGATCCTCTGACAAAGCCATTAAGTCAACGACTAGTGAGCGATACATCGAGGAGAATGGGATTATGCCCATACCAGAAGTCGAAGTGATGGACACCCAACCTTCATGAACGGTGATCCCGGGAAGAGGGTTCAATGGGAAAAACTAAGTCACTAGAGGACTCAACGTGTTGTAATAAATGTATCTCGTTCTTATGATGTAAACAACAATTTACAGTGATTCAGTTGAATATAATTCTTAATGGATTTCATAGTCATTAATGGTGGTGTATATACTGCAATATATGCTTGATGAAAGTCCAACTATATGAATGTGGAGTGGGGCCGCTCCTGTTGAGATTTGGGCAGATCTCTAGAGCATTCATGAATTTCTCAGTAGGCGCATGGCCTAAAGGCGCCAATCCGTAAGAAAGGTAATTGATTTTATGAATGTCATGTGAGTAATGTACCACTAATCAGATAAAGGAGGAATTGGTTCAAGAACATAGTTCCACCAATCTTCTACAGATTACGTACATCTACTCTATGCTTTAGTTCAAAGAACTCAGTTCTACCAAAGCTTATGCATGTCATTTGTTTAAGTTCTTCCAGTGGTCAACTCGGTTTTTATATTGTTTGTTTTGAAATAGTGGGGGATTGTTATACTTTGTTGTTGTATTTCAAACCAAAAGACAAATGTTTAGTCCCATATTGCTTGTGGCTGATACTTCCCTCCTCCTTATATATGGACCCTTGTCCATAGTACAATTGAGGAATGAAAGTGGATAGGCCCTACGCACGCGCATGGTGGGCCTTGCCAATGGGGTTTGGGCCGGCCCGGTCCGGAAACCCTTTAATCGGGCGCGTCGGCGCACGTCGCATCCCGCGCGCAGGGGGGGGGTGCAAATCCGGCCTCCCGGAGCCCCTTGTGCGGGCGCGGCCCCGGCTTGGTTTTGCTCCTCGGTTCAATGAACCAAATAGAGACGTTTACGCATCTATTCGACGCACCTCTTCGTTTGGACGCTTCCAAACGGCGTCCCGGTTTGCAACCGCATCACAACTTTTCGCTCGTCTTTCTTTTGCTATTTATGTTTTATCGCTCGCTGTCGTTCGAGACAGTTGCACAATATCGATCGCTCCCTTTCTTCTTCTTCGCCTGTTCTCTGTCCACTGGAAGAACGATCAGTCGCCTTTCGCTCGTCGCCGTGACTGCGTGTGCGCGCTTCACGTCGGCAAACGCTGTTGGATCCTGGGAGAGTAGCCGCACGCAGGAGACTATCGCACAGGCGCTCGCCGTCGGGTACTGCGGAAATACTCTTAAGGACAGTGCTCTCTGCACGCCTCAGCGTTTCTCTGGTAACATCTTTATTGTTTACGGCTTACATCGCGGATTGTACCCTATTACGAATAACAATCTTAAGAGTATTCTGTTTCTCTGATGGGTACTAATATGGAAGGTTTTGAAACCCCCTTTACGCCTGTGACGCCATCAACTAATAACAATCAAATCGTCACTGTTTCTACTGTTTCTCAAATACCTATCCCTGATGTTACGAAAATTGAACAATTTAATGGACAACAATATAGGCGTTGGCAAGAAAAAATTATTACTGCTTTAGAAGTTTCAAATGTTTCGTTTGCTTTAACAGAACCCAAACCTGAAAATGATTCTGTTGATTGGGAAAAAGCAAATCGTATTTGTCGACATGTTATTTTAAGTACATTATCTAATCAACTGTTTGATGCCACTTTCCAATTAAAACTGCATCTGAAATTTGGGAAAGTCTTAATAAGAAATATATTCTAGAAGAGGCTTCTACCCAAAAATTTACTGTTGCGAATTTTCTAAATTTTCATATGACTGAAGATAAAGATATAACAACTCAAATTCATGAATTTCAGATTTTACTTGATGATTTGAAAAATGAAAAAATTGATCTTCCTGAGTCTTTCGTTGTGGGTTCTTTAATTGAAAAATTGCCTGGTTCTTGGAAACATTACAAGAACAATTTGAAGCACAAAAGAAAGACAATGTCACTGGATGATGTAATAATACATATCCGAGTTGAAGATCAAAATCGTTCTAGAGAAAAATCTGAACTAAATAAGGAGTTGTCATGTACTGCTAACTTTGTTAATAATGAAGTTAAAGAAAATAAAGTTACTTCTGATCAGTCTAAAAATAAGTGGAAAAATAAGAAAGGGAAAGGAAATAAGAATAAATATAAAGGAAACAAAGATATTAATAAAAAGAATGTTTTTTGCTATGTTTGTGGCAAACCTGGTCATACTTCTCCTAAATGCAGGCATAGGAAGAAGCAAGCAGTGGATTCGAAGGAACCTTCAACCAACCTTGTTACTGAGGACGTTTTTGTGGCATTTGTCAGCATTGTCAGCATGGGATCATTCCACCAGAATGATTGGATCATTGACTCGGGGGCTAGTCGCCACATCAGTGGCAACAGAGATGCCTTTGTGACCTACACTGAAGTAGGACAGGAGGAACATCGGGTTGTCATGGGCAACTCAACTGCTTCTCCAGTGACCGGAAAGGGCAATGTCATGATCAAAATGACTTCTGGAAAAATTCTGCTGATCAAAGATGTGCTGTTTGTCCCAGATATCCGTGTTAATTTAATTTCTGTTTCTCAACTTGTTAAGTTTGGGGTGAAAGTGTCCTTTGAATCAAACAAGGTCATTCTCACCAAGTCTGGGGACTACCTAGGCATGGGTTACTGCTCCAATGGGCTCTTTCTGCTGAATGTACCAAACTCTTCTGCTAATGAAATAAGTCCTTCTGCTTATATCGTTGATTCTTTTGATATATGGCATAATAGATTAGGACATGTTAATTTTAAATACTTACAACGCATGAAATCTTTAGGTTTACTAAAGGATATTAATGGTGTTGTTAATTTAAATAATAAATGTCAAATATGTGCTGAAACTAAATCTACCAAGAAACCGTGTCCTCAAATTTCACATAGAAATTCTGAATTGCTAGATTTAATTCACACTGATCTTGGAGATTTAAAAGGAAATCTATCTAGAGGTGGGAAACGTTTCTACATTATTTTTGTAGATGATTTCTCACGATATACAAAATTATATTTACTACATTCAAAGGATGAAGCCTTTGGAATGTTTGTTAATTATAAAACAGAAGTAGAGAATCAACTCAATAAGAAAATAAAACGTCTTCGATCAGATAGGGGTGGTGAATATGACTGTTCTCCTTTTAATGAATTTTGTGTGAACCATGGTATTATACATGAATACACACCTCCATATTCGCCTCAATCTAATGGTATTGCTGAACGTAAAAATAGAACTCTAAAGGAGATGATGAATTCTATTTTAATCAATTCAGGAGCACCAAACAACTTGTGGGGGGAAGCAATTTTGTCATCTTGTTTTCTTCAAAATCGCATTCCTAGTAGGAAGACAAATAAGACACCATATGAATTATGGAAAGGATATCCTCCTAATTTGAAATATCTCAAAGTGTGGGGGTGTCTAGCTAAAGTCTTATTAACTGAGCCTAAGAAACGAAAATTGGGATCTAGAACCTTAGATAGTGTTTTTATAGGTTATGCTCAGAATAGTGCTGCATATAGATTCCTGGTTATTAGAAGTGGCAACAATGTTGTAGAACCTAATACAATTGTTGAATCTAAAAATATTGAATTTTTTGAGCATATTTTTCCTATGAAAACTCCTTTACAAAACTTAGCTAATCCTTCAAATGAAATTTTCGAGAATATCCCAAGTACATCCAATTCTAATAATGTTCTAGAACCGGATGATATAGAACCTAGGAGATCCACTAGGATGAGGAAGGAAAAGAATCTTGGTGATGATTTCTATTCCTTTATAGTGGATAATGATCCTCAATCTTACAATGAAGCTATTAATTCAACTGATTCCTCTTTATGGAAGGAAGCAATTAATAGTGAGATTGAATCTATATTATCTAATCATACATGGGAACTAGTGGATCTTCCACCAGGTATTAAACCCATAGGATGTAAATGGATATTTAAAAGAAAATTGAAAACAGATGGGACTGTAGATAAATACAAAGCTCGTTTGGTTGCCAAGGGATATAAACAACAAAAGGATATTGACTATTTTGATACCTTTGCTCCCGTTACTAGAATCTCTTCAATCAGGATTTTAATTGCTTTAGCATCTATTAAGAAATTAATCGTACACCAAATGGATGTTAAAACTGCTTTCTTGAATGGAGATTTAGATGAGGAAATTTATATGGATCAACCTGAAGGGTATGTAGTTTCGGGAAAAGAACATATGGTATGCAGACTAATCAAATCTCTCTATGGTTTGAAACAAGCACCTAAACAGTGGCATGAGAAATTTGATAAGGTTGTTGTATCATATGGATTCCATATAAATGAAGGAGACAAATGTATATATTCTAAAGTCGATAACCAAGGTTGTGTTATAATATGTCTCTATGTAGATGATATGCTTATTTTTGGCACTAATATTGATGTTATAAATAGTACAAAAAGCTTCTTGGCTTCTAACTTTGACATGAAAGATATGGGAGAAGCAGATGTAATTTTAGGAATTAAACTTCTTAAATATGATAATTGCATCATGCTATCCCAAGAACACTATGTTGAGAAAATTCTCAATAAGTTTTCAATGTTTGATTGTAAGCCGGTCAGTACACCTTTTAATTCTAATTGCAATCTCAAGAAAAATAATGGTAATAGTGTTCAACAAGTCAAGTATGCACAAGTTATTGGATGCCTGATGTACTTAATGAATTGTACTCGTCCAGATCTAGCATATGCAGTGGGGAGATTAAGTAGATATACTCAAAATCCTAATAAGGATCATTGGGATGCTCTATATAGGGTTTTAAGATACCTTAAAGGCACAATTAATCATGGATTGATTTTTTGTGGATCTCCAACTGTGCTAGAAGGATTTTGTGATGCCAATTGGATTTCGGATTCAGATGAATTGAAATCTACAAGTGGTTACATCTTCACTATGGGTGGAGGTGCTGTGTCTTGGAAATCTTCCAAGCAAACATGTATTGCTCGTTCCACTATGGAATCTGAGTTTATTGCCTTAGAAAAGGCTGGAACTGAAGCCGAATGGCTGAGACATGTTCTAATGGATCTTCCCATTTGGGAGAAACCTTCTCCACCAGTGTTTATACACTGTGATAATCAAGCTGCCATAGCAAGAGCTAAAAACAAAGTTTACAATGGGAAGAGTAGGCATATTCGCCTACGTCACAATATTGTGAGGCAGCTTGTATGTGATAGCATAATCTCATTGGATTATGTTAAGTCAGAATTAAACTTGGCCGATCCTCTGACAAAGCCATTAAGTCAACGACTAGTGAGCGATACATCGAGGAGAATGGGATTATGCCCATACCAGAAGTCGAAGTGATGGACACCCAACCTTCATGAACGGTGATCCCGGGAAGAGGGTTCAATGGGAAAAACTAAGTCACTAGAGGACTCAACGTGTTGTAATAAATGTATCTCGTTCTTATGATGTAAACAACAATTTACAGTGATTCAGTTGAATATAATTCTTAATGGATTTCATAGTCATTAATGGTGGTGTATATACTGCAATATATGCTTGATGAAAGTCCAACTATATGAATGTGGAGTGGGGCCGCTCCTGTTGAGATTTGGGCAGATCTCTAGAGCATTCATGAATTTCTCAGTAGGCGCATGGCCTAAAGGCGCCAATCCGTAAGAAAGGTAATTGATTTTATGAATGTCATGTGAGTAATGTACCACTAATCAGATAAAGGAGGAATTGGTTCAAGAACATAGTTCCACCAATCTTCTACAGATTACGTACATCTACTCTATGCTTTAGTTCAAAGAACTCAGTTCTACCAAAGCTTATGCATGTCATTTGTTTAAGTTCTTCCAGTGGTCAACTCGGTTTTTATATTGTTTGTTTTGAAATAGTGGGGGATTGTTATACTTTGTTGTTGTATTTCAAACCAAAAGACAAATGTTTAGTCCCATATTGCTTGTGGCTGATACTTCCCTCCTCCTTATATATGGACCCTTGTCCATAGTACAATTGAGGAATGAAAGTGGATAGGCCCTACGCACGCGCATGGTGGGCCTTGCCAATGGGGTTTGGGCCGGCCCGGTCCGGAAACCCTTTAATCGGGCGCGTCGGCGCACGTCGCATCCCGCGCGCAGGGGGGGGGGGTGCAAATCCGGCCTCCCGGAGCCCCTTGTGCGGGCGCGGCCCCGGCTTGGTTTTGCTCCTCGGTTCAATGAACCAAATAGAGACGTTTACGCATCTATTCGACGCACCTCTTCGTTTGGACGCTTCCAAACGGCGTCCCGGTTTGCAACCGCATCACAACTTTTCGCTCGTCTTTCTTTTGCTATTTATGTTTTATCGCTCGCTGTCGTTCGAGACAGTTGCACAATATCGATCGCTCCCTTTCTTCTTCTTCGCCTGTTCTCTGTCCACTGGAAGAACGATCAGTCGCCTTTCGCTCGTCGCCGTGACTGCGTGTGCGCGCTTCACGTCGGCAAACGCTGTTGGATCCTGGGAGAGTAGCCGCACGCAGGAGACTATCGCACAGGCGCTCGCCGTCGGGTACTGCGGAAATACTCTTAAGGACAGTGCTCTCTGCACGCCTCAGCGTTTCTCTGGTAACATCTTTATTGTTTACGGCTTACATCGCGGATTGTACCCTATTACGAATAACATGTACTTGGGCTGATTTTCAGGGTCTATTCGACTAAGTTGTTTAATAAGAGACTCAGATGGGCAGAGAACTTATCGGATCTTGAATACCGATATACCCAGTGAGGCTTCCTGGTCTTGAACGATATAGGTGGCTGAGTGAACTAGTATACCACAGATACACCTGAACTTCAAAACTCTAAATAGATCCCAGCTTAATTGCATAGGGTGGCTACTATAATCGTTCAAATTCCTTATTGTACAGTCCGAAAACACAAGGATAGGGTACAAGTCATGACCAAGTCAAATGTATCAAGAATGATGATGGTAAAATGTAGGTAAAGGATGAGGATATCCAGAATCTAAATCCACAATCTTTTTACTGAAGAATCTGAAAATCATATTCGTGATCTGTCAAGATGGAGAAAAGAAAATATCAGCTGTAGTATTCACATATGCGCCACATGAGGCTGCATATATATACAGTTTGGCCACCTCTTCGAACAGCATATGTTTGTGCAGTCCTGACCCATATGCGGTGCATATAGCCACATATGGGGCTGCTTTGTAGGGATACTATGTCTGTGTATTTCGCTATGAACTATCTTTATTAATTATTCATTAAAATACTTATACACACAAACACACACACAAAAATACACACACACATATATCATGCTATATATGTATATTTATATGTTTATATATTAATACGTAGGTGTAATACTTTACATTTTAAATATATACTTTTATGCTCATATATAAGTAATTTATTTAAAAATTCCACCCGCATATGCGTCCTATATTCTGCATATTTTTCTGTGCAGCAGCCTAGCCAAACGCATACCACAACACTTTTTGGAACATTGATCACCTGCGCACAACTGGTAATACAACCAGAGGTTAAAAATGCTTTGAAAAGAATGAAAAGGTGTGGGTCAAATGGTATCCATATTATTGTATGGAAAAATATTGGTGAGAAAGAAAGGGGTTATAGTGTTGATAATTTTCTTTAATAGAGTTATGCGAATGAGGAAAATGCCCAATGAATAGAGAAAGAATAACACAATTCACATTTGTAGAAATAAGGTAGATATTAGATATTACAGAAGCCATATTGGTATCAAGCTTGTGACTCAGCGCTATTTTTGTTGAGGTAAAATGCAACAAGTGCAGTTCCAATTCACCGGGTTTTCTAGTTCCTAGTGTTTGGTTGGGTGTAAACTGAACACCTTGTGGGAAATAAAAACCACACTTGATCTTCCGTACAATTATAAGCTGTGTAAAACGAACCGCGCCATGGAAGCATTGTTTTTCTCAGTTCCTCTATTACTGGATCGACCTACTCTGTTATTTGTTTGCTTTAGTTTCAGGTTTGCATCCAGCAATCTGTAGCTCTCTAGCAACACAGATCTGGTAGCCACTTGACTATTTCTACAATTAACTACCTACTACAAAACGGAAACAAAACAACAGCATGGATCTAATTGTCATCCAATCAAACAAATTCATGCGTTCGAATTCATGATGGGGGTTGATTCCACGTCCAACCAAACAGGCCCTCACACCTGAAACTTGGGAAGAGGGTTGTTGTATGCAGATTGAGATCTATAACACATCAAAAAACAAATTCAGTTTATACCAGAGAGATCAGATATTGATGATATTTTCCTGCCAGGGAAGCTTTTCGAGAAGTAGAAAAAAAAAATAAAAGAAATGTTCATACGGGTTTATTGATCTAGAAAAGCTTATGATGGAGTACTGAAGGAAGCCATTTTTTTGGTTTTCGAGAAGAATGGATATTCATCCGACACACACACACACACACACACACACGCAGACATACAAATAGACTCATACGGGTTTATTGATTTAGAAAAGCTTATGATGGAGTAAAGGAAGCCATTTTGTTGGTTTTAGAGAAAAATGGATATATCCGACACACACACACACAAAGACATACAAACAGACACGCACACACACGCACACAGCGCACACACAACAAACATGCATGCAATGACACACAATACACAACACCACACACACACACACACACACACACAGACAGACAGATCACACACAACACCCACACACAGACACACGCTCACACACATGCCCACACACACAAAATTCCTATTCATTAATTTTAGTTATGGATGAGTAGACATAACATGCCCACAATGATATTCTAAAGTTTTTAGGATTTGTAGAATCACGAAGGAGATAGCATTCCAATCTTAGCCAATATAGAAGCCTAGAAGGAGATGAAGCTAGTTCAATCAAGTGGATGCCCAAAATCAGATAAATCTAATTATTTGAGGTCCAAAATGCCGCATCGAAGTGAAGAAGGTGCCTTCGCTGGGATCGCTGCAGAGAATATGAAATAGTGCATCTTGAATATTCTTAGGATAAAAGATGGCTAGCTGTTGTATTGATACGAGGCAACCCTGTTCCTATATATATAGGAAAGCAGGGAAGCGCACAGACTCAAACTAAATCCTAATGGGCCAAGACATACTTGTGCCCATATTACAAAACACTTAATAACATAAATAAACAGACTCTCTAATACTCCCCCTCAAGATGAAGTTGGGAGAATCCCAAATCAGCTTGGAAATAGACATACATACCAAAAAAATAGATAAGCCAAATCCATGCAACAAATTTCTAAGGGGGAGTATACGGGCATCACGTCGAGACTAGCCATGCCCGGTCGTGGATGATGAAGGGGAGAAGCTGCGGACTAGATAGATAGCTGACTAGCGGCTGGATTGAATTGTCAAGTAGGAGTAGAGGACGGAAGATAGAGGTTGAATAGATGCCCGACGGGCGGCCAAGCCAAGAAGGGCGGTTGCCGCCTGCAGGCGGAAGAAAATATTTTTGTGTTCTAGGGTTAGGGTTGGATCACTGCTCTGATACCATCTTAGAGGATAGAAGACGGCTAGCTGTTGTATTGATAAGAGGCAATGCTGTTCCTATATATATAGGAAAGTAGGGAAGCGCACAGACTCAAACTAAATCCTAATGGGCCAAGACATACTTGGGCCCATATTACAAAACACTTAACAACAAAAATAAACATACACTCTAATAAATATTATGCAACCATAAAGTTCCATGTTAGACCTAGAGGCAAGTTCTATGGAACAACAATATGCCTTGTGATTTTCTATGGTAGTCAATGTTTGTATGTAAACAAAAATGTGTCTACAAGATCAATTTGACAGGCATAAGAATGTTGAAATAGACAAGTTAGAATACGAGGAAATAATACATTACATATGACTATATAAGAGATGGAGTAGGGGTTGCAAGTATTGAGAAACTACAAGAGGGGTCTTTTGTTGGTTTTTTCCAGTTGCAACACGGACCATCAAGTGTAGCAGTTTGGAGTAATATTATGAAGTTGAGTTAGGAAGAGGTAGGCTAGATTAACCCAGAGAGAGCTAATAAGGAGATATCAGGATTTACATGTTAATGTGTATTGTTAATATGGCTACAAAAAGAGCCGAATGGACAAAGGATCCATGAGTTGAGCCTAAAATGGTAGGGATTGAGGCTCAAATGATTATGATGATGAATTGGCATACAACTAATATGGATATATCTGGTTTCATTACATGTTAATGTGTATTGTTTATATGGCTACAAAAAGAGCTGAATGGGCAAGTATCCATGTAGTTGAGCCCAAAATGGGTGGGATTGAGACTCAAAGATTATTATGATGAAATAAAATATAGCATTAATGTATTTCAATTCATCATCATAATCATTTGAGCCTCAATCCCACCCATTTTGGGGAAAAAATAATAATAATTGGAACATAGTGTTAAATTCAACAAAAAGAAGAAAAAAGAAAAATAGCATTAATCGACAATTTTCCAAACATATCGTGTTGTACCCAAATATGCATGTATTTGTCCCTGGTACATCTATCCCCGTGATTGGGGGTAGGTCTCCTTCATTTGCATAATCGTATTAATAAGTTATATAGGCTCAACATGTCTATATTGAGTAATATTAATAGGATGTGATCCTATGCAAGTCTAGATGCTCCTACTGGAATTGATCGTAAATTAGAAAAATCCTAATACAAGGCGTGTTTTAGGTTTTGTAGGGACTTTACATCTAATATGAGTCATGCAAACTTCACTTAGAAAAATTGATGAATACAACTTTGTTTAATTGTTTGGTAACAGTATGTTCCTACATAAGTTTGAGAAGTCTAATCAGTTTATTATACTGTTCTGATTCTTCAAACATATCCAAGTTTATGCCAATACTCCTATTATGTACTAACAAATAGTCACACATAAGTTTAACACATTTACCCTAGATGATAAGTCCACTTAACAAATATATCAAATACGAATTTAGCATGGATGCAATTATTCTATCTTATAGAGATTAAAAGTTCTGTCAAAACCTCAATCAGGCGAAGATTTGAAGCTCGGCTAAGAAGCACAAAAGCAAGCTCTCCAATCTGGGCAAGAGAAAGTCCTGCCTGCATGATCCAATTAAATTATAACTCTATAATATAGTCTATGAACAATTACCACTCAATAATAAACTGTATGAACAAAGGAATTACTAGAAAAAGATCATACATGAAGTGAAGTTTTACTGTTGTAGCCAAACCCCCTAATAACTGTGGTGATGACTGTCGTTTTTACAATGATCACCAAGATTACTGCTGCCAGTAATATATCCACATGTTTCCATAAAAAATGGACATGGATCAACATCCCAATACTTGAAAGAAAAAGGGCAGCAAAAAAGTTGCGTATTGGTTCAATCTGCAGGAAAAAAATTAAACTTAAAATAAGGTATCGATTCATCATTATCCAGTGTGCCTTGTGCAAACTATGAAATGCAATCTTTAATCATGCAATAATCTTAAAAAACAGAGTATCAATAAACTGATCTCAATTGTCTTCACATGCTGCCAGTAAAAGGACAAAAGAAGAGCTGCTGAATATCTAATACTAGTTTACCATCCTTTTTTAAATAAATTTTAATGTTGTCAATTATGGAACTCCAGCAAATAGTAGCATATTTAGTTCATGTTGGAAGGCCCTTTACTCTTCAGAGATTTTTTTTTACTTTTTTAGGCCCTTTTGTAAATAATCATTTGCATGTGATATTGTGTAGGAGCACACTTGTAATTAAGTATTTGTTAGGGACTAAATTGTAAACTCTGTAAACTCCTCTGTATATGTATATATACAAGACACCTGAAGGTGAGAGTCATGTTGTAGCAATCCTGCCGGCCGGTTACTGCACTCTCATGGTAGCAAAACCCTAAGGAGCCTGACTCTATTTTTCCACGCCAAGTCAGCCGCCTCCCCAAGCAAAAAGCCCTACAGTTCAATCCACTGCAATCCCGCAGTTCGAAGACCGTGTCCCCCGATGGTCCAGGACCATCCAGCGCTGCCACCCACGTAGGAGGAGCGTCCAGGCCACTCCTCGTCCAAAAAAGGAACCTCAGGAGGTTCAGGCTGCTAGCCAAGCAGCCTTTTATGATCCAACCCCGCGGTCTAGACGGCACGCTGTCAACCGGCTGTAGTTCCGCAGCATTTAACAACTGGGATGTAGCCCCGCAGCTACCTATCACAGATCGCTAGTCTCCAACACAGACTGGTCCCTGCAGGCCACTAGTCTCCCGCAGCCATCAACCAATTTTGGTTGGAGACCAACATCCAACGTCTCCAACGACAACTCTGTTAGTCGAGTTGTTGCAAGCCTGACACTGATAGTGAAAATTGTCAAAGGAGGTTGCACGGTGACTGTACAGAGCCATGTCATCAGCAACATGAATGGGGAACAAAATTGGTTGATGCGCTAGGATCCTAAAGATGTTTTTCAAAGGTCAAGGACACATAAAATACATGACTGAAGAATCACCTACAAATCCTAGTGCGCTTGAGCAATGGGAACAAACATGAAGCACGCCTTATAAATAATATGTGGAACAACATGGAATTACATATAGCACATATAATACATCACTTTGAGACATGCAATACATTGTGGGATCATCTTCAACTTATGTGTTCCAACAATGTATTTCACATGTATAGTAGGCAAGGCTGAGATGCAATAGGGAATCAAGTCTCTCACATATTACTTTGGAGAGGTTACTCGTCTACTAGATGATTTGCACAGATTACTTGCTCAGTTTGCTGATCTTCAGAAGATCTAGAAGCATTGGGAACAAATGAGCTGAGTACGAAGGAGTCCACAGTTAGATTTCATCTAGAGAAGCTTCCTGGCAAAAACTGAACTTAAGTATCACTCACCTTCTTGGAGCAAGATACTACTATCTCAAACAAACAAGTCAACCTCGGTCACTTAGTCTGACAGAGATATTGCACTTGAGGCCGTGGTCGTGGCAGAGGGTTCAGAAGAGGTGGAGAAGTTGGTAGTGGTCGTGGAGTTCCCCGCTAGTGTTCGAAGTGAGTCCATTGTGGATCATCACTTAAGGAGTCATAGAAAAGAAATTGAGATGAGTTATATAAGTGGGCATGGGCCCATTAGTTTTAGATCACTTAACACTCCCCCTCAAGATGGAGATTACACATGTAGTCCTAGCTTGGTACTCATATATTAAAAGGACGAGGTAGTGGCTTGATGGGGACATCAACTACTTGATTTTGCGATCTGTACATGTGACGTCACGATCTTCTTTGCCTTGACCAGATCACGTACTTAGTGGTAGTCCACTTCAATGTGCTTTATGCCCGTTCATGAAGACTGAAGTGTGGCTGACTGGCCGTGGGCTTGAAATGAATCACAAAGTTTGAAAGTATGGATTGTACCCACTATATATTAGAACAAGTGTGTTTCATGGCTCTGTATTCATCCTCCGTGCTTGACCTAGAAACAACACATTGTTCCTTACTCCTCCACACGATAAGATGCTTACCTAGTAGAATACATAAGCCTGAAGTAGATCGTCAATCCTAATCATTACTTGCCCAATCTGCATTTGCTTAGCTAGAAGCTGACATGGGCTTCTTTGAGGTCGTTTATAGAATAAACCTTTCCCTATAGTACTTTTTAGAAATTTCAAGATGTGTGGCACTGGCACTAATCCAGTGAGCCTGTAAAGGAGAGCTCATATGCTGACTAGACCTATAAACAGATGGAACAAGGAGTGGATACAACTATATTTGATTTCCGAATGTGAGAAAAAATATTTGATCCGATATCTGATTCGATATCTGACGGATATCATATCATAACATCCAAATTCGATCCAAATGGATAATATCCGAATTCGGATAAATATCCGATTTGAACCGAAAAACATACATTTAATGTTAAAAAATATATCATATATACAAAATATTGATATTACATTAAATATATATAATAAAGTGTCTAGTAAATAATATACTTTTAATAATATATGTATATATTTGTCGAATTCAGATATTTCTCAGAGTGAGTACTACAATATCTGATATCCGATTCAAAATTTTCAGATCCGAAAATTCAATACTACGGCGGATGTCAATTTTTTTTTCTTTCAAAATTTCAGTGTCTAATCCAGATCGAATGTGTGGAACCCAAATATCCATTTACAGACCTAGTGTTGACTAACCACACCAACAACACAAAAGATGTTGAGACATGTGTTTGTCAGATATATTAACCTGGATCTCCTCATTCTGAAGCTTCCTATGGGAATCCACATGTGTATAGACAAATTTTGCATCACTCATCCATGTTTCTTTCAAAATTCAAGAACATATCGCCTCTAAGAAAATGGGTCCCCGTTGTAGATCTTAATACTTCTATGCCTCGAAAGCACCAAAGGTTTTGATATAAAAGTGAGATTGAAGAGCTTTCTTCAAGTTAGAGATCCCTTATGCATCATTCTTGGTGACGCAACATCGAGGAGAAAGTGACCTAGATACAAATGCATGGAGAAAAAAGAAAGATCATTGGCAGTTCTCTTGAATCCTAGATGTTCAATAACCATACTTAGCTTGTTGAACCATAAACGAGGAGTCTGCTTTAGCTCATAGACAGAGTGACAAAATCGAAAAAATTTGGTAGAACACTCCCCTTCAGCAACAAAGTCGGGAGATTGGTACATATACACTTCTTCAGATAAATCACCAGGTAGAAAAGGATTCTTGATATCCCAGCTAATAGAGAGACTAGTTCATGCATGCAACAAGAGATATCAAAATGCAAATGAAAGCATTTCGGGATACAAACGAGAATGTCAAGAAGAAGCAACGTCGAATGGTTGAGTGTAGCCTTTGGTGACCAAACGTGCTTAGCGGCGTAAAAAGCCATCAAAGCAATCCCTGACGAAGAAAATCAAGTGAGAGCCAACTATATTCTAGTCGTGGGATGGATCGACCTAATCACATATGATCTCGCAATGCCTCCATGTCAATCATCGTTGTAGCTTTGGTGTTGAAGGGCCTCCTTATAACACTTGAGAATGGTGGTATTGCTATGTGTAATGGCAAAGGCTAGGAAAAGGAAGAAAGTTGGGCTAGATAACAAGTTTTAGAAATATGATGCTTAATTGTACATGAGTGTTTACCTTGTGAAAAGCTACAACCCTTCAAATTATGGAGCATAGGATGATGGTGCAACAACTACTTGAGGATCAACTATCCATCTCCAGTTATACACCTTGAGATAGAACTAAGGATGTGGAGATGCAAGTATTATAGGGTATGGCAAATTTCAAAAGGGATAAAAATGGGTCGATGTGCAGAGGAAGAGAAACATATTGTGATGGTGAAGAAGATGGCACCACAAGAGTAGTAAGGAAGAGGTTGTCCTCATGAAAGGTGACGTCGACAGAAACATACAAATAATTCGTAATTGAATCAAGGCACTTGTAACCCTTTTGAATATGGGAGTAACCCAAGAAAACAATTTTAAGTTCATGAGGGGGAATTCACGGCCTTGGGTAGAGTTATGCATAAAGGCAACACACTCGAGCACCCTAGGTGTAAGAGAAAAAGCATTCTAAGAGGATAAAGAATAGAGAAGAGGGATTCCCCCTTAAGAACTGGCGATGGTTGACGATTTCTGAGAAAACATGTTGTTGAATTAACCTCATACCAAAACCATGGTAAACATGCATGAATTAACAACGAGCTAATAGTATTGAGGAGATGATGGGTTTTGCATTCCACATATCTATTTTCTTGCGGAGTACGGGCAAATGACTGCTAATGGATCATATACACTTGGACACAAATCGAGGAGAGTGCTTTTTAAACATAATCAAGAAGATTGTTAGTACGAAGAATCTTAATGGAAGATTCAAATTGAACTGAGATCATTTTGTGAAAAGGTTGGCCAAAACAAAGATGTTGGTGCAAAGGAGAATTAGCAACTAGAGAGGTAGAGCGAGACAATGTAGAGAGTAGTAGAAACTAGAGATCACCAAAGAAAGACCCCTCTCTAATCATCTTCAAGCTTCACAAATCATGTAGCTCAAAACCAATAGGACAAAAAAATAGATAACAATTTATGGAGTCAATAAGCTTAGCTACAGAAAATAGGTTATGAAGGAAATTAAGAACGTAATGAACAAAAGACAAGGTGAAGGTAAAGTGGAACAAAACCATTTTGCTGAATAGTTTTTACGAATACATCTTCTAAAGTGACAAAGAAGTGGGGAGTATAGGAATTAGGATTGGTAAAGAAATGTCTAGCACCCGCCATTGTGCTAGGTAGTGAATTACTCCACAATTCAATCGGAGCGTGCTACGAGAATGAAGAACCCAACATTACCTTGATGGATAACTACGAGGTGGGTTGAAGATGAAGCTTGTTACAAGAATAGTTAGGGAATCTTTAACCGTCCAGAAAGAGAAGAGCAACTGAGAAGGGAGCCAGATATGAGCGGAACGGTGGTTACCAACTTACTATGCGGCGTGAAGGTGCAATTCCTATTCATCAGTTGTAAGAGCCACATGTGAGGGCATGCCCATCGAGGGCACTGTTGCACTATTTGCACTAGTTGGTGCTTGAATCAAGCAAGCTTCTCCATGACCACATCTTCATCCTTCAATTATGACCAAATCTTTGACAGAGTGTGCAATTGGGATGATTCTCCCTTCAGTGTCATCAACCACATGTTGTAGCAGCAAGAAATCCCTAAGCTTCAGAGGGCTAAGTATCAAAGATGTGAGATAGAGGCATGTCCAACTGATATAGTCTCACATATGCTTGATCCTTGGAGGCCAATGTTGTTTCTCTCAAAAGTAAATGTCGGATGATAACATAGTATGGGTGAAGGCCATTTAGAAACTCCTAAGAGATGCTAGTCATGTTCCTTGGTGACATCAGTTGATGTAGTAGGAGAAGAAGTTGAGCTGATTCGCCAGGACCTTCACAAAGTCTAGTTGGCCTAAAGGGGCGGATCACCTTATTGCTTGAAGAGGAGTTTATCCATGATATTGTATAAACGAAGGTGACCGGCCTAAATCGCACGTCCAAGAGGAGTGAATTCAGAGTAGTCGGACTTTTAAAGAGATAACCCGACTCTCAGGCCCCCGCAACGATAAACGGGGTCCGATGTAGCGATCGGGGTCGAACACTGGGACAAGGTTGACAGTGTGAAGCGCACAAAATCTAGGGATGTCAATGGGTAAGGGTAAACCCGTTTACCCTTTACCAATGTTTTAAAAAACGTTAAGCGGTAAGCGTGCGAACAACACCTTGTAACTGGTTAAGCGGTAAGCGGTCGATTTTTTAAAAAACGGGTTTTGATTTTCTATACAATTTTATAAAAAAATGCACATGTATGCATATATATACTATACTTTTTGGAACCTTTATACATATCTGAACACCCTAAATAACCATACTAAACACCCAAATACTTTATAACACAACTATAAAACAATGATTATAGCTAAACTATTAAACAATAGACTTGTCACACATAAAACACCCTATACAACTATAAAACAAAAAAGTATTAAGTATATATGCATGATACAATAACTATTTTGCATCACATTACAGCAGACTTATCATTGATACCTTACTAACTTATTGCTACATTTACATATCATCACTTGATCAAAAATTACAGCAGTACATTTAACCAAAGTATGCATTCTAAAATCTATGTCATGATTAGTTACATGTAATTTACTTAGATATACAGCAGTACTCGATTACTATGTCTTACATACAAAGTATGCATATTAAATTAACTAAGGCTTATCATAGAACATGTATTGTATATAAGTTCAATATATTACAGTCAATAATTATTTTACTTTAAAAAATTACTTAATGTTACAGGCTTGCAGCAATTTTCTTAAAAAAACGGGTCTGAGCGGCTGATTAAGCGGGAAAAAAAACGCCCGCTTTTTTGAAAAAAATGAATCGGGCACTTAGGGGGTATTTTAAACGGCTGGGCTGCTGAACCGATTAAGCGGCCGCTTAAGCGGCCGCACAGAACGTTTTTCATTTCACTGCCCTTTACCCATACTCTGTAGGGTAAGGGTTAGGGTAAATGATTTTCTTACCCTTTACCCGCCTACCCTCTACCCTCTAACCCGCTACCTTAATGGGTAAGGGTAAGGGTAAGCCATTACCCATACCCTCTAACCCACTACCCGCCAATATTTATGTATATTATATTAAATGTATGGTCATGTGTTGTTTGAATCTATGTAATATTTAATATTATGGGGTCATCATTTTAAATAATACATGATATTCTTTTCTACTTCTTATATAGTTAACTTGGTTGTGTATACAACACTGTTTTGGAGGTGCAATACATATGTATATAAGTAGTCTATGTTCCATTAAATAATTTGTGGTGTAAGGCAAACATGTTTATAATAACAAGACTTAATCTTTAATATATCATTTCATACATATGTGAGGTGGTGTTATCTATTTTATTTGTGCTTTATTTTTTTGGATGCAACAACATTTTAGAGGGTATAAGATATGCATGTTTCTAAGAATAACTCTCTATGACATATTGTCCTTTAATAGCATTTTAACGTAGAAGTCTTAATCTACTAGGAATAATTTATTTTTTCACACACCAATGTTAGGGTACTACCATTTGTACATGCATTCACTACAACACTTGTAGAATATTACTTAGAAACATTTTGGATATTTAAAATCCATTATGGAACATCTTGATATTTCACTCAAATATATGAATGTACTAGCTAGAGCATTATTATTAATATGGCGATGATCAGTAGCTGGTTCGAAGGATGATCAGCTACACAGGGACTGAGACACGGCCCAGATTCCTACGGGAGGCAGCAGTGGGGAATTTTTCGCAATGGGCGAGGAGCAATGCCGCGTGGAGGTAGACAGGGGTCGTGAACTTCTTTTCTCAGAGAAGAAGCAATGACGTGAGGAAGAAGCACAAATTTGAAGATGACATATAAATTCCCCACTTCACCCTTACCCTCCCCATTTACCTTGTGGGTAAGAGGGTAAGGGTAAGGATATTGGTGGAGTGGGGAATTACCCATACCCTTACCCGCCAAACTTGGTGGGTAAGGGTAAGGGTAAGACCTTACCCTCCCCATACCCTCCCCATTGACAGCCCTAACAGAATCTAACACTCGTATACTCCAGCCGAAGAGGGTGTATAAAGGGTGTTCCCTAAGGAACGGTAGCACACAAACTAAAGTAGTTCAAAAGAAACAAAAGAAATAAGATGAAACAAGAATATGGGAGGGAACCAGGGTTGGGGTTCACCTACCAAAGCATCTCACCAACATGCAACATCGTCTCTCTCTCTCTCTCGCATACTCTTACCAAGATTACAAGCAACCATCAAAAGCGTCTATTCCACTCTCTCTCGAGATGAGAAAAGACCTTAGTCTAAGGGTGACCTCTCTCTCGAGATGACCACACGTAAACCTCGCAACAGAACATATGGTTTTAAAGCCTTAGCATTGTAACACTCTCGTGCATTCATACTACTCCATGACACAAGATAAAGCGATATTACTCTTTCGAGATATCAACAATCAAACATCACAAGATGGTAGCTAAGCATACAAGTGAAGCATTAAAACAGGTGCATGGACATAATCTTGATAAGAATATGTATATTCAATAGAAAGAGACAATATACATGTTGGGAGAGCCTTAGTGGCTACTCCCAACCCAAGTTAAGGTGTTTAGCCGCTCATGCTTGCGGACAACATAACGGCGTTACAGAAAGATAGATCCATGGAGTCTCACGAAGAGAGGAGGGGAGTATAGCGAGATGATAGATCTAGAGAGGAGAGACGTGATACAACACAGTACTTTTTCAGATCTAGATCTAACACGAGGATGGCGCGGACGGTCTTCTTCTCTCGAATAAGGAGTCTTCAGTCTTCTCTCTCCTCAGCTTCCGCCTTTGGAGATCCAAGACTGATGGATGGGATGGTCTGGGGTGAATCTGGAATACAGCAGCACTTCGTGGTCCTCGGGATCTGATCTATGATCTGATGATTTGACAAGACAGGCAGGTGTGCTATTTATAGGCACATTCCACCAACTTAGACTTATATCACGGTCGCGGTCTCAGTTAAGTGAGGGGTGAGACCGCGGTCGCGGTCCGCTCTTTATTCATCTTACACCGCGGTTGAGCTTAGTCGCGGCTTGGTGACGATCGCGATCGCGGTCTACTTGTACATTGCGTCAGGGCGGTCGAGGTTGAGGTCTTTCCACTCGGTCGCGGTTTGCAAGAAGTCATCAGTGACCGCGGTTTCTAAGCTGATCGCAGTCTATATCCACACCGCGACCACTGGTCTATCTTTGAGGCACATGTTCCGATCACGACCATCCTTGAGGTCGCGGTTAAGCGATGACCGCGGTCTATAAACTAGTCGTGATCCTTCCTTGACGCCTGATGATCGCGATCTCTAGAGAGCTCTGGAACCGCGATCGCAGTTGAGATATAAGTGGATCTCGGTCGCGATCCCTGAACCGCAACCTGGGTTGTGAATGTTCCTGAAACCATGTAAGTGAGGTTTTAGTCAAAAAGATAGAAAAAATATGTGAAAAGCTAACAAAAGATATACTAAAAGTGGTGTAAAATATATACAGAAAATACGTAAAATAGAGTATTATCAGAAGGCAATTATCTTCTTATGTGTAAAGCTAGTTCATCTCTTCCCTCCACTTTAGCACTGTGGTGGAACATGTATATCACCGTCACATGGGTTTCCATGTTAATCCTAGATCTGGTGAAGGTTTTGTTCGTTTATGGTCATCTTTAAATTTTGTACGTGGATTTTGATGATGAACTTGAATTTGCTCCGAGACTCGAGGAACGTGTAGGCTACATTCATCCACAAAATAGTTGATGGGGGAAAATCCTTTCCCACCCCCTCGATTAGCTGCATCAACCTAGCCCATGCCCTGGCCACCTTGAGTAGTTCTATCTTCAGCTTAACACCCCCTAATGCTTCAGGGGATGTATGCCTACGCGCATAAAGGTCAATATGGGATTTCTAACTACATTAAGCTGAATAACATAAATAGAAGGCACATTATTGCATATGACAATGGGGGTAGAAGGGGTTTTACCTTCATTCATGAGAACAAATATGATTTGTAGCACAATAAAGGAAAGAGCAAGCTATCTGCATGCAAGCGTGGTATATGGAGAAGCAAAAAAAAGTTATGCTACTGAAAAAGAGACTTGATAGATAAAAGAGACAAATTACTGGAAAGTTTGCATGGTAGGAAGAAATCACATGAATCTTGCACTGCGATGTAAGAGCATAGCCACCCCCAATTCGATATAGAGGCACTCACCCATGGCGTTTAGGGGGTTCACATTGGGAGGGGAAAAATAAACCTATGCAGCACCCTCTATTTTTGTTAAATAAAGTTTTCTCGCTTTTTTTGGTTTCAGTGAGAAATAAAGAGAGTGGGTGGGGGAACAGCTGCGGCGTGACTGGCTCAGGCCTCTATGATTGTGGCTGGTCTGAGGAATAAGAGGGAAGGAGGTGATGGTAGCATCTTTTCTGCTGCTTCGTGTGTGGGATGCGGCGAGCAAGCTTGTTGCTAGCAACACTATGTACTGTTGTTTCTCGCCGTGTGAGCAGCGATGATTGGTGGCTGCTGGTTTGTTGGTCCGTGTAAGCGGTGACAACAGGTGTTGGTAACTCCCTGCTGTGCCGCAGCTGTTGTGCTAGCAAACCACAATGGTTGCAGCGACATGTCCAGCTGCCGCCACTGCTATTGGTCTGCTGGTCAACACCAGCAGCTGCAGGGAAAAGGGAAGAGAAGAAGGGGGTGGCTCCTAGGGTTGGAAGAGAGAAGAGAAGAGGATAGAGAGGGAACTAGGGTCCGAAAGCTTTATGCTCCGATACCATGTGAATGGATCAAGAGATAATGCTGATTCACTTAAACGAGACTGCATATGTCTCTTAGAAAGGAGCCTAGACTTACACATATACCTAATGTAAACAGATCATCACTTAAGGAGAATTAATAGAAAAGATAATAGAGATGAGCTACATAAGTGGACATGGGCCCATCAACACAAAATCACTTATGGTACAATGTTATTTGGAGTGATTCGGTACTACTTTTGTTACCAAGAAGTATTTGTAAAATCTTCTTATTGAGGTCTAGGATAGATTTTAAAACTTTCCTGGATAAGAGGTTTTTCATATAAAGAATAGAGTATATGTTTCTCACATAATATATACATGTGATCTTCTTGATAATACAAGCATATATTGCTCTAATTGCTCTAAATCAACAATCTCTCCGTGGACCAAACACATACTTTTTGGGGTGATTATTCATTAGTATTAGAAGATAAGAAGAGGTATACAAGATTGTTTGGTAAAATAATTCATCACTAGGCCAACTGTTTCTTTTGTATCTGCTGTCAATGAATTCATATACACACCAAAGAAATGCCACAAGGATGTTCTGTGCTAGACTTTGTTCCTATCTCAAGAAATTTCTTGAGAATGGCTTGTCTAATCAGAAAACTGAAAACGTTGGTGTTAAAGTATACTTGTTACTCTTGTAGATAGACAATCTAGCTTAGGAAATTGTACACTTGTGGTAATCTAGTTACCTCTCATAGAGAAAAATGCGGCAGCCTGATTAGGTCTGAAGCACAATACATATCCAAGACTCACTCTTCCAATAAATTCATGCGGGCAAAAAGCCCTTCTTAATGTGTTTAGTCACACCATATCTACTGAGACTCCTAAATCCTATTATGAATGAACTGCAACAGTAAATTGCTAGCAACTAGTGCTACATGAGAGGACAAAACAAATTGAGGTTGACTGCATTTGTAAGAGACTTTCGAGTGTCTAAGAAGATCTATACACCTCTATGAGATCTTAAGAGTAGGGTACTAATCTTTTATGAAATACACTTGACTATAAAATCGAATAATTGCTCTATGTCACACGATAGGGAACGAGAATTGAGGGGGAGTGTAGATAGTTATTAAGTTTCCTTTTTTTTTCACTTTTTTTGCGAGTGGAGTAGGGTTCACACACATGCTTACTTTTTCTAATGGGAAACAACCTCCCAGGTTAATTATTTGCCTGGTACCTTTCAAACTGTAGTGACCCACCGCACCCACTCCAACCATGAAATAGCTAGGAATAAGCACATAGTTTGAGACTTTCACCACTAGAGGAAGACCCAAACCATCAGGTAGGCAGGCTTGCCCACAGCCACCCCACAATTTAAGCGAGGGAGCCCCGATGACTAACTATTCAAGATATCCACTTGGTTTTATATATAAGGTTTATAAAAACCTAAGAATGTCAAAATTCCTCATGTTTTATAGATAGTGTTGCATCCCTCATTTGGCTAATGAAACATCTTATATGGCTTGCTGATTTCTGAAACATGTTTGCCTGGCTATATTTATATATCAAATTGTCTTTTTATTGTTATAAGAATCTCAGTATATTTATTCTTCGTTAATTGGACAATACTGCCTCCAAATATTTGTCTTGTTATCAGCTAAAAATGCAACACATAAAGCTCATAAAATCAAATTCGCGACATCTAGAATAAATGCAGTAGACATACTAATGCAAGGGTGTGCTCAGCAAAACCTGTTGTAGATATCATAATTCCAGCAGCAAAAGAACCCAGCTCTAAGCTAAGACCCAACTTGTCACTGCACTGAAGTGGTAAGGAATATTAGCATTATACACACATCAGGTCATGGGCCAAAAAAATTATTCTGGCATGCCATATAATGCGTAATACTTTATCCAATGAATAAATGAGTATATTCTCTTGAGAAAAATTATTTGTCATTTGAAAGCTCAAACCCAGCATAATACTGAAATTGCTAAAGCTCAGTCACCACAAGTACATACCATCTCATTTCATTGCTTAATATTTTAGACAGATTTGAAACACTATAAATTATCCATGTAACTAGGTCTTTCTGGAAGTAAGAGTAAAGTTGTTCATTCTTGTGGTATACAACCATCACTAATGAAAACTACAATTTTGGACATCTTTATGTAATTAATCTTAAGCTTAGTTTTTTATATCTTTGTGTATGTTTTGTCCACGTTATCAACCAAGAAATTTTTGTAGGCAATCGTTCTGTTTTTTTATTTTAACAATAGGACGAAGACCAATTATATATAAAATGTTGCCAACTTAAACTGTAAAATCGACAGAAATGAACTTCACGATGCTTTTTGAGAAGTGGCTTGATAGTTTTTTAGATGACAGTTGACACGTTTTACAAAAGAAAACCAATCCGTGATATATATAGATAATATTTAACTCCTCTAGTGTATATCTTGAGGCTAGTTGCATGTCGATGTGTTCTATCATCTTCACAGTTGCTGCAAAGAAAACATGCAAGCACAAGTGCATAGATGCAGCTCGTTTTCATCCTGCATTGTAGTTGATGAGTTGGTGCATGAACTCTTTGGCACATGTGTTAAACGCCTAACCATCACCAATCCGGTTTGTGGCTTCTCACCACCTTGGGTAGCATGTCTCAGGCCTAAGTCTTCTGGTTATTAAATCTTCACTCTGGTTTGATTCTAGATATATTACCTGTTAACCTTCCTACATTCTTGAATAAAAACCAGAAGTTGTAAACCTTATAGATAACACACATTACGCCTAAAACAATTTCACCAACTTTCAGTCATTATGAAGACTAGAAAATCTTCCCCTATAATTTCATAGCCTGTAGAAAAAATGAACCTTCTTCGTGCTAAAAGTGAGAGGGTCCACTATATCACTGTCACCTGGAGGAGATATTTAGAATATAATCTTCAAATAAAGTAGAATTGTGTTTCAACTAGTTTCTCCGAATCAAGAACCAATGACATCAAGTTCTACTAACTTGAAGATGGTCGCTCTACAGGACCTCTTACAGCTTCAACTTTTATCCTTCCAAACATCTAAGTAGAAGGTTTCCTATGTTTCCAACCAAAATCAGGTGAAATAATTTGAACAATTAAGAACTAGATGTAGTTGACTTCCTTCTACTTACAAAGTATACTATCCAAATAATCATCTGTGAGAGCAGTTTCCAGAGACGACATTTTATTTGTTAATCCATTAAAAATAAAGTCTAGCAAAATATCCATTCTTCTATAACAGCTATCTTCAGAAACTAGATTAGCCATAACTTGGGTTATGACTTGAAAATTTTCTTGGATGAGATCAGGCAAAGCCTAACCGTAATAGATATCATGAATAGACTGCATAACGTAATTTTAGTAGAGAAATCAACATACCCAGGCAACAAGAAGACAAAATGCAACTGATGCCAACTGATAAAGTTCATTGGTCTGCAAAGTTACAAATTAAAAAAACTTAGTAAAGATTTAGGAGAAATTGACATTTATAAACAAAAGAAATAGGCTAAAGAGGATAAACCTGAGATGAAAGTGTTATCATGAGCTTAAGAAACCAGGGTAGACAAGTACGGGATATTATGGACAGCGTGACCAAAAATGCACAGAGAGTTATCAACCTACAAGAAAACCATTTAAGCCATTAACGATAGAGTACAGAATAAGCAAGCAGTAGACAAGCATTAAATTGGTACCTGACTTCCCAGCTGGGAAAAAGAAACATTACAAAAAAAGGAGGAAAATATACTAAGAAATTAAGTATAGGCAGACAATTCGATTATCAAATGACCGCAATTACCAATTTCCCTGTAACATGCTGACTAATCAACAAAAAAATGATCTAAATATAGAATTCATACGAAAAAGAATAACAAAGAAACTAACAGCTTAGTCATTGACAGCATTCCATGAAGAACACCAGAAGTGCCACCAAGAACAGGAAGTAAAGCAAACAGAAGCCCAACAGTGCAGTCCTGCGTGTTGAAATAAAAGGAAACTAGATATATTGCCATAGTTGATGTAAGACAGTTATAATATTAAATTAACAGTATGATACCTGGAGGATGAGTGTTCCAGTAGCAACTTGACCATGAAGAGCATTGATAGCATTACTTTCCATTAGAAACTTTAAAACCTGTTTAGAAGAGAACAGTTACTAAAGATATAAGTTCATTCATAACATTGAGAGAGAAAAAATGAAACACCACAAATTGAAAAACAGGATGCAACATCATATGGCCACCCTAGACCGGGGTAATAACTTCAACAATTGTTGCGACATGTATTGAATTTTTATGAATTTTACATACCTGAATCTTTCACCCAATATTATTCATCTCACCAGGCTTTTAAGAAGTTTCATAATTTTTCACATTTTCGTGAAGTTGGACCTTTTCAGATCTTTTCAAAAACTTGTATTTTTTTTCTGTTTGTGGAGGGCCACCTATTGGCCAATTGAAACTTAATTTTACTATTGTCCTTCATAGTTACATTGTATATATCTTCGTACGTGCAAACATGCATGTACATGTAAACAATGCATAGATGTAAGGAAGTCTAGAATGAATTCGCCTAGGATCACAAAATCCTATGGAGGCCTAGCGTGGTTGGGGCTGGCAAACCCTTGGTGATCACACAGATAAGCTCAGATCATATCACTATATAGAAATTTTATAGTTTGAGGTCAACACACATGATATACATGCATGAAACTAGTCTCATAAGTGGGCGTACTGTTTAAAACCTCCTTGGAGTGTGGTCCCACCAAAACCACATGAACGCTAGATGCATATCATAGAGGGAGCAGTGGGTACCATGTTCCTATGAAACTTGCAAACCTTTTAATTTTTTATTTTGGGTAAGTCAAGTGGTGTTTCTATTAATCCCACCCTCCTCATGCAGGCAAATTCGACCAATGGACGGTTAACTAAGTTTGCACTTGAGCCCCTAACATTAAACAAAACGTCAAAATATAGAGATGCCTAATTGGCCATAATCTGGCTCTCTATTAAGCCTGGAGAGAGCCGGCTTCCGTAGCTTGTTGCCCCGGTTGAGAAAGATGAGCCTTAGGTGAGTTAGATGACGGCTGAAGGTTTCCTCTTCAAGTCGAATGTGGTGTAGAGCGGGAAAAGAGGTGTATCTTGTAGAGATATCCATCTAAAGAGACTGTCGAGATTTGATAAGAATACACATTGGTGAAAATGTAAGTTGTGTGCAATGGTCACACTGCCTAACTGCCATGTTCATCCTGAAATGATGTGTTATGTTGCAAAACAGCACATCAGATAGCATTGTACCAACATAGATACTATTGGTATGAGATGTGATCGAACACCTATGCGTGACATGTCGATAACTGTTATCAATTCAGCAGAGGCGGTAGGGCACTGGATGGGGTTTCAGACATAACCCTAAAGCCTGAAAAGAGTCATGGTTAAGATTTCCAGTGTAGATAATGCTTGTGCAAATTTGTCATGCACATTTGACCTTGGAGTAGAAATGGCTTGTGTAGAGGACCCGGATGGGGAGGCTTTGGATGTCCTTAAAACTAGAAAAGGTTGTATCTGATCACCGCATCCATTTTTGCCATCACTAAGCCTGGTGTTGGGAGAACATCTTCGTACTCCAGGTAACATTCCTAATTATAGTCCGAGGTCACCGTCATCACCCAACTGGGGCACTGGTTGGAGCAGTGCCCAAATGGAAACCGCTAGAATTTTATGGGCATTGGCGTAGTCTTAAGGACAAAGTTGGCATGACAACCTTGATGTTGACCATAAAGCTAGAACTGGGTTGGTGTCTCCAGGTGACGGGCTCCATAACAGAAGCCCAACACTTTGTTTTGTGTTCAGTTTGCATTTTCCATATTTTAGATGCACAAAAACTGAGTGCCACAACAACTGACAAAGTGAGGCCATGACTATACATCATGATCATCATGGTGTTGTTCCAATTGACCTTGGCCTTGTCGTCAAATTCATACAACTTTGGCATATACTTCTTGACTGAGTCTCAATCTTTCTCCACGTCAGACAGTTTAAGGCATCTTACCTATAGTTGACAAGGATGATCATGGAAGGACTTTGTGTCCGCCTTCATGTCGCCCAGGTGTGAGTGTTGCGGACGTTGCATAGTCACTTTCACCGCACAACCTTTTTCCCTACAACTTAGCTCTAATCTATTACCAGCATATACCATTTGGAAGCTAGTGATAGTTCAAGAACACTCAATTTATGTGTAGAAGAAGGCATGATTGCCAAAATTGTAGAATTCAAAAAATCTTTTGTACTTGATCATATTGGAGCTGCAGATTGACGTTTTAATATTAATGGGGATATGAAGGTTGGTTATCCAAATGTTGATGCTAATATAGGAAGCAATCATAGTTCTGCATGTGTTTGTAAGAATGGCTTCAATATTCACAACCACGTGTGTCGTGCCCAACCATATAATCATTGATTTCGACAATATCGACATTGTAGTCTTTGTTGTACACCATGGTGCAATGGTCGATGAAGTGGGAGAAGGAACTTTTGTACACCAAAAATTGTGCGTTTGGGCTCACAGAGATAGCATGACCCACGTGGCAAGCAAAAGTGGGCTCGAGAACAGTTGATGCTTCCTTGCACAAGTTAATGATCATCCAGATGAAAAGAACGAGAGAATGATACAAGGAACATGGGGGAGACGTGGATTGCATACTATTACGATGCAGTAGGTAGCACCTCGCTATAGTGGAAGTGTCATGACCTCCTTTTGACTCTAGCAGCCAAGCAAACCCTTAGGGGTGATGACGAATGTCTGGCACTCCCCCTAATGGTGGACTCATGGGGCTCACACGTTCCTACTGCCACTTGGGGGCAAACAGAGTCAAGCATCCTGACCCAGACACCATCACTCCAAGTTGAAAATCCTTGGGGAGCCCTCTGTGGGGCTGGAGGAGTTCCAAAATCACCCTATAGTTTGTCTTCTAGGGACCTCAAGAAGAGAAGGGGAGGGTGCAGGTTAGTGCATGCTCGTGAGCCATGATTGTCTCCCTGCTTTACGCCAGTGGTGCTATAGTGTTTCATTATAACATACTGATAAAAGATGGAGTGGACAATGAAAAGAGGAGGACGATTGACAGGGAGAGGAAGAAGGGGGGAGGAGGGGGAAGGATGAGACTTCCATAATATGATAATTAGGAGGGGGGTCAAAGCAATGGTGGAAGTGTATGATGAACATGGGTGGCGATGACTACATACAGGGTGAATACATTTTTACGAGGGTATAATCCAATTCTAGATCGGAAAGGAGAGGTTTGGGAGGCCTAAATCTCAACTTCGGGCTTAAATCTTACGCTATGATACCAAAATGGTGTGAACCATGCTCTTAGGAAACTTGGAAACCTATTTTTCAACAATAAAAAAAACAACTTTGCCTCTGACAATATACTATGGTTGTGTATTTATAATGAACGACTCAAAACCCTAATGACGCTAAGCAATCTGGAAAAATTGCCAAACTAATAATAGTTAGGTAAAATGCTATAACAAAATTTGCAACTAGTTCCTAAGAATTAAATAAAGCATCAATAATTGGAAAGACGAATTGGGCATGATATGGCCCTCTTAGAGGATGCTAGACTAGAGAGGGTCATACGTGTATCATGTTCTACATCAAGTGTGTGTGTATGTGGTGGGAGTATAATAAAGAATGATCGATATCATACCTTTTGAAAGCTCAGTTGTTCAATGACATGCTTAACTTATTATACCAAGCCCGTGGAGATTGCTTTAGACCATATATAAGGAGCGACACAATCAAAAGCATTGTGAGAATACTGTCCCAAAACAACAAATATGGGAGGTTGATGCATGTATACTTCCTCTGATAGATCGCCATGAAACATCTAACTGAAATAGGGGCCAATCTAGACATGCAACTAAGGAGATCAGATACGGACAGTAGCAATCCTAGTAGTTGGAGACAAATTTTGAAAGACGACAAGGCCAAAGGTCTGGGTGAATCCTTTGGCAACCAACAACGCTTTGAGCCAATCGATAGAGCCATCAAAATAATGTTTAACACAAAATGCCCACCGACAACCAACATCGTTCTAGCCAGGAGGTGGAACTACCAGATCCGACATGCCATTGTCATGGAGCACATGCATTTTGTCAATATAGCGACTTTACACCCAGGTGTCGAGGGGCATCAACCGGACATTTGGAACATAGGTTTAAGGTTATACCAAATGCATATGTCGAAGAGGAGAGACGAGCGAGGTGACGCATGTTAGATGTTGGATGTTTTCTTGTACACGAGTGTATACCTTTGCGAAGAGACTAGTCCATCCGATTGTATCATAATAGATGATTATTGAGGGGTAGTTGTCTATGGACCAACTTCCTTGCGTAGGCGATAGACCTTAGGGTAGAACTGTGATGGTACGAGTGATGGTGGTGTTGATGGTGGTGAATGTGATGTTGGGATCACAGAAAAAGGAACTGCGAACGAAGATCATTTCATCGGGGGGCAATTCGGAAGACGGTGAGGAGGACAAGAAAAACTCATCTTCATGGAAGGTGACATCAATCAAGACATAGAGGGAACCAATTACAATATTGAGATGCTTATACCCTTTTCGAATAGAATAATATACTACAAAAGTGCTCGTGGGGGATGTTATCAGCCTTTGGTTCAAAATTATGCACAAAGGTGACACAGCTGAAAAGCCAAGGGCATAACATAATTGAATTTTCTAAGTAGGATATATGACAAAAATGGGATTTCCTTTTGAGAACAAACGAAGGTTGGTGATTGACAAGAAAGCAAGTGGCATGGTTTAAAATTTTGATTTTGAAGCCATTTTTGATGGCTCAAAAATATATTTATAGATATTTAATAGAAATTTAATAGAAATTTTGACATTTACACTCATGTGCACACAAGATTTGATGACCAAATAAAGGAGTTAAATCACGAATTTTACTAGGATGATCTACATACTTAAATATACCTAATTATTCAATAAGATCATACGTAATGGGTAGAAGGATCCTATATGTGTTAAAGAAAAGCTACAAATATGTTTCAAATTTTTTTTTTTGTAAACCCATTATTTTTTTTTTTGCAACAGAAGCAAGTTTTTTTTTTTACTTTACAATAGGTGACAGGCGGGCAACAAGCTGCGCCGCTAGTCCTTTTTGTATGGCAAAGCCAATCTTCTGAAATACTAAATTCATACACTTAGGGGACATAACATTACTATTCATTACTTTATGAACCCTCTTCAAAAGAGCAACAATGTCTGGTGCTAAGAAACCAAAAGTGTCAAACCCAAAAGGAACAAAGACATGCTGATTTTCTATACATGCTTTGTCATGTTTGGCAACTTTTGCTGAGGCAGCTTTAAGAGCAGCATGTCCAACTATAAAATTACCGCTCCGTAATGCCACAAGTGGAGAAAGTCCAGTTAGATCTACACATGCATGTTTTCCTCCAGCCCATCCAAAAATCAGAACGTCTGCAGGTCTAAGTGTCGATCTCCCTTCTTGTGGATTTGTTAAAAAGTTAACAGGGGCTTCTTTTTTTAGCAGCAACTCCTGCTTGCCTGAGGACATCATAGAGAACATCTCTAACAAGGTCATGCCTATATTTGAAGCCAGGAAGCTCCCTGCAGTGAACAACGTGTTCTCCGAAAGTGTCTAAACAAGCCTTTCGGCAAATTGGACATATCTCATCAGTAGGAAAAAGAGGAACCATGAGACGATATTTGAGTATCGTACGGTATTCCACTGGGGACATGTGCAAACCAAGCCCATCAATAGGGGTAGCAAGAAGAAAATCTTGAGCATGATCAACTTGTAAACATCCAAAAACAGCCTTTTGTCTAACGGTCATATCATACTTAACTTCCATGTCCTCAATTATTTTTCTAAAAAGAGCACTCGCCAAAGCATTTTGGGCTTTTGTGGGGACGGTGTCTTTGTTAGAAAAACAATTAAAGTCGAAAGACGGAAGCATGACACAGAGATGATCTAAGGCGCAATCAAAGTCAGTGTCCATACCATAAATATCGCTGTCTCGCAAAATATGATCCTGAAGCTTCCAAGATTGGACTCTAGATGCAACAAAAGTGTATGAAGAAGCCTCAATTGCAGAATATAATCCCAAACCTCCAAGACTAATGGGCAGTGAAGCCACTCTCCATTGGAGGTCTCCAAAGAATGGACCTCCACAAACAACAATGTCCTCAATAGACTCTCGTAACCCTCTATCAAAACACAAGGCTGCCTCCTTCATGTGTGTGGGATGGCAAGTCCGCAATCCAAACAAGAGTTTGGCGATACCCATACAAGAACGAAGCAGAAGGAGTTCACTTTGTGGATCACCCAACTGAGGAAGAAGATGCATCAAATCAACAGCTTTGACAGCCTGCTTCATAGCCAAATCCTCAATAAAACTTTTATCTCTACTAACAGCACCACCAAGAAGCTTCACCCCTAGAATAGGCCTCCCTATGTCTGCTGGAAACAAATCCTCCCTACCAACACTGGTAGGCCAAAAAATCTCTGTTTTATGAATATTCAAAAGAAGACCTAAACTTGGTCCATCCCGTTGAATGATATCCAGTGCCTTGGCCACCTCCTCAGTCTCACCAATGATACTACCATCATCAAGATACCAGGCATGAAGCAAAAGCTTGCATTTGTCCCTGATTTTATGTATAAGTGGATGTAATACAAAAGAGAAAAGAAGTGGGCCCAAGGGGTCACCTTGTTGCACACCCGTGGATGACCAAATATGACCATCCCCGAGATACAACCTAGTTGTGTGACCGTATAAGAACTCAACCCACAGAGAAATAGATGGACACCTTGTCCTGACCTCATACAGTAATGTTATCCTGTCCACCAGATTGAAAGCATTGGAGAAATCCACTGTTAACATGGACAAAGAGCTATAATCGTGCCGCTCGCTTAACACCCTGTTGACACTATGCAAGATTGCTTCCGCCCCACCAGAAACACCAACTTCGAACTGGAAGTCGTAAAGTTATTTGGTCATGTCTTTAGACACTCCCACCATGGTAACTTTGGACACAAGACGTCTCCAAATAGTACCGACTGCAATAGGGTGTATACCATTGTCAGGCTTAAGCAACGGTGTAAGCGGCGCAGAAGCTATAAACTCTGCCAGACTCGAAGGGCACCTCCCTCCTAACCAAAGATTGACAACCAGAGTGATAGCACGTAGAAGTTCAGTGGCCACAACAGAACCCTCTCCACACATACCATCAAAAAGGTGTTAAGCCCTCAAGCTGTCTCCACAAGAAGTCCCTTTTGGAAAGGACTTAATACAACGAAGAATAGTGTCGACCTCTGCAACCATGGGGGCTTCAGAAAATAGAATGCCCGGATTCCGGAATAGAAGGAGGTGGCTTATATGGGTGTTTCGCCTCCAAGATCTGAACAGTGTCTTCATTGTAAGGGGCCACACCTGAAGAAGATAACACCTTGACGGCGGCTGTAAAGTGACCATCAGCTACCTTACGGAGGCATTGTTTAACGTTGAGATTCACCTTGAAATCCACGTTCCTGTCACTACTACCTTCGTGGTTGGTAGCCTCGTGAATAGGAGAGTTCAACAAATTATCAAGCAGCCTTGCAACTCCATCTTTTTCGCCCCACGTAGCAAGTGAGCTCAAAATATAACGTTGTTGCAAGGACTTTCTATTGCCGGACCTGCTATCCCGTCTATTCTTGGGTCGAAACACCTGCAAAGTACATCGAGGGAGGAGTAATAATTCCACCCAAGCAGCTATCGATCCTGGCACGGCTATCACTTTGTACAAATAATTCAATGGGAATTTCGATGACAATTTCAATAAAATAATGAATGAATTAGTGTACAAAATTTTTCAAGCAAAATCTATTACAACTTAGTTTATAGAGCACCCTGCCCCCTACCAACTTGGGAAGCTCCACCATCATTATTACCCAAAGATGCCATCTCAAAAGAATTTCTAATCAAGCAACAATGATCACCGTGTTAACAATATATCTCCATGGACAATTCTATAGCTTATACTATACATCATCAAAGAAAGAAAACACTAACATTATTCTCAGTTTAGATATGAAGTTATATATAAAATAGGTACAAATTTACTAAACTTAGTTGATATTTATTGTGTAATATAAAGAATATATCAACTGAATGCATTTAACGGTATATTGTTCCCACCAGTAGTTGAAAATTGTTGTATGTAACTTAACATCTCACATAACAGTTCTAAAACATTCAACTTTTTTTTTCTCGTTTTAAGGTCTAAATATTTATAGTTTAATATAAAAGTATGCAATCTTTATAAATTATTTTACTATAATGATCTTATACAATATATTTAAATATAAACTTAACATTTGTAAGAGTGACATAATATATATTAACACCACATTAGAAAATTTAAAAAGAGCTCATTTTGGAAATTTTATCCATCATCTTGAGAAATAGGATATATATATCAAAATTAGATTTGTAAAATAGTTGTAGATATATGGAATTTATAGTATAATTTCATAGATCTTAAGTTTCAATTGTAGTTTATCATTTGCAACTTGCAATTTTGGAGTAATCTTTTAGATCTAGACAAAATGGGTTAGACGTGGAAGAAACAGATGTAGATGGGAAGGAAAGAGATTAAACTCACCTTAGATCCAAAGAAGAAAGCCTTAAAAGAGAAAGGGAATGCAAAAAAAACCCAAAAAAGTAACCCTCCAAGTGCAGCAGGTTTGGGCAGTTGTTTCTCGAAATTTTGAATCCATTTCGGGTGTGTTTCATAAAATGCATGCCCAAACTGGGCTTTTTCACCGAAATTGTTGTGTTTTGTCGAAATTTCGCCCCCTTAGTGAGATTTTGACAAAAGATTTGAAATTTTATCCACGAACCTAGGAAGGTGCATTTATACGTCTGATACCCGTCGAAACCAAAAGTTTGACCAAAATTTTAAGCCATGGCAAGTTGTTAAAACAACTTTGGACCTGAGTTGTTTTTGGAAGTTTAGCATGGATGGCAAGAGAGTGAGTGATGTTAGGATGATGGCAATTATTACGCTGAGGAATACCGCTTTGTTGTGAGGAGTAGGGAAATGAGCATTGATCAATCGTCCCCTTTTCTCGACAAAATAAGGACCCCACACTGCGTGTATTTGAGAAAATTATTTGTGGGGAGATTTTTTTTAGGCGTAAAAATAGAAATCATCATACAAAAAGCGTGAAGGGATCCTCTTACGCATTGTATAGAGATAAAACCACATCATCTGCGAGAAGTCATCAACAAAGGTCAAAATAAATTTTAACCATTATAGCTAGGTGTCTAAAACCACAAACACCACTAGGAATAAGTTCAAAAGGTTTTTTAGGCTACTTGTAGGCCGAGCCAGGAAAGACACACTATGATACTTTCCTATTTGACATACCTTACATGAAATAGAAAAAAAAATATGAATAAGAAGAATCCAAACGTTTTAGTTTTCCAACGAAGGATGACTAAAACATAAATGCATCTATAGTAGTGTGGCGGTGACGAGGGCGTGGGTTGAGAAGGTGGACGAACATAAGTAGCAGAGATCACCAAAGCGTGCTCCCTGCCCAATCATCATCATATTTCGCAAATCGTGCAAGACATAACCAGTTAGGTTGAAGGTTACATAACAATGAAAGGAGTCAACATGTTTAGCTAGAAACATTAAATTGTAAGGGAAATTAGGCATAGAATGAAATAAGGATAGTTTCAAGGTGGGAGATAGGCCACATTTTACAACTCTTTTAACAGATCCCTATGCCAAGGTGATAATAGAATGTAGGATGAATGAGTCTGCATATATAAGAAGGTGTGGCATACCTATCATGTCCTAGGTAGCCATAGAGTCCGAATGGGCCGCGAGCATAGAGATGTCCAAAGTTTTCTTGGATGACCTATAGAAAAACGTGTTGAAGGCGAGGCGTTTAGCGGATCCCCGATCTTCCAACTGGTCGAGGTGTTTGCAGACGACTGTGTGGATTGCGTGTAGTGGTAAGCCGCCAATCCATTGTGAGGGGTGAAGCAGGCATTCATATTCTTCAGTAGTCAATGAGATATGAAACCAACTTCTAATTGAAGCTATAGAGGCAACATCCACCATGGTTGGAGTCTGACCAATATGGGATGGCAAAGTCTGGGCCATATGTGTAGTACCTATAAAATGTCTAATCCAATAGTAAGGGGGATAGCCATACTTGGAGTGACAGAGATCCTCGGTGTGGTCAAGCTTGTTGCAGTAAGTGCATTTTGGAAGCAATCCATGGCCACGTCAACAACCACGAGTTACCGCGACGACTACAACTTATGCTTTAGAGTAGTTGTTGTAGGCGACGAGAGCCGGTGCCATATTAGACTGATTATAGACAGACAAGCATATGCCTAATCCATAGAAGGTACAGACGTGCCGACGAGTAGGAGTTGTCCAACAGTCGTGTATCGAGGATGGAGACTGTTAAGAAATTGGCATGTGATGAGTGAATCCCGTTCCTTGGCGACTTCAACAGGCGTAATGAGAAAGAATAAATTGAGCTGATTTGCGAGAGCCTTCATCAAGTCATAGTAGATTTCCATGATCTAATCACCTGCTTGAAGAAGAGTCGGTCCATAATGTTGTACAAGTGAAGATAGAGGAGTCTCATCCCACATTGTCTTGTCATTGTGATGCCGCATGTACTTCACAACAATGTGCGATTCTATGCTCCCCCAAATCCATTATAGTGTTTGATTGTTCTCTGTCATCCACATGCCATATGGGTTGGCCAACTATACTTTTTGATGTAATTCAGTTTGTTGCGGGATTTGAGGAGCAGTTTCGATTGTGTTTATCCATAGATGAAAATTGTTGTCATTCTTTTTGATAAGAGAAATAGTCGGCATGTCATTATAATCACCATAGAATTTGTAATGGCAACCATGATAATAGATATGTATATAGGAATAGATGCACAATACATAAAATAATAGGAGCACTACTAGTATTATGAGTGTGGTAGGAAAAGAAAGCAGAAATAAGGGGCACTACAGAATAGAAAGCACTATAGGAATAATCAAAAGATTATAGGAGTGTGATTTTAAAACATGAAGAACCCTATATGAGAAAGTATTGCACTCAACCATGCGGTTTAAGGACCCACATGGAGAGTAATAAATAATGAATCATACCCCCTTTTCTTTTTACAGAGGGGTCTTGAACTTACTTCCCCTTTGTTATGCTTCAAAAATGAACTAAGATCGGGAAGAGAACACAACAAGCAGAAGACGAAGAAAACAATCACATTCAGGCTTCTGTTGACTGCAAGGACCCTCTTGGTCCTTCGCGGGTGTCAAGGGGATGGGGAGCATCCACCCTCTTATGATTGTGGTGGCGGCGACCCTATAGGTGTTGTTGTGCCACAAGAGGGAAGGGGCCACCCTTTCCTGTAGGGGTGAGCGAATAGCAATCTAGACTGCTAGACCGGACTGGACCGGTCCATTTCGTCCGGTGTGGTCCTGAACCGTTACAAGTTTGATCCAATCCACGGTCCATTTGGAAGTTCATTCTGGTTCAAGACCAGTCAGACCGTGTCTAGACTGAAGGCCTGTCTATGTATAAAATACTTTTGTATTTGTAGTTACGTTAAGTCAAAGATATACATAATTTTCATATATAAACATTATTAGTGTAAATATTTGATACTTATGTTAGAAGTAGTTTACATGATCTTAGTTTTACTATTAAATAAGTTGCAAAACATTTAAAAGATTTTATTACGGTCCCAACAATCCCGTCTTCGTCCGGTCCAACTTTGAAATAGTTTGTTTTGGTTCTACTCTAAAATAGTTTTGTCTACAGTCCACACTTTTTGTTGATTCGATCCTCAATCTGGTCCGAGTCGGTCTAATTTTGGACCATGCTCAAATGTTGACTCAAGGTCTAAATTGACTAAACCCTTATTTTGATGATGACTAAACCATTCCAATTAATTGTATCTAATGTCTCTACTTGAGTGATTTCAGATTATGCATAGACACACTCCAAATGCCCTAACTTGCGCATCTCAACTTGGAGAAAAGACAAGTCAAAGTCAATACAAGTGCACGTTTTTGGGATATGATGTAAATCTATTAGAATCATGTTGTAAATCACTTGTAATGATTGTATGACTTGTAATTAAGCTTAGAAAAAATCAGGAGCACTTAGATCGAATATTTAAGCACTCAAAAGCCATTTTCCAAAATTCACATCAGGTTGTTCATCGGTCGAGTTGCAAACTCGACCGATCCTGATTGGATCTTGAAAATGACTTTTGATCGGTCGAGTTTACACTTCACAGAACTCGACCGATCCCTCTGCAGACCAAAAGTGATTTAAGTGAATCGGTCGAGTTACCCCAAGAGAAACTCGACCAATGGCCTAAATTGGTCTTGTCTCTTAGTGGGATCGGTCGAGTTACCATTATAGAAACTCGACCGATTGCACTGTACGAAAAGTGCAGAAAAATGTTTCTAGCCGTTGTAGAGTTGCAACAAGTGAAAATATATCTGTTGCAAGCCACAAAACGGCTATTTTTCATTCTTAAGTGTTCCCAAAGGCTAAGAGGCATCCCCAACTATAAATAGGACCCCTTGGGCTTCATTCTAAGGTTGAGCATTCAATACAAAACTCTATGTGAGGTTCCTATTCTATAGTTGAGTGCTTCCTACAGCCTCCTCTCTCTCTCTATGCTTAATCACTTGCTACATTCGTTAGAGTGAGTAGGAAATCTGTTAGAGAGCTAGTCCTACATGTATATCTTGTGAGGCTCTCACTTCCACTACCTCCCTATCTCTCATTTCAACCATGAAGATGAAAGTTCTCTCTCTTGGCTAAGAGAGGTGAAGAAGAACAAGGGAAGGCATCCCTTGGTAAAGATCAAGGCTGAAGACTTGGATCAAGAGTGGGTAAGCCATTGGTAAAGGCAGAAGACTCCTTGCTCAAGTGGGTAAGTCCTTGGTGGAAGCTTCTCCGAGTGAAGGTGAAGTCAAAGGGTGAAGATCCAAGAAGAGTGGCAAAGTCCTTGAAGGTGGAAGACTTGTGCTTGAGTGGGTAAGACCTTAGTGAAGGTTGAAGACTCTTGTAAAGTGGGTAAGTCCTTGGGAAGGTGGATGCTCCTTGTATTGGATAGGTAAGCCATTTGGTTGGTCATGTATTGTAAGTCTTATGAATGAATATAAGAGTGCAATGGTTAAGAAATCCTAGAGGTTGACCTCTCTAGGTAGTGGATTGACTCACTTCTAGTTTGAAGTGTGGAACCACTCTACATAGCTTGTCACTTGGTGTATGTTCAATCTCCTTCCCTTGCTATGCATGTTTTAGTTGCACTCAAACATCCTATTTAACAACTTGATCTTTTGATATATCTTGAAGGTCTAATGAATTTTGTTTAAGTGCATTCAGCTCTATTCACCCCCCTCTAGAGCATCCAATCACCCATCTAGGATCCAACAATTGGTATCAGAGCGGGTTTCTCCAAGCATACTTCAACAAGCAAGAGAAGATGGGTGACTACCAAGGTGGGAGATACTTCATCAACCTTCCAATCTTTGATGGGAGTAACTTCCTCTATTGGAAAAGAAGGCTACAATTCACATCCAAGGATCAAGTCTTGAGCTATGGTAAATGGTGGACCATCCATACAAGCTACCGGTGACAAAGATAGAAGAACGAGATGAAGCTGCCATGAAGAAAGCCACCTTGAATGCAAGAGCTATCAACATCTTCTATGCCACCATGACCTCCACCGAGTTCAACCGGATTTCTTCTTGTGAGACGGCCTATGAGGTATGGAGAAAGCTATGCATCACTTATGAGGGAACTCAACAAGTGAAGGAAAGCAAAGTATATATGCTCAATGGGCTGTTTGAGAACTTCAAGATGGGAAAGGAGGAGAAGATAGCCAACATGTACTCAAGGCTCAACACCATTGTGAATGGTTTTGCTGTTCTAGGACATCCTATGAGTAGAGGATAGATCAACTCAAAGATCTTTAGAACTCTCCCCAAGAGATAGGAACCCAAGGTGAATTTCATTGAAGAAGTAAGGTCTCTTGATGATATCCCCATTGAAGAGCTCATTGAAAATCTACAAGCCCATGAAGCCACACTTGACAAAAGAGAAGAAGTTGAAAGAAAAGAGGAGAAAGAGCTCAAGAGAATGAAGAAGGCTGAAATGAAGGCTCAAATTGAAGCTATTATGGGACAAGCCACTCCGTCCTTTCATGTTGAAGAAGATGTCATGTACTCCAAGGGTAGATTATACAAAGGAAAGAATTCTTCCTCCATCCGGTGCCTCAAGTGTGGAAAGAAGGGTCACTTCAAGATAGATTGTCTACAAGGCAAGAAGACCCATCATCACAAGAAAAGAAAAGAGAAGTACAAGATGAAGGATAATTGACACTCAAGCTCAAGTGACTCCTCCAATTCAAGCTCAAGTGAAGAATCAAGTGGAGGATTTAGCTCAAGCTCTAGTGAAGAAGGAGAATGTCATTTTGCTCTTATGGATTCTACAAGAAAAGACTCAAATGAGGTAAATCTAAACTCTTTAGATAAAGAGCCCTTAATTGCTATCATTAATGCTACTCGTGCCTCTCTTAAGTCTTCTAAAAAGAAAAGAAAAAAACTTGCTAGAATTGTTGATAATATGCATGTAGAATTATATGATCTTGAACATGCTAACACTTGCTTGCTTGATGATAAAAATTCTTGTCTTTGCCAAGTAGACTCTCTTAAACTTGAAAATGCTAGTTTGCTTGATAAGATTAGATTTCTAGAAGCTCAACCTCTTATGCCTAGTTCTAATGAAGAACATTCTTTAATTGTTGATTCTCTCATGCATGATATTGATGTTCTTAAATCTGAAAATAAGGACAAAGATTTTATTTTGCAAGGATTAAAAATCTGAAAATGGTGTTTATCTTTCTAAGATTGCTTTGCTTAAAACAAAAAATGCCTCCTTGCTTGCTAGAATCAATGTGCTTGAATCTTGTTCTAGTTCTACTAGTGGAGAGAATAATGTTACTGCTCTTCATATTAATAGAAATTCTTATTTAACTAAAGCCCTTTGCTTAGAAAATGATATTTTGCATGCTAGAGATAATATCAATCATTTGTCTTCTACTATTTCTTCTCTTATGCATGATAATCATAATTTGAGATCTTCTTTGCAAAGATTCTTAGTTGGTAAAAAGAATCTTAATGATATCCTACACCATACTACTAAACAAATTGGTAGACATGGTTTAAGGTATGATGGTAGTCAAAGGAACAACAAAGGTAAAGGACCTCCAATACTCCATAGAGAATCCTCTAGTTCCAAGACTATGGGCACATGCAACTATTGTAACGAAATTGGTCATTATTCTACTTGTTGTCCTTTTAGGAAAGCACCCAAGAGCAATAGGACTTGGGTTGCTAAACTAACCCCTCTGGACTCAAAAATATGATTGTGGACCATTTCATCTTTCTTCTTGTAGGTTGATGTATGCACAAATTATCGTTATTTTGATATCTAATTTGATTATTTTCTTTGTCATTTGTGCTTAATTGAATATCTTTTTAATACATATTTTACCAAATTAGTAAAAATCACTTGTGCATCATTTCTTATATTTTTACATGTATTTTACATGTTTTAATTATTATAATAATTATTTGATTTTATTCATTGATTATTTTACTACAAATAATTATTATTTATTGGAGCAAAGTTGATACTACCGATTTGTAACTTGGTGGTACCGACATGGCATCAGAGTACAAATATTTTTTGCTCCAGATCGAAAAGAAAAAGAATTTTTTATTGTGAAGAAGTCAGTAGTACCGACTTCCAACTTGGTACTACCGACTCAGACGCTGCAAACCAAATTTTAATGTGTTAAATCTAACACATATTGTATTAAAAAATTACATTTTAGGTTTCCTCTTGACCTAAACATGTACGACGTCTATAAAAGGTACCATTAGAACCGCAATTAAAAGATCTATCACGGGGGGACGATACGGCAACCGAATGGAGGGAGAAAAGTGAGGAACCCTACCCGGCGGACCTCGAAGGCGTTTTGGCGACGGAAACGATAAATCCTCTCCATCTTCTCCAGATCCACTCTTTAACCCTTTCTCCAACTTATTCTATCTCGAAATTTATGTTTTACATCTTTTCGACTTACTGTGAGTCGTCTATTTTAGGCTAAAAACCTTAATTCCTTAGGACCCGGGAGTAGCCCGGGTGTGCATTGTCTCTGATTCTTATGAGTTAATATATATTTTCCTCTTAATTTTTGGATATGAATCTATGAGAATTGCATGTTCTATTTATGCCTGATCACCATAGATAGAGTTTTAGATCTTTAATTGCTGCTGAAAAGGGGATTAAGGGTTAGAAATACATAGGTTCACTTGTTTATCGGCGCCCCTTGTGAAAGGTGGGACATAAACGGGAAGAGATATCCAGAGTGAATCCAAAAGCACCTAATTAATTAACCAATTTCTATGAGAATGGGATTGACATTAGATTAGGTAGGGAGATTATGCTGCGAAAGTGGGTAATCTCTAACTACACACTCTTTATTCAGGATTAGGATGGAGTTATATTAATAATTAAGGATTAGATTTAGTGTTGCCCGTGGTGAAACCAAAAGTCCTAAGGAATTCATCCCTTCTTGATCACAGCAACCTTAGTTAGATTTACTTTTTGTTCTTAGTTAATTAAACAACCAATCAACTCTTGTTTTCGGCTTAGCTGATCAATCCTAATTAGTAATAGTCTTTAACCTCACAACTCCCCGTGTTCGATAATTCGGGACTCATAATCCCACATTACTTCGACACGTACACTTGCGTATTACAAGCACGTTATACGCGTGTCATAGGTACTTGCAAATGGGTTGACTTGAGCTACTGAATTGCAAATTGACTTATCAATCCATATGAAAGAAGAAAGGTGAGATGTGTAGAGGGTGACAACAAGTGGAAAAAGGAATGGTAAAAACAAAGGTAAAGGTTTTCTTGCTTATAACCATTTCTAACTTGTTTTTGTCAAGTTAGTGTATGCATGTGGTTTTTGAGTCAAAAGTGCTATTTTGTGATTCTCTTCACACTCTTGCTCAAAAATTGTTTCTAATGCTTTCATAGTGCATTACTAACTTGCTTACATATGTTCAGATATGACTTATATCTTTAGTATGTCTCTAAATATATTTTTATGAAATATATGTGCTTTTTGACAACAACTCTGTCGGTCGAGTTTGTTCTGATAGAAACTCGACCGATAGGCACCAATGGATGTTGCCAACAGCTGTCATCGGTCGAGTTGTCAATACACATAACTCGACTGACAACACCGTGCACAGAATATACAGTTGGCTTTTTGGATGAGAATTTCCTCTCAACTAGATTTTCTCAACCAATTGCTTTACTCTTTGGCACTCTCATCTGGTACCTTTATATATGTATATTTCCATGTTCTAAATTGCCTATCTTGCATACAAATCTATCTTTCTAATTGCTCAAAATTGGTATATCTATATCTTGCAATTACTTGCTTTGAGTTATTTTTGCAGGTTTTGATGATGATCTCTTTGGATCTCCTAGTTGTGTCTTAAAATGCTTCCGTTGTGCTCTAACTTGCTACATCTATATAGTTGTATATCTTATTTTGATACAACCTTGAGGTTCTTAGTGGTAATCATCTTTTGGTAATGATGTGTATTTGTTAGTGATTTATGTCCTTACTTGCTCCTAAAATTGCACATCTCTTTGTTTGGATATATCTCTACATCTATTCATAGCTTGCTTTATCTTATGTATCTTTTGGTATCTCTTGCTATGATCTAAATCCTACTATTAGTCCTAACTTGTGACATCATCTACTAGTAGTTCATATACATGTAGTTCTAGCCTTGTTTATCAAGTGGTTCTCACTATATGCTATGCTTGTATCTTGTCTCATACATGCTCAAGCTTGTTCCTTGAATTGCATATCTACTATCTTGAGTTACTTGCATAACATTTTGATGCAGGGTACATAAAGCTACATTGTATGTAGAAATTGGAGCATTTTTGGATTTTATACAGGTTTTGCTCCAGTTTCAGTTTTGGTGCAAGGGTAGTGTTTTTTATGCAGAAACGGCCTTCTAAGCAAGTCTCATTGCTTTGTCATTAGCCCTGATACTTTTTGGGCAAATTCCGTCATCTTGAGGGTCAAAATTGCGATTTATTATTTTTTTGCAGCACTTTATCTTGCATTTTTGGGTTGTTCAAGTGCATGCTTTAACTTGCTTCTATTCTATGCTTGGACAAGCCCCTAGCTATGCTCTTCTACTCTCCTTATATAACTTTTTGTTATCTCCTTTCCTTTAGCAAGTGGTGTTTCTTATTTCTTCATACCCCCACTTTTTAAAATGACATAGGGGGAGAAAGATATGTCATGTCTTTTTTTGATAAAATAGGGAGAAGGCATGTCTTACATGAAGAGGAGAAGCATGTCCATGTAAAGTGGAGAAGGTAAATGGGAGAAGACATATATGTGTGCGACAACCAACGGGGGAACAATCTGCAGGAGGATCAACTAGCTGCCATGTGTTGCGTTCAGTAAGAGCCTGCATTTCAGCTTCCATAGCTTGACGCCAAGCAGGATGTTTAAGAGCCTGAGAAGCATTTTTAGGAATAGATATAGCAGAAAGAGCAGCAGTAAAGTTAGTAAAATTAGTCCCCAGATGATCAGTAGTACAGAAAATTCCAATAGGATGTTTAGTGCAAGTTCTAGTTCCTTTCCTCAAGCGGATAGGAACATCAAGATCAGAGAATACCTGCGTTGGTGTTTGATCTGGCACGGAGGATGAAGACGTTGGAGGGGCCATAGAGGGAGTTGATGTCTTCTGTCTTCTTTGATGTACTTTTAGAGGCGGCTTTTCAGTAGGAGAAGTAGTATCAGCAATATCAGTAATATCAGCGGTATCATCCATGACAGGTAAAGGTGTATCCAGTAATAAATCCGATGTAAGAGTCGACCCGACAGAAGAGTAAAAGGGCATGTGCTCAAAGAAAAAATCAACAGATAAAAACCATTTCTTTGACACAAGATCATAGCAACGGTACCCTTTCTGAGTGCGCGAGTACCCTAGGAAGACACACTTAGTCGCTCTGGGATCAAGTTTGGTGAAACCGAGACGAAGGTTTTTGACAAAGCAGGTGCTCCCAAAGATACGAGGAGGCACAGTAAAAAGGGGCGCATCCGGAAACAAAATATGATATGGAACTTGATTCCCAAGCACAGAAGAGGGCATTCGATTAATTAGGTAACAAGCAGTAGAGATAGCCTCAGGCCAAAAACACTAGGGAACATGATAATGAAAAAGTAAAGTGCGAGCAACTTCAAGAAGATGGCGATTTTTGTGTTCAACGACTCCATTTTGTTGTGGTATGTAAGCACATGAAGTTTGGTGTATGGTGCCTTGTTTTCGACAAAAGTTGCTGACAGAGGCTTGCACAAATTCTAAGGCATTATCAATGTGAAAATGTTTAATGGGTTTAGCAAACTGGGTCCAAATCTCGGCAAAGAAAGCCGTGATACTGTCAAGAATGGTAGACCTGTCTTTAAGTAAAAACAACCAGGTGGTTCTAGAAAAATCATCAATAAAACTCAAGAAATATCTAAATTCAGAAGTACTCGGCACAGAACAGGGTCCCCAAACATCAGCATGAATAATGTCAAATGGTTGTTTAGAACTAACACATGATTTTTTTTGAAAAAGATGCTCGGGTCTGTTTGCCCAGTTGACAAGTCTCACAATGAAAAACAGAGTCTAATACATCAGGTAATAATTGTTTCAGCTTTGCTGCAGAAGGATGTCCTAAGCAATAGTGCCACTGGATGCCTATCACAGAAGATGTCAAGTATGCTGCGGTCTTCAGAACGTCCATGTAGTATAGCACGTCTGGTCCCTCATGGCCTGAACCAATCGTCGTCCTCGTGCACAGATCCTGAAAAATAACACCTTCTGGGTCAAACGTAATCGAGCAACGAAGGCTTTTCACAGTTCTATTTACAGATAGCAGATTAATAGGAAACTTAGGAACATAAAGTGTAGACCGCAGAGGCAGGCAACCAGTAGTACATATATCACCAATCCCAGTAACAGGTGTCTTAGAGCCATCAGCCAGTGTAACAGGAGGTATAATAGAAGTATTGTGCAGTTTAGAAAATAAAGCAGGATTTCCAGAAATATGAGATGTTGCACCAGAATCAATCACCCATGAGTTTTTACCAGACTATGTCAGGAGGGCGGTGCTACCATCAGTAGAAGCTTCAACAGAGGAAGCAAGACGAGCCTAGAGCAGCTTTTCAAATTCAGATCGTATCCAGTCAGCAGAGGGCGGAGCAGAGGTAGTAGCAGTCTCAGTCTGATCCGTCGTGACCTGATTCGCCCAGGCTGGCTTGCCATGCTTGATCCAGCAGCGATCTTCATTATGGTTTGTCTGCTTGCAGAAAGTGCAGTAACGAGGCTCAGTAGAGTCAACGCCAGAGTATGAGCCACGTCCAGGTGCAGTAGAACGTCCGCATCCACGGCCCCGACCACGATCACAACCACAGAAGGAATCTCCAGTGCGAACAACAAGGGCTGCTCCATCAGAAGTATCAGAAAGGTGTTGCGAAACTGATGGCAGACGTTGAACCCTTTTGAGAACATCACGAAGGGTAGGCAGAGGATCACTGGATAGGATTTGATGTACAACTCCAGCGAAGGAAGATGGCAAACCAGCGAGGAACTGAACAAGCATAAGTTCATTCCGTTGATGCTGAACTTCAGTGATGTCGGCAGAAAGCGGATGATACACCTGAAATTCATCCCAGAGAGCACAACAGATGGTGTAGTACTCCTCAATAGAATCAGTGGCAGAAAATTCATGTTTGGCAAGTTGCTTGAAGATCTCAAAAACCTTCTTAGGATTTTGTTGATGAGAGTATACATGAGAGAGCTGCTCCCACATTTCCTTCACAGTATGGAGGTGAAGAAGTGACTGGCTGATCTTGGGCTCGACGTTGTTGAACATCCATGTCATAACGTCGTAGTCCTCCTTGGACCAAAGATCGTAGGCCTGCTTAGTCTTTTCATCAGCATCAGTAGTGGGGACCGCCGGTCCTTTGGTAGTTAGATGAGAATAGCGCCCTTGTGCTTTAAGATATAGCTCGAAGGAAGCCGCCCAGAGGTGATAGTTGGAGTTATCCAACTTCACAGTAGTGACACACTTCACAGTAGTGACACACAAGTTGCGTGGAAGGTCAGGTGTCGCCATTAGAAGGGGCAGAAGCACGGGCGCAGAGAGCAGGAGAAGTCAGCAGCAGCAGAAAGCAACAGAAGTCCAACGCATGGACTAGTAGTAGTAGATAGAAGATCCACACATGGATCTTAGAAAACCCACGTAGGGCAGTAGATAGAGATAAAAAACCTACGCCAACATGGAGGATCAGTCACTCCACCATGAGGCGCAGACAGAAAGAGAGAGAAACTCTGTTTACGCTGTCAACGTGTCAGAACTGGAAAACGCTGGGGCTGTCCGGAGATTTTGGAAACAGAAACGGAGCTAGACGGAGGGGCTTGTGATAGATTAGGCCACAAAAGCGGGTGTAGCTAGGAGATAGGAGGTTGGTGGAGAGATTGGAGGGGTGGACGGTGGTACTGTAGCGGCGGCGGTACTATAGCGACGGCGGAAAAAAAGAGAGGGGGGTGGCGGCGGCTAGGGTTGGTGGAGAAGATGGCGGCTAGGGTTGGGGTGAGAGAGGGATTATGTTTAAGGTGGATTGGCCCGCTCTGATACCATCTAGAAGTTGGCAACGAGATTGCTTATTATTTGATGATTAAACAGAGTACAAGGGGCTCTCTTTTATAAGACAAGAGAGTACACATGGTATAGAGATAACCCATGTGGGATAAAGAGTACACAATAGAAAAAGAGAAAAAGCATAAAGCAAAATACACTAAGTATAGAAAACCAGTAAAGTGTATATACTAATATAGAACATATATGAGTAGAAGACATAATATTCTATAAATGTTGTGAAAGCTAACCGTGCAGGAGAAATAGCATCAATTGAGAGGGAGTATGAGAACTCCACTAGCATCAATTGAGGGGGAACATATGAACTCAATTATATTGAAACCCCTAGGTTTCTCCAAAGGTATGACTTTACTTAAATGCTTTCAATACATTTATGGGATGGTTTGTCATCTTCAAAAAGGGGGAGAATGTTGACTCAAGGTCTAAATTGACTAAACCCTTGTTTTAATGATGACTAAACCATTCCAATTAATTGTATCTAATGTCTCTACTTGAGTGATTTCAGATTATGCATAGACACACTCCAAATGCCCTAACTTGCGCATCTCAACTTGGAGAAAAGACAAGTCAAAGTCAATACAAGTGCACATTTTTGGGATATGATGTAAATCCATTAGAATCATGTTGTAAATCACTTGAAATGATTGTATGACTTGTAATTAAGCTTAGAAAAAATCTGGAGCACTTAGATCAAATATTTAAGCACTCAAAAGCCATTTTCCTGATTGGATCTTGAAAATGACTTTTGATCGGTCGAGTTTACACTTCACAGAACTCGACCGATCCCTCTGCAGACCAAAACTGATTTAAGTGAATCAGTCGAGTTACCCCAGGACAAACTCGACCGATGGCCTAAATTGGTCTTGTCTCTTAGTGGGATCGGTCGAGTTACCATTATAGAAACTCGACCGATTGCACTGTACGAAAAAGTGTAGAAAAATATTTCTAACTGTTGTGGAGTTGAAACAAGTGAAAATATATCTGTTGCAAGCCACAAAACGGCTAGTTTTCATTCTTAAGTATTCCCAAAGGCTAAGAGGCATCCCCAGCTATAAATAGGACCCCTTGGGCTTCATTCCAAGGTTGAGCATTCAATACAAAACTCTATGTGAGGTTCCTATTCTATAGTTGAGTGCTTCCTACAGCCTCCTCTCTCTCTCTAAGCTTAATCACTTACTACATTCGTTAGAGTGAGAAGAAAATCTCTAAGAGAGCTAGTCCTACAAGAGGCTCTCACTTCCACCACCTCTCTATCTCTCATTTCAACCATGAAGATGAAGGTTCTCTCTTTTGGCTAAGAGAGGTGAATAAGAACAAGGGAAGGCGTGCCTTGGTGAAGATCAAGGCTGAAGACCTGGAGCAAGAGTGGGTAAACCATTGGTGAAGGCAGAAGACTCCTTGCTCAAATGGGTAAGTCCTTGGTGGAAGCTTTTTCTGAGTGAAGGTGAAGTCAAAGACTGAAGATCCAAGAAGAGTGACAAAGTCCTTGAAGGCGGAAGACTTGTGCTTGAGTGGGTAAGACCTTGGTGAAGGTTGAAGACTCTTGCAAAGTGGGTAAGTCCTTGAGAAGGTGGATACTCTTTGTATTGGATAGGTAAGCCCTTTGGTTGGTCATGAATTGTAAGTCTTATGAATGAATATAAGAGTGCAATGGTTAAGAAATCCTAGAGGTTGACCTCTCTAGGTAGTAGATTGACTCACTTCTAGTTTGAAGTGTGGAACCACTCTACATAGCTTGTCACTTGGTATATGTTCAATCTCTCTCCCTTGCTATGCATGTTTTAGTTGCACTCAAACATCCTATTTAGCAACCTTATCTTTTGATATATCTTGAAGGTCTAATAAATTTTGTTTAAGTGCATTCAGCTCTATTCACCCCCCTCTAGAGCATCCAATCACCCATCTAGGATCCAACAAACCCTACCTCCCGACCAGTTGGAGGGGCTGCGGGGACAACATAGGGAGGGCAGCAGCCCCTCTCCTAGAGATGGTGTTAGCGGCAACCCTTCTTGGGTGTTGTTGTGTTGAGGGAGGATCAGTGTCCCCTTCTGGGAGGCGGCATGTTTGGGGGTTGTTGCAGCTATTTTGGCCTTTCTCGAGGCAGGACAGCTACAACTACGGGTGGTTGGGGGGGCTTTACGGTTAAGAGGGAGAGCCTTATTGCTCCCATACCATGCAAACAAGAACAAGGAGATAACTCTCATGAGTTAGTAATACAACCTATCCTCTGTTTTAGGAGTACATAGAGTTATATGGATACACTGAGTAGTAAATGGATCCTCACTTAGGATTAGTAGGAATAAAAGAAGACATAGAAAATAACAACATAATGGACCTAGGCCCAATAACCAATTATACTAACAAGTGGCGTGGAGGTCTGTATATAAATCATCATCATCAAACATGGATCCTTCTCCATATAGCTCTATAATAGGTCATATTCCCATTGAGATGTATTGAATCTGGATCTCTCCTTATGATCTCACTCCTAGTTAATTCTGGTCCACATCTTCCTTTTTAGACTTTGCTTGACTCAATAGTGTTACTCCTGATTGGTACATAGTACCGATCTACATTACACATCGAAACTCATTTAAGGAAGATTTCTAAAACTTCATCTTGGCACTTGCCAATCTCAATATCTATAAGCTTTTCTTTCCTTGTCTTTCCTCACATTCACCTTAACAAGATCCTTATCTACCACATTCATCATGTAAATACCTTGTTTCTTCATAGTCCAACATTCACTACCATATCATGTGATCGGGTGTATAGTTGTTCTATGAAACTTACCTTTCAATCTAAGTGGAATCTTGCGGTCTTCATTTTCCAGAATCAATTCATCCTATGAGAGACATTCTCGTGTACTTCCATTCCATACAAATTATGGGCTCCAAGTCTAAAACTTAATAGTATTTTGGACATCTACTCTATCCAACTTGCCTCCACCTCCATTCAGGTTTATACTCTTGTTTCTAATCTTAAAACATTTGGATAATCAAACCCCAAATTTTTTGATCAACTTGAAAACTTGTCTCCACCTCCTTCAAGGCATAATTCCCAAATTCCAAAAGTTTCAGGTTAGTAAAAAGATTCTTGGAACCCCGAATTTGTCGTTACACTCTAGACAAATTTAAAGATATAATATGTGTTGTAGTACGATTAGGCTTTTAAAGAGATGTGCCTTCACTAATAATTTTAGTTTCACATTCTATGCATTGTGAGACTTACTTTGGACACTAATATGCTTAGTTAGTTATATTGAATTTTCAGGATGATATAGTCAGCATCAGGATCAGGTGGATCAAAATGTGCTTCACCAATAAGGTTGATGTCACATTCCGTGCATTAAGTGACTTATTCACATTACGAATATTATTATTCTGTTATATAGAAGGTTTAGGATGATTTCTTCAACATCAGAGCAAAGTGGATCACCGTCAGAAGCTTAAGTAGTAGGCTGTTTATTGGTAATCCGATTTGATATTATTAAGGTCTTAAAATTATGCAAATAGCAAATGCAACTAATAATTTTGTTGCATTTATTGTTTAGCATAGTATGCAATTTATTAATATGAATGAATCAATACGAACCTATAATTAGAAGACAACTTTATACTGATATAAATATTATCAATTTTCACAAACTAGAGTAGTAACTTTACCACAGCAGTTGAAGACATGGAAAGGAATGCTCCGACAAAGATTCCCTCAGATGTTTTGCCACCACATAACTGTAAGAAGAAGTTGTTCTTTTGTCAAGATTTTGATAGTAAAAGTATGCACAAGGAATCCAAAGAGATGAAGATAGTATGACATCTAGCAAATGACCAGTAAAAGCCTATAATTGTTGCTACTAGGAGAAGAATCTAACTAAAAGGTCGCTCAGACAAATGAATGAATATTTACAGGCTGCAGCTACTGGTTTTATAATGATGGCAAGCATCAACAACTGTGACATGGATATGGATGTGGATGCCGAACAGGTAAATAAGTATGACACTTTCGTTCTGACGAGAAATGGACACAGAGCGGTTTACACCTGAAATAAATAATTGTAGCAGCAATTGCTGCGAGCAGTTACATTACTCAATAAAGGTTATAGTAGGTCTACTGCTCTTCCCCCGAGTCTTCTATTTTGAAAAAAAGATTAACAGTCTCACAATATGACAAAGAAACATATAGCGGAAAGAAGAAATCGAATTAGATGGGATAAGGTGTTAGTTTTAGGACATACTGAAGCTGTGAACCCACACAAGAACATAAACAGAAATATTTGAAGTAGCCCTCCTAGAACAGCAACTGCACGGACAACTCGAAGCTGGATTTAAGAGAGACAATTAATTCATTTGTAAGTTGTAACTAAAAACTTTGGGATAGACGAAGAACTTCTAGGAAAAGAGATAAACCTTTGCTGTAGAAAATTCCAATCCCAATGCAAAAAGAAGAAAGACAACTCCAAATTGAGCAACTGTTTCAACCTTCACATTCCACAGTATACAACAGAGTAAGGAAAAACAGAAGAAGAAGTTGCAATGCATATATATTTTTATTATCACCTAGGAAAAATCAGTTCAACATTAGATAATAGTCATCTTTATACAAAATACACTCATATGATCATATGATCATTATCTATACAATCTTCCAAATAAATCTAAGGAATACTTATTTGATATTTTTATAAAATTTTGGTTTAAGTGATAAGAATGCCTTATATATAAGCAGGGATAACTTGCCATGCAATAAAAACATAAAAAGAAAAAGAAAATGCAAGACGTGCATAAGGAAATAAGAAGAAAAATGAATCGGATTAATCTCTCTCTCTCTCTCTCTCTCTCTCTCTCTCAAGGTGGGGCCTAGATATTTGTCATGCCCAACCTGTCAACCATAGTGCATCTTCTTAGCTACAAGGCTTAGTAAACATATCAGCCGCATGGTCCTCAAATTTTATGAAAGGAGTATTTATTTGATTGCTCCTCATAGCCCGCCTTACAAAACAATAGTCAACCTCCTTTCTAGTATAGTGAAGGAATAAAATTACAGACATCATCTCATACTTAGTATGGGTAACAATCTATCTACTAAACAGTAAACCTATCCGCCACACTTTGTTCCTTAACCAATTAAGTTACTAGATTGTCCCTCACAAATATGCTATAGTAAGTTGCACACACAACCAACATCATATCCAACATCTAATATGACTGTGTTTCCATAAATCAACCCCTTATCAGGTGATCCTTTAAGATATCTGTTAGAGAGTCCGTTTATTAGTTATTTATATTGTCCTTGTAATATGGGCCTCACTGTGTCTTGGCCCATTAGGGTTTAGTTGTGTCTTGTATGCTTCCCTGTTTTCCTATATATAGGAGCAGGGTTGCCTCTTATCAATATATCGACTAGCCGTCTTTTACTGTCTGACATGGTATCAGAGCAGCCGTCCTAGGGACCAAAACCCTATGTGAGAGAGAGCAAGAACCAAAGGAGCACCCCCCCTTGCGGGCGGCCGCCGCCCGTGGCGGTGCTTGGCTGCCCGCAGGGAATTCCTTCCTAGTTCCCTACCTTCTTCTTGTTCCTTTACGCTCTTACTACCGGCCGCCGGATCTGCTGCCTATTACCTAGCCGCAACCCCCCCCCTCTGTTTTTTTTCCCACTGCTACAGTACGGCGCTACAGTACAACGCTACAGTACAACGCTACAGTACAACGCTACAGTACCGCGCTACAGTACATCTGCTACAATCTCTGAATAGCCCCGGCATTTTTCCAGTTCTAGCACGTTGACGGCGTAAAAGGCTTCTCCTTCTCTGTCTGCCTGTGCCTCATGGTGGAGTGACTGATCCTCCATGTTGGCATAGGTTTTTCTCTTCATCTGCTGCCCCTACGTGGGTTTTTCTAAGACCCATGCGTGTTGTCGGTTGCTTTCTCCACCTATTTGCCTATAGAAATTTTTTGCCTCTACCATTGTTTTTTTTACTGTCCACGCCAACCACTCCTTTACTCTTTCCGTGCTTGGCGTGAGGGGGAGAATAGAGGAGAAAGAGTAGAGGGAAGAGATGAGATGGAGGAGAGTTATGTTATGCTACTTCATGCCACATTAACTGCTGATATCTGGATTTATGACGTCTGCTACTGTGATGGATGCTTTATGAAGAGGGAAGATGATGAAGACATTTGTTACTGACTTTACATGGAGCTTCGTCTACTGGAGTTATGTATTTGCTTGCTACTCTGCGATACTGGTCTTCTATCTGCCTACGTCGTCGACTCTCTACTGTTGTGTGCCAGCACTCTCTGGCATGTCCGTGCCTTGTTTGCACGTCGACTCTCTACTACTGTGTACCAGCACTCTCTGGCTTGTCCGTGCTCTGTTTTGTACGTTGACCTCTACTGCCTGTGATCCAGCACTCTCTGGACTTTGCTGACTGTGACCCAGCACTCTCTGGCTACTACGACGACGACGTTGATGAAGACCTTGGTGCCTATCAACTATTATATCTTTTGCTCCAGATGATTGTGTTGTTGCTTATTTCTGCTCCAGATGATCGAGAAGCTTCTGTGACCTGCTTGTCTGCTTGCTTGGAGTATCTACTTGAGGGGGAGTGTATGAGTATATGTGTGCTTTATTGTAATATTGAGGGGGAGCAATTTCTTGTATGGGCTTGGTTTATCCTTTTATTTCTGTCTATTTGTTTTCTAGTTTGACTCTCTATCTGCAAGCTGATTTGGGATTCTCCCAACTTCAGCTTGAGGGGGAGTGTTAGAGAGTCCGTTTATTAGTTATTTATATTGTCCTTGTAATATGGGCCTCACTGTGTCTTGGCCCATTAGGGTTTAGTTGTGTCTTGTATGCTTCCCTATTTTCCTATATATAGGAGCAGGGTTGCCTCTTATCAATATATCGACTAGCCATCTTTTACTGTCTGACAATATCTAACTATGTAAAATACGACATCACAAACTGAGTATTCTGGATTGTCTGGTTATCAATCGGGATTATTCTTGGGTCCATGAGTCAGAGAAATATGGGCTTTCCATGAGTCTCATGTATCTTTTAGCATAAGAAAAGAGAGGATTGGCAACATCATCCAGCGGCACATTTTGGCCATAAAGGGTTTTAACAAATCTTGCACCTAAGATACATGTCTTTTTGAGAATATCCCTGACATATTTCCTCAGAGAGAGGAAACAACATATCTAGTACTAGCCACCTCTATGACTGAATATAAATTATTTTTTTCCAAGTCTTTGGTTATAAATTCTTACACATATTGCTCAGTGCTTCTAAACATATCCTTTTATTTTTGGAATAAATAATATCACCAGCACACACATATAGATTAACTACTACAGAGGATGACTGCTTAACAAAGACAAAATGGTTACTTGTATCCTACAAGATCCAAAGCCAATTGGAATTTGGCTTTGCAGGTTTCAGTTAGTCAATAAGAGAGAATGTATTGAAAATTTGAAACAGTCAATATCATATGTTTGTATGTATCCTTGTATAGTGAGATGAACTTTGAGATGCTCCACAAATGCATTTATGCGATACTTACATGTAACAACTAACCATGCATCAAGAACACAATCAACATGCGGCTCAACCAAATCATACATTTTTGAATTAACATATTCTCTTTCATTGCATGTTTTTAGAATGGATACAGAAGTCTCCTAGGTAGCTTTGGGAAGAGGTAGCAGATGCAAAAATAAAAAAAATAGAATGAGTATGTTCAGCCATAATTTTTAGGAGAATAATAATTGACTAAGGATATTTTGTACATGACGTGGGAGGTTTTCCAAACGTCATGGGAAGACCTAAGTCAAAGATAGAGACGTTTGCAGGACTTCGCCTTGCATATGAACTTCTACAGAAGATGACATCCACCAAGGGTATATCAGCAATTTCAGTTGTTGTTTTTCCTTTCCAATTGTGGTGAACCTACACAGACTAGTTGAGAGGTGTAGCAGGACAAAAAATAGGAACTAGCCAAGGAAAGTCAAGTCTTCTAGTCATGCCCACAAGAAAAAACTCAATTCATAACTCATAAAATGAAGACCCAACTTCAAAGAAATAAGAATTCTCTGAAACAAAAAACACACTTACATGCAATGGAAGTTTCAGGGGGGTCACGATGTGGCACATCCCCTCCCCTAAAGTGGGTAGTTATTAAAATCAACATTACCCATTTACGGGAGACGCTCATTTAAGTAAATTAAAACCCATATAACAATATCAATGCATCATTTTACCACTTTTCATAGTATCTATAACTTATTTTTAGATTGTATAAAACAGAACTAGTTGGTTACATTTAGAAATTTTGATCTACATTGTGTCAAACAGTAATTAAGACATCATTAAATCTACTTAGTTGCTAGAAGAAGAAAAAACACTTTTGAGTGGCGATATAAGTAAAGTAGTATTACACGTAAACTAAGCATGTACAGTTGCTCGTGTTCGTCATGGCATATAGGTACGGCTAGTTGCTTACTCTTCATGCATTCTATATTATACAAAATCTGGGTCACATCAGTTAACAAAGTATGCTAACCCAATTAGGTTTACCACTTTGGACACAAGACCAAGCAACTAACTCTTCATTATTGGTCGCCTTGTCGGGTGAAAGATTAAGGGCAAGCAACATTTTCTTATCAAAGCTTTGAGAAAATCTTATTTATATAGATGTTGGCTAACACGTGATGTCGCTTTGATTTCCACATATAATCAAGTATTCTTGGTTCTCTTCTTAACTTTTTGAAGAATCCAAACTGATAAAGGAATAAAAGTCCTTTGTCTTACTTGCTGTATGCAGATTTCTTTGACAAATAATCATGTGGATGACAGTATTTTCGGTGTGATTTAGCATCTATCAAAAGTGATCTACATCAAACATAATAATCTTGCTATAGAAGTTAACAGAGGTGGTCGGAAGTAGCCACAATGATTATACAAGCACTAACGATTGGGAGTGGGATAGGTAGATGGATATCTAGTAGCCATAATGATTACCCAAGCAATCGGCAAGATGACAAGGGCAGGCGTGTATAAAGCTGGTAGGCAGATATATATGATCAATCGCAAAAATTGCAATTCTTTGCATAAACTCTGGCCATGAAGAATAGGGGATCAGGGTATCCTGTCTTAGGAGTCTATGGCCCTGATAGAATGCCCAAATCTACAAGAAGATTATAGGCCAAGTGCACCTCCACGGCCCCACCCCAACCCCAACCTATCCCAACGAGAGTTTTTTCCCTTATATTCTGCAAAAGAAAAAAGTGTTTCACTCACTAGTAAGATATACTGCAAAACCATTTTCTCATTTGCTCCTTTCATATGGTTAGTGCTTTGGACTGGTCTAAAATGCTTGGTATGCTTGGGCATTTTCTACGCTAATTTCAATAAGATAGTTGTAAAAAATCTAAACCACTATTTCACTTTGGCATAAGATCAGAACCATAAACAATGAAATTCTCTAGGAAAGCAGCTAGAAGGCTGCTGGATATGATGGGGAAAAAACATCTTACTTGCACCATTTCACTAACAAATTTCAGTCCCCCTGGTCCTATGATAGATCCTGCAAGTAAATATCCAGTGATAACCTGCAAAATCCTCAAAGGTCGCGAGGAAAGTTGCAAAATGTTAAATTTCAAACAAGATCTGCATGTGTGTACCTTTGGTAGAATGACAGAAATAGCAAGGAAAAACGGTAATCTTAATCAATACAAAAATCTGAAACTAAATAATATAAATGTATTATGAGATATCAGACCGGCTGTCCAGCACAAGCAAAGGCAATTCCACCGCACGTTGCAGATACAATAACCACAACAAGATCTGATATCAACCTGAAAATTTTGTGTTTTAAGGTAACAACACCGTGCTATCACTGAAAAACCTAGCGTTTACAAAGAACAAACCTCAAGTCTAACTGTAATATTGGGTACTTTGACTTGCGATTGGACATAATAAAGACATTGTCCTGTAAACGTGAAAAAGGGTCATCAGAACAAGCACCGTGACAAAAGATTATTACAATACTAGAATACAAACAACACATGTATACAACTTTAGAGTTTGCAATTATTTCATCGAAAGCAACATCAGCACACAATAGCAATATTATTTTTTATATGAATTATCATAGCAGTAAGTAGCTTATAATATTATCAGCACAAACACACAACACAAATACACGTGTGTGCAATGTTTTCAAACCCGACCAGGAGGTCAACGTGGCAAAGCTTCCAGGTCGCCTTCAGTTCAACTGCCAAGTTGACCCAGTTGACCTGGTGACGTTAGCATGAATATGATTATATATACACACATGTATTATATATATTTGTGTGTATGCATACACAAAACATGTGTGTGTGTGTGTGTGTGTGTGTGTGTGTGTGTGTAAGTATAATTATATTTGTGTCTATATACGTATATGTATGTAATCCACTATATAGAATCATGAGATGATGAATTATGAAACATTAATTAAACAAAATCAAACATCCATTAGTAAGAACAAGCAACCCAATGGTTTTGCAATGCTCAAAAAGAAGTTATAAATGACTTAATTAGTGAATATTTCAATATATGAAATGATGGGGATGAGGAGGAGGGGGGTGTGTGTGTGTTAGGCTTTTTTATATGTTATATGGACAACATAGTATCCAAATAAGCCCAACATTAGTTTGTGGTTGGATTTTACATTTGATTGGTATGGCGAGGGAGATTCAGTGCTAGCCATATGTTAGAGTCGATTCTAGCCTAAACTGATACCAGAGTTGGACTCTACTAAAATGAATTCTAGTCCATAAAATGAACTATTTCCTACATAACGATACTAAAATGTAGCATCCATCTGTATGATTTTGATCTTTGCCTTATAGCCCAGACACTAATTTAAACTCCTTTAAATACTCTTAAGTCAAGCTTCTGGCATTTCAGAAAACTAAATCTTGGACAAATTTCAATCCAACAAAACTTGAGATGTTTTGATAGGAGCATTACTCATCAAAATTACTCTACTTCGTATGAATGGCATTACCAATAAAAATCAACAGTATTCACATGATCTGTCCAGAAAACGTATACTTTGTAAATGACACACATAAGAAAAATGGGTTATATATACAATAATTCTCTTCTAGTTTTTCCTACACGCATAGAGACATTGGTCCTTGTGTTTTTTTTTTACGAATTACCTAGTAGTTACGAAAGCAACATAAATACCAAACAAGATTTCGCCCATAGAATAACAGAATTTTGACTCATTCCGAGTTACTTCCTCTGTGTTATTGAAGGTGTCAGATCCTATAATTATATCAGTGTGTGCAGAGACATTGATCCCTGACTCCTTGTGCTTTTTTTATGAATTACCTAGTAGTTCTGAAAGCAACATAAATTTTAAACAAGAATTTGTCTATAGAATAACAAAATTTTAACTCATTCCAAGTTGTGTCCCTGTGTTATTGAAAGTGTTAGATCCTATAACTTTGTGTGTGTGTAGCTATAGTATATAAACAGTTGAAGGACATAAAATGTATTAACTTTTTTTCAATAACTGTACAGATTTTCTTACAAGTCATATGATTCTTTGAAATGTAACAAGTTAGAAACTTATCATTCACTTAAAACAGAGAACGACTGCTTTATTTGCTCCCATAAGCATACAACAACCAAATTGTATTATCATTCTCACATTTCAAACTTCAACATCCTATTATCATATTTTTTTTAAGCAAAGAGATGACATTGTTTCGAATAACTACTTGAAAAAGTTATTTAAGAAATTAACATCTGATATCTAATCACCACCACAAACCAGAAATGAGTGTAAGCAAGAATATGTATCATAGTCTTATCACTGCACGTGAATAACTACTGGAATCGTTTCCATGAAGATCATGTTAATTTTGAGACCTCAGGAACCAGAGTGCACTTAGTAATCAGAGTGCACTTAATAATGGATACCAATATTCAAAGTTGTTTGCAAAAAATAAAAAAGTGTTGGTGTTCACAGCCAACTGACCTTTTGATCTATCAAAGTCGGCGTATCCTCCGCCTGATTCTCATTATTGAAGACATCCTGAAACTGAAACGACCTGACATAAAGTCACACACAAGCATGTGATGAAACAAATTCAGCAGGATGTGGAGGAGCACTTGTAAGTTATACTTAAACACCGACTATGGGGATAATGATCTTGGTAAGAGGTGGATGATATTTTTAGATCCACAAAAAGTACCACTCACTTTTCTTTGGTTTCGTTTTTCTTGGTTACTCTGACCACTGTCTCCAGAGTTGCCTGAAATTGTATGAAAAGAAGAGATGTAACAGAGGTTTAAGAGAATAATCCCGATAATGTCCGACTGCTGCATAGAAGCAGCGTCCATGATACAATAACGTCTGTAGTCTCTGTTAAGCAATCACTTATGGGATCATAATGCATGCAAGGAAAAGATGTGTTTTTTTAGTAGATAACTCAAAAGCAACATCAACACGCAAGGATTTAGACAAGTTTTTAAACAGACGAAACCAGTGGTTACTTTCAAGAGTTAAGGTTGCATGAATATTATTAGATGCTTATCAAATGTGTTTCGAACCTGATGAATTCTCAAATAGTAGGTAGCATCATAGTGGGTAAGCTTCATTGGAGTAGGTGCATGGATATATATGTACAACTATATCTAAAGGATGTGTGAAGATTCAGAAGGAATTACAAACGGAACCAAGGATGCCCAGCCACCCAGGCATACGAAAGGAATTCGACCCGTATACAATTTCAAGCAGCCAATACTTTGGGATGTACTGCGATCCTCTGTTTGTTGTGAAAACAAGTTTAGCTCTTCCAGGAAAAGGGCTGCCGGACTAGAAAGAAAGCGCGGGAGTTTTATGTGAGGGAAGAAGAGGGGAAAAAACCTTTTCGCCGCTGATGCTGCCGTTGAAGCTGCTTGCATCGTCCGTTTCTGCAAACAAAAGAAAAGAAAGATGAGCTTTTTCAGCTGTTACGTTTTTGCCATCAGGACTCTGTCTGTACGACCCCCTTTACCGCCACCTATAGACTTTGGAGGCGGAGTGAAAGCAAAGTGAAAAGTGCACTCTCCCAACTGCATCCACAAGCGACCGCCGCGGTCACAGAGGAAACGGACGCCGATCGAGATCCCGAGGGGGGTAGTAACGCATTTGAACCGCCCAGGCCCCAAGTTGCAGCGCCGACGGCACGCGCGACAGCGGCGCCAGGGCGGGGTGAGGGTAAAGGGACAGGGGGGATGACGTATGGATCGGAGTACTACGCCAAGCGGCTTACGCACCTGCGCCGTCCTGCTCGGCTTCAGGGAACTCGTCCGTGAGTGCCTGACCGATCATGTCGGCGAAGGTGCCTTGGCCCTCCTTAGCGGCGGGAGCTTCCGTTGCATTCCGCGCCGGAACCACCGGCACGTTGTCGGCGCCGAGGCAGGGCGCGGCCAGGCAGCAGAGGACTGCGCAGACGAAGAGGACGGCTGCTGCGGAGTGCCGCAGCGGGGGAGACCGGCCCCGCGTGTCCATTGGGCGAATCGAAGCTGCCGCCGAGGGTAGAACAAGAGACAGACAGAGGCGCGAAATGGGATTGGAGTTCATGGGTGCAGGGGAGGTGCGATGGGATCAAAGCGAGGGACGACGGAGTTGAGGTGGGACGGTATTTATATCTGTAAGTTATGATTAATTTATACGGACGTTAAAAGTGCTGAAGAATGGGGGTGTAGGTGGAGTGCAGTTTGGGAGCTGTCGGTGTCCTCGATACGGTAAACGGGATCGCCCAGCTTTCGGTTTTAAAATACGCACACGCCCTCGACGCCGTAGACGACGGCGGGTGCGGGAAATAAGCTACCGGTGAGAATTATAAAGAAAACCAGACATGAGATTGGGAATGTGCCTAATCATGTAAGCAAAGTGGAAAGCCGACCCACAGCATTCGGGCAGTCCGGGTCCGGCAGCCTCGCACTGCACGTCCGCCGGGAGAGAGAGAAGGGCGGCGCGCCACTCGCCACGCAGAAAACAAAACACGCTTTGGTTCCACAGACATTTCAGTCACCACTCCGTAAAACTTAATCACATACTAATTTTAAACAAATACCAAATGAAAGGGTTCAAATCAGCTCTCTTTTTCTACCACTACTAGGCAAACATGATCACCTAGGCTGTGTTTGGTGAGTGGTAATAAAATTGATGGTGATGGTGATAGTGATCATGATGGTGATATGGACGGTGATAGTGATAGGAAAATCATTAAAATGTGTTGTTTGGTAACATGTGCACGGTGATAGGGATGGTGATGGTGAAAAACTTAAAAAATGTTGTTTGCGACATGATTATAGTGACGGGGAGGGGAAATTGTTTTATAAAAAATACCCTACACAAGTAAGAATTATATTTATTAGAACTTTTTTTGCACATTTGTTTAAATAAGTAGTGGAGTCTTGAAAGAAATTTCTTTTACCGTGATTCACCACGATTCACGATGCTTTTTCATGGGGACAAAAATAGATCAAAATCCACCATGGATTCACCATGATTCCTTATCACAATGGCAAACAAACAACATTTTTGTTTCACCATCACTCTCTATCACCATGATTCACCACGTAACAAATGCATCCCTTCAGATTTTGGGGGGATGGGTGAGAGCACTCTCTTTCATCAGCTATGAGAAAGTGTGTCATCAAACAATAAGGCGTGATGTGTAAAATCCCTAGATCTATACAAGTACAAGGTCGAATATGGGCAAGTAATACTGCTCAATTCATTTTCAATTTGTGAGTATTCTTTCTCATTTGGTATTCGACCCCTTGTTCCAGCAAGACACTCTCTGGAGTTTGTTTTCTGGTGATTGTCCTAGTGATGGGTTCTATTCACCTTATCAGATTGTTTTGGCCACTCTCCTAGCGAACATCCATTTTTATTCCGGGAGTGATCATCTCCCTGGATCATCCTTGTCAGGTTCAAGTATCATCCCGACTATATAAATATATTTGCATATGTATTTATGAGTTAGAAGTATTCAATCAACTAAGGAAATTCTTTTGACAAAGAGTGAAATTTGAGTAAATTCATGGAACTCTTCGAAAACTAAGTAGGTTAGCCTGTTGGTTTGATCTAGGGTTTGGATTGACAATACAGATTTACCTTTTGTGAAAGTATTGGGCCAAAGTGATACCCTATTATAGCTAGCCTATTATATAGGAAGAGAACTTTTACATAATAGACACAATAAAGAAGGAAAATAAGAAAAGACTACACATACAACTTCTATTTTCTAACACCCCCTCAAGTTGGAGCATACACATTGTTCATGCCCAACTTGGAACTCATATGGCTAAACATGAAGGCACAAGGGACTTGGTGAAGATATCTATAATTTTGTTGTCCATTGTGAAGATATCAGGACGCATAACCATCAAAAAAATAAGCTTACCCACAATCGTTGTCATCAGAGATAGCTTCCTTAGTATGACAACCCATAATTATGAACACTAGTCTGCAATGTGGCATGCATGTCTAAATTGATTCTTCTGCTCATGTAAATGTGTATCAAATTTGGAATGTTACAAATGCACTCACCTTAAGAAAAACCTCCATAATCAGAAGCACCGGTGTCAGAACTTTCTCCCTAGGATGAAAAAATAGTACCTTCCAGTATATTGTTATCATTATCAGGGTCACACGACCTCACACTATGGAGGCAGATAAACATTAGATTTAAAGAATATCCATAAACTACTTACTTGCATCGGGTCACCTCTCCATTCAAACCAAAGAATCCATCATCCTTTTCACACTTAGAAAATTGGCCAATAGGCGTACCTAGGAATCCTAGGCATATTGAGCAAACCACTTGTTATGCAAAGATAGTGTCACAGAACCGTTTGTTACCTGAATCCTCACTCCTAATGGAGCGTCAGTCGGTATGATAGATCACAATACATATGTATGAATAAAACCACAAACAACAACGAAGGTATGAAACAAGAAAGCATAAAAGAATGCTAAACTAATATCTAATAAGATCTTAGGTCTCATATATCAACCATGTGCATTCCATTTGCATTTCATTATATGTCATTAGAAACGAGCAGATTATCATAAGTGCAGAATCATTAATCATCACTAGAGATTCATAGTGTACCTGTTACCTAAAATCATAAAATGGGTACATCAACACAATTGTGTTGAGTACGCTGTGCAAACATATAAAAGCACATATTTAAGAACATATATTGCTTAACAAAAGCATAAAGTAAATAATAAGAAGGAAGAAACAACATGATTAAAGACTCTTTTATTAGCATGCAAGCATGTTTTATGTTCATTTCCATTATACCAACAATCACTACAAGAAAATTGGCTATTTGTGAAGAATGATTCCTTCACAAATGTACATTAACTCCTTCAAAAAAAAAATTCAGTTGAAGGGCATTCCTTCACAAAAAGTTCTACTCTAAAAGCCTCTTCATAAATACTTTGATGAGAGACTCTAGCCTTCACAAATACTATTTTGAAGGACTATTTGACCTTCACAAAAAAACTTCTCAGGCCTCCCAAATACATTTTTAAAGGCTAATTTCACAACTTTCAATGAGGTTCTAGGGCCTTCACAAATACTTTTTTTGAGGGACTATTTGACCTTCACAAAAAGACTTCCCAAGCCTCCTAAATATATTTGTGAAGGCTAATTTAACATCTTTCAACAAGGTTCTAGGGCCTTCACGAATATACTTAAGAATTACAATTGTGATCTACATTTTCTTATTTGTCAATGAGGTTTTAGCTTTCTTATATTTCATGAAGTAATACATTTGTTGCTTCTATCAGGCACAAAGAATATTTAACAAACTAATTTAGTTAATAAGACACAACAACCATAACAAATCACTCTTTTGAAACATTCTTTTTTATTTCACATAGAAAAATTGTTCATCACATAGGGGAGGACATGGGCCTTTTCCCCTTTAATCGATACAAATTTTAATATAAATATATATCTACATCTTGACTTTATCACTTGTTTAGCCAATGAACTACTTTGAAGAAGAGCACGTCCCAGGCAAAAGAGTTGCCTCTGTCCAACAACACTCCACCTTCGTCGCTTACTGCATTCAGAAAAAAAGTGAACTTATTTTTTCTACAATAGATCACATTTACTTTAACATTTTGTAGTTATATAAGATCTTACCAGAAGAATCCAGTAGGTTTGGAAGCGTATTGATGGTGTCTTTCAATTGACATTTCTCCAGTTCCTGAGCACAACCGTCAATATTAATATAGAACTTGAAATATGAAAAGATCGTACCAAGTATTCAGCTGTACTCTTTGTATATAAAATATTAAATTCTTTATTAGTCACTTCGTAACAAGCCACTAAAACTTTATTTCAAACCACACCGGTCATCACATCCTACTAAAGTTATGTTCAAAGTACACATCTGTCCCAATAGAATCTGGGAACCGTATCTCCTCTATACCCCCACACCAGACACATGTAAGAACTACGATAGAAACTGTAATAGTTGTCGGGGCCAGAACACGAATGTACATTCAATGAAGATGGGTGGATATTTATTTGTAAATATGATAGATCAAGCTAAATTTTAAACAGAAATAACTTTGGCAGACATAACTCGGTATGGTCCATTTTTTTAGGGTAGTTCCACATCAAATGTCAAATAAAAAAGAGTGAGATAGTTGTTGCTTAAGGGAAATGAAAGGCGGCTAAAACAGATAGAAAGAGAGGTTAACTTACTCTTGACTCAATACCAATGGGCCACAAGCCAAGCACAGTCATAAAATATGCATTAATAAAATTATGAAGCTGAACCTAATCATATATTAGATATTATGACTTAGCAAAGTCATAGTTAGAGCTAACAAAGTTGAATGCAAAAGAAAAGATATATCATTACCTTCCAACTCTACCACCAATACGCCCATGTGATTTAGATGAAAATCTACGAGTATAAGAGGCCCCAAATGCACTTGTTCCAAACTGCATAATGTAACCAAAGAGAAACATATTAAGCTGAACTATAAAATAATCAATACATTAGATAAAAAATATCATATGTGGGACAGATTTGGAGTAACAACAATAGCCAGTTTATCAGAAGATATTGTGTTTAGATGATTGTGTTTCCCCTCATCATCCTTAGTTTAAACGGTCAAACTCTTTCTTGTTAATGGTAAAAGATTTTTATCCTAGTTATGGTTTGTCCTATTTTTGTTAACGGATAATCTACTTGTTAGTATGAGCTGAACAAGTCAGAGATTGAATGCAAATATGCTTCTCTTTTCCTTGTGATTCTGCTGCTCAGTCGATAACTTTATGCTTCTGTCTTAGTCCTATCTAGCGAGCTGTAGATCGTTTTGTAATTCTGAAATATGTAGATCGTTTTGGCTGTGATACGAGATCTTGGCCATACTTGACGCCAGTTGCGGTGCAAAAAAAACAGTAACATTTCCAGTGTTGTTCATTCTGCACTAGAAGCAAAGAACACAAGTGAACCAGTATAGATAATCTCGTCCTACAATTTTTATATAGAGATACTGGATCCTTCATTATGAATTCTATATTTTCATAATTTTCAGAAGTCTGAATACGTGAATCCTTCTATTATGATTCACAGAAATTTAGAGACAGCGGTGCAATCTTTCCATTAAACATTTGACTAACAGAATCTGTTACCATTACATTGTTTTTTCCTTTTTCCATGTGACAGTCAAATGCACCAGAAAAGTTGTATTTACCAGTTATACTATGTTATCACTTACACAACATGTAGTATAGCAGATGTCGCTTCAACAAATTGGTAAAACTAACTGCTTCTGAATAACCTCCTGTCAGAATTGACATTTGTTGACCCTAATAGCAATCGATGCCTATTCCAACTTCCTGTCAAAATTGAGCTTTCATTCTTCAAATGGGATTAGGTTTGAGGGTCAAGTGAATTTCAAAATTAAATGACTACTCAAATCTGCTCAGTGGTCACTGAGGAATCTGGTGGAACTTTGATCTTTCCTACAGGTAGATTCAAAGGGGTCTTTTATAGTGAGGAGCTGAAGTTTGCGCGTGATTTGGGTTACCGTATAATTCCTTTGAGGGGTTATTTGTCTGAGAAGAAGACAAGTCCTTTTGAAGGATTCATCTCACATCTCTATGAAAGCAGACTAGAAGCAAAGAAAGCTGGTGATGAGGCTATGTCATTTATATATAAAATATTAATGAATTCCCTCTATGGTAGATTTGGTATGAATCCGGAAAGTACTGTAACAGAGATCTGCAAACAAAAGAGATATGACGAGTTATTGAAAATGAATAGTTTTCAATCAGCTGATAGGCTGTCCGATCATTACTATATGGTTAAATATACTAGCAGTAGTCATTATTCTCACGATGATGAGTGGAAACCCCCTAAGATGTCAGCTGTTCAAATAGCGGCTGCTATCACAACATGTGCTCGTCTCTATATGTACCCATACACGTCCAAAGAAGATTGTTATTATACGGATACTGATTCTGTAGTTCTAGGAAGTCCTCTTCCTGACGATATGATCTCTTCAAAGGTATTGGGTAAGTTTAAACTCGAATACAATGTCAAGATGGCTATCTTCTTAGCTCCTAAGAGTTATTTTTTGGGTGTAGAAGATAATGATAAATATATTATCAAACACAAAGGAGCAGCTAAAGATTATGTCTCTCCATATTGGTTTAAGCAGCAATACGTAGATCCCTCTCTCATGAAGGAGATCCCCATCATAGCCAATTTCAGAATCAATTACAAAAAACTGAATGTTTTCCAAAAAGAAATGGTTTACAACCTAGGACTACCACAGAGTTCAAAAAGAAAGAATGTCTATAATTCAGACAATACCTGGATAGGAACACGACCTAGAAAAGTAATGGACTTACACATTCCAGATCAAGATATTCTATATAAATATGATCTGTTAAAAAATGAAGAAGAAGAAGAAGAAGAAAAAGAAGAAGAAGAAAAGACCTCCACTATTATACCCATTCTCTACATAACCGAGGATGAGACTCTGAAAGATATGGAGTTGAAAGAAGATGATAATACAACACCGCAACAACCAAAACTAGATGAATAAACAAAAGTCACTTCTTGATGAATGCTATCCGGCTGGGGCTGAATCCAACAGCTCTATAGACTAGAAAGCAAACCTAAATCAGTGACACATATGTTCCTAGTAAACTACCGTTTTGTACAAATGTAAATATCCTTGTGCCCCTAAATCAGTTACATGTCTCCATCATAGACAAAAAAATTTCATATATATGGAGTATATCATATAATTATTAGTGTTGTTTCTTCGGCAACAAAATATACAACCAAAGAACCCATGTTTTATGCTCAGTTCTTTTCAATAAAAAGCAAAAGTAAGATCATGAGAAAATATCATATTAAGGTCACTCACAGTTCCTGCTAGAGAATATGCTACTACAAGAGGCGGCGAAGCAAGATAATATTTGATAATTACTTTTACCGATTTTTAATATATCACATAGTATCCATTTAAGTATGCATCCCATTTCACGCGTGGCAGTAATATTTCATGATATTTAATATGTGCATGTATTAAAATGCATCCCGTTTCATCCACCTTTCAGGCACAACATGGTCTAAGAGGATTCCCATTTATTTGATAATTACTTTTACCGATTTTTAATATATCACATAGTACCCATTTATTTGAGAATTACCTTTACGAGTTTTCCACATAGCACGTAGTAACAATTACCTTGATTAGGGAAATGTTTAGCATATTTTACCTGTGATAATTCACCATATAAATACAATATGAATCTCTTCATTCTTCTCAAACCTGCTATATTGTCTACCTTTACACAAAGTTGAAGTTACTAAACCAATTTTTAGAAAAATTCAAGTTGTAGGTTCAAAATTCAAAAGGTGTTGAACTGAGCACTGCATTAAAAGAGTTTGAACATGCTGCAAACTAGATGGTATATTTAAACAATAAATTCCATGAAGCACGACTGAAAATAAAATCATTTGAACATGCATAGATGACACATGAACCAACTAAAACACACTTGGAAGAAAGTATTTAATAGAATGATGTTTCTCTATGTTGGCTTGATGCAAAGAAAGAACCTAGAGGCACTTGGTGTTGGGACAAAGGACGTATATAGATTCAAAGAAAGGGACGCCCAATAAAAACAATACACTTGTTTTAATCGTCTCAACATTTTTGAGACTTGAACCAACATAAACAAGGTATTAACAAAGAATTAACATTCTTTCAGTGTTTAGGCAATCGTTATAGTAGTCTGATAGGGAGGAAAAGATATATACAATGAAAGTAGGATTTAAACTTTACCTATTCATGGCTAAGTGTATATATTTATTTTTTCTTTCCTTTGCCAAACCTAGTTGCAGATAAAAGTTGAACATCGTATGTGTTGCATCAGGGCAGGATTTCCTACAATCCATATGGTTAACAATTTGGTGTTATACATCACAGAGGGTATCATAACTTTGTTTTGCACTTGCTTAATTTATCATTTCAGAACACATTTCAGAGAAACAACATAGTATGGTATTGGACAGTGTCATAATAGAATTTTCAACATTTAGACATACATCAAGGTTATATAAATATAGGAATGTTGTAAAGTATTTTTCATACCTTTGCCACTTTTAGTGATAAACAATGGCATCAAAACATGATCCCTTCCAAACCTAGATTTTGTCGAAACTCTCATAAGACATGAAGTGAAGAGAAGTAAAGAAAATCTGTCCGCGGTGCCGACTCCTGTGATGGACACCACGATCTCACCAAGCGCCCTGTAAGACAGACAAGATTATCTGCTCTAGTCATCGTCGTTTCAGCATATATTCGGTAATTTCTTGGAGCATAGGAGGAAGATGGTACCACCACCTTGATGTGGTGGGTACGGCATGTGTGGGATATGATAGGGGAAAATCCTCCGGTCATAGAGAAACTGTCGTAGATGCAACATCTTCCCCATGTGAGAAGGAATCCGAGAAACTCTCCAAAACTGCACTGGAAAAGAAGCTCAACACGTAAGACGAGAGGGTTGGTTTGTGGGACAAAATAAATAGGAGTCTAAGGAAACAGATAGGTTGTGGCATACCATTTCAGATATCATAAATGCATCCCCCTCCATTCCCAGGGAGGGCGCTCGTCCCCTCCAAGTATAGTGGAGGTGTTCTTTCTTTTTCTATCCCTAGACGACGAACAATAAAGCTAATCAATTTCCCATAGGTCCACTCTACCTTGTGTGACTGTGTGTGCTTGTTAGATAGCTTGGGGTTCTATATGGGATCTTTGTCTCCTAAGGATAATTTACTTATAAGTTGTCTAGGTCTTATACGTTTAGAATAGGGGAGGGCTTTGAATTAAGCCCATTAGAGCGTTGGCGGTGGGAATAGTAGAGAAGTCGTGAAAGTGGGAATAGCTAATGGGTTACGTATTTTTAGTCGTTTACATATATTAGTAAAAAGAACAAAATTTGTATGTCTCCTGTCATGATGTTTAAAATATGGCAAAGAAAGTGTGGATATTTTCCCCCTTTTGTTATAATGATTTCTCAACACTTAAGAATTCAACTTAGGAGGCAGGCATAGTTTCCCATTGCAATCCACTGCGACCACTATAATAAGTCAACATCACCTTGAAAAGGTACTTAAATACATGGAAAGAAACTACAAAGGGGACATCTACTATCGGTTAATGGTTATCAAAATACAAATAGTAGTGGTTTTTGTGGTACCCAAAAATAAAATAGCATATATTATCCAAGAGGTGAGCATTCTAGGATGACGTTCTTTTACAATAGAAGTTTTTTTTTTTTGGTGAACCGAGCTCTTCTACAATAGAAGTTTTATCTTACAAAATCTATGAAAGAATATTACAATTTAAAAGTCTTGGGAGTTTTGAGCATGACGTTTGAGTCCGCGGTCAATGGAAAAATTTAAAATATCCTTTCAAGGGTTCATTTCAAATGGAAGATGGTTGAGGCTAATGTGAAATAAAGAACATGGTTATAAATGTTGCAGTGGGATTGATTGGGTTCTTCAACAAATACCAATCTAGATACCTTCTTTGTTTTGTTGATATAGAATGAACTCGGTAAGTAGTCAATTAACAAACAATGTAGGGTAGAATTGGTGTTAATATTTGACAAAAAAAGTATCCAAGTTCTTATTTATACAAACTAAGTAATAAGCTTTTATAATCATTTGTCACGTCAAGTACATTTATCACACACCAACAAATCTGTCATTTATATTAAGTTTTTCATATCACCTATACATATAGTCGTACACTGATATCACTGGGATTTTTTTGTTATAGTGTCGATATGCAAATGTCCGTGGGTCTTAGAAATTAAACATAATATTATAAATCAATCAATATGCCAAAGGACATACTTATTATGTTCACTTTAGCGGCATAGTCATCATAGTAAGGACTACTTATAGTAGATATATATATTCAGTGTGTGTTTTTGGTATAGTTGCATATGTCACAAGAGGCGCTATATATTATTTCCAAGATGCTTCAAACGAACACCTCTTCAACACTTATATGGAAAAAGATTGTATTTGGACCATATACGAACACAATGTAGGGGGTGAGGCAACAACAAGAATATTCATATCAAAATTTCTTTTCACCACAAATACTTGACAAAATTATTTCAGAACCAGATACCTAACTCTGTATCAGTTGATATCTCCTGACAATAATGATAGTGCAAAATATTTTTAGCTAACACAGTGCTTACCTAAAGAAGACAGTGGTTGTGCTAGACATCCATCCTATCCCACATTCTTCCAACAAGATAGTGGAAATATCAAGATGGGAATTATCTTAATCATAAAAAAAAGACATTTCTGGAAATATTTTCTTCATGTAAATTTGTATAGATTTAAATGGTTATGTACTGGCGCTACCTTATAATCCTTGGGATGGTTCTCGGTTTCAGCTGGTGCTTGCTAATTTAATATCAGATCTTCAAGGTTGTTGGCAGATTCCTTCATGAAGATAAAGATCAACCGTGGAGAGGTCATCCAACTCTTGAAATTTTAGGTGAAAACTAGTTGTTCCTGCTGTGTAATCCTTTGTGTTCTTCTTGAAAAATTCTTTCTACTTTACATCTTGGAAGGAGAAAGTAAGCGAAATCGACCGAAAAAAACCCTATAGAGAAATCGGGTTAAATGAAAACCCCCAAATCATAATCAAGGCAGAGGAATCCAACGAGACATAAAGGACACACCTTTTCTTATACTTCACAGTCTGGTTGCATTTTGCTGCGTTGAGAAGCCGATGTCGATTATGACTCCCTGGTTCGTCACCCTGTATCTCAATAGTAGGCACCCAAATGCTCCACCTTTTGGACGATATTCCACTCAGATTTCCGTTCGCCACATACCACACCATCTCTTCTATTGCATCCGTCCGTCGAGTCGTGGTGCGCGTCGCTGAGAAATTTGTGGAGGGAAAGAAAGGATGTGATTAGGGCACGACGAGGACGGGAAAGGGGAGCGTGTTTCAGTGAGTAGGTAGTGGCGAGAGGGGCAGGTTAGCGGGGTGAGGGGTCTAAGTCATGTGCTGACATTAGTTTTATGTGCCACACTTTTTTAAGAGTAAATAAAAAGGCGTGGTCATTTACCGGGATGTCTTGTAGTGATCACTCACCTACTGCGTCCGAGGGACGAAGCTAACGCCGCTACAGCTCGATGCCGGTACCTGCGACAAGCGAAATTAGACACCTAAGTCAGAAACCAGAGTGGAGGCCGCAAATCAAATCAGAGAAGTGATGGTTGTGGATAAGGACAAGTGGCGGAGGTGAGAGAAGGAGAGAGAAAGCGACGAGAGGAAGATACGAACTCGGTGGTTCGTTTCGAGGAAGTAAGAAGCTTTCCGACCTTGGACGAGAGGAACAGCTTCTGCTTGAGGGGCAGGTTGAGGGATGGCCGACCAGAGCGGCTAGGGCACAGATGGGATCAAGCAGGGCGGCCTCACCACGGCAGCCGCTTCTTCCGGACAAAAGTTCACCGGCGGACACTCCTTCTGTTGGGGCGCTGTTGCTCCGGCGACAACAGCCGTCGTCCGCAGTGGGTGATCAAACAGGGAAACGTGAGCGTAAGGAAGAAAACCGTTTCGACTTCTAATTACTAATTAGTGGGGCGGGAATTTTTGGTGGGAACCTGGTGACGGAATTTTCGCATTCGGGTAGGATTTTAAGCCTTCACTAGTTGTCTTTTCTATAAAGAATTCGGCTGAAGGAAACTACTTCATTTGTGTAGGACGGCCCTTCACAAAAGTCAATATTTTTGAAGGGTTTTGGTCCTTCACAAATGACCTTCACTGAAAACCCATTTTTTTGTAGTGAATATCATAAGGCCTTTGACCAACTTCTCAAAGGAAGGGGTCCATGAGGGTGCTCAAGATTAGCTACCCTATTTCAACGTGAGGGACTACAAGACTAAACGTCAAGAGTTAACTCTATTTGTAAGGGACCTCAAGACCATTGCCAAGAGCTAACCTGTAACGATAGTCGCCAAACCGATAGACAAATCGTTACTAATTAAGCAGAATTTAAAACATTACCAGCGGATTAACAAAAATCACTAAAAATTAAAACCATTTTGCAAATAGATCCATTTCTCGGAAAACTCTTTAAGGCAGAACCAAAACTTTATATACATCATTGTTCACATTGTACATACACTTTACCATCTCTTCTCGAGGATAACATATAACAGTTGCTTTGTCAAAACATATAATGAAGCAACATAAAACCTCGAGGCTTACAAGCCAAAACCTTAGATTGTTCATGAAACCATAACGAACCAACTCCAAGGACCTGAGAGTACAGAGACGACACATAGGACTTCTATCTACAAGACATGACAGACAATACACTCAACCTGAGCTGTCACTGCTGTCCCTGTTGCTGCTGATGTTCTTCCTCTGTAAGATGTTCTCAACCTCCTCTGTGCTTGTCCACCTAAAAAAAGTGTTGGATCCCACGGGGGTGAGACAATTGAAAATTGCCCCAACGAGAGACATAACTCTCTGCCAACAATGTTATTATCACAGTTAAATAGTATTAAACTGAGCAGAGGATAATCGGTTTAGAACATTCTCATATTTTAAAGCATGGAAGTTGTCTATGATAGAGCAGTAATTCATCTATTCACTTTGTAAGGAATATGGAGAACACGTATATCATTTACCCATCATACTATCTCAAGCTTATCCTGTGATGCTCATTGTCATGGTATGTCATCCATGAATCATTCTCATTTCTATCTGTTGGCCTCAGCCAATATGCTAATCAGATATTGAATTGTACCAGTCATATAAATATACATCATCATATCCTATCCAAGCATTAGACTATACCAATCATACACAACCATTCTAGGCATTGGACTATGCCAATCCTGTGAAATTATTCCAGGCATTGGGTTATTACCAATCCTGTGTAATTATTCCAGGTATTGGGTTATGACCAATCCTGTGACATTATTTCAGGCATTGGGTTATTACCAATCATGTACAATTATTCCAGGTATTGGGTTATGACCAATCCTGTGACATTATTCCAGGCATTGGGTTATGACCAATCCTGTGCATTCCAGGCATTGATCTATGTCAATCATGCGATATTATTCCAGGTATTGGGTTATTACCAATCTAGTGCAATTATTCCAGGTATTGGGTTATGACCAATCCTGTGACATTATTCCAGGCATTGGGTTATGACCAATCATGTGCATTTATTCCAGGTATTGGGTTATGACCAATCCTGTGCATTTATTCCAGGTATTGGGTTATTACCAATCCTGTGCATTCCAAGTATTGATCTATGTCAATCCTGTGATATTATTCCAGGTATTGGGTTATTACCAATCCTGTGCATTCCAGGTATTGATCTATGTCAATCCTGTGATATTATTCCAGGTACTGGGTTATGACCAATCTTGTGACATTATTCCAGGCTTTGGGTTATGACCAATCCTGTGCATTCCAGGTATTGATCTATGTCAATCCTGTGATATTATTCCAGGTATTGGGTTATTACCAATCCTATGCAATTATTCCAGGTATTGGGTTATTACCAATCCTGTGCATTCCAGGTATTGATCTATGTCAATCCTGTTATATTATTCCAGGTATTGGGTTATTACCAATCCTGTGCAATTATTCCAGGTATTGGGTTATTACCAATCCTGTGCATTCCAGGTATTGATCTATGTCAATCATGTGATATTATTCCAAGTACTGGGTTATTACCAATCCTGTGCATTCCAGGTATTGATCTATGTCAATCCTGTGATATTATTCCAGGCATTGGGTTATTACCAATCCTGTGCAATTATTCCAGGTATTGGGTTATGACCAATCCTGTGACATTATTCCAGGTATTGGGTTATTACCAATCCTATGATTATAGGCTTCATGCCTCTGCCAAGTATTGGTCCGTAGCCAAACCTAATTACACCGCCAGGCAGTGGACTCTAACCACTCCTGATTACAAGCTTCACGCCTCTGCCAGGTATTGGTCCATAACCAAACCTGATTATACATTCGTTATGGGATATCAGTCCCTTAAATTCATCATTGGTTATCACATCCTTTTACTAGGCATTATACCCTGGGGCAAGCCATCATATCAATTCACATTCTTTAAGTACTACAAGTGTTCCTCTTATCTCCTTTAAGCATATTCAAAACGCTATAGCCCTTATTTGGTTATAAGCATAAAGCATGTATGATCAAGATTTCATTATTATTATAACCATTTATTATTATTATGAAGTTATTGGTTTTCATTTCCCTTAGTTTATTTGCACATTACCATTCCTTACATGAGACTTTTATAAACATCTTGTCACCTCTCATTAGGCAACAATTATTCACATGGCTCACCAGGCCCATTAAACATCTTGTCACCTCTCACTAGGCAACAACTATCCACATGGCTCACAAGGCCCATTAAACATCTTGTCACCTCTCACTAGGCAACAACTATTAGGGTTAGGGTTTCCCTTTATAGCCGAATAGGATTCCAAGTTCATATTATCAATCCAAACCCTAATTCATTGCTCCACACATCTAGGAGCATACATGAACATCATAAGTATTCAATCATACTTATTTATTCTCATCATTTATCATTAAATGAATCATCAACACAAGGTATGAGTTCCTCTCTCATCCTTATCAGGGTATGATTACATTATACTTTATTAACTTGGCTTAACCCTTTCTCAAGGTATGATAGCCTACACTTATCAAAGTGCATTCCACATCATGTGTTACTCATCCAAGTATATTGGATTTAAGGTGCATCAAGGTGTAACAACCTTAAAGTGTTGGATGTGATATTTACCATGCCTTAGTGTATCACTTCCCTCATTACTTTTAACTTACTTAAGCTCCTCAACTTATCTTGTATTAGGGTATTCCCCATCCTAATACTTTATGCACTGGCCCATCACATTTATTCTGTAGTGTATTGATCATGAGTCATACATTTGAATTGTCCAACCATCATCAATTGATATGGACTCATCTCAGGTTGAGACATTGTTGGTATAGGATTAACCATTGTCAACCACTTTAGGTGTTTCACCTATCAAGGTATCAGTCATACCATTACTTGGTGTTACACTCATTACTCCTAAGAGTGTCTTACTCTCACGTTTACAAGGTGTCTTGGGTTGGAGGTGTATGAACACTCACCATATCGGGTTAGGATTTGTACTTGTCTCCATATCGGGCATGAGGTATCTTCTTGACCTCATATCGGGCATAAGGTATATGTACGTGTCGCCCATGATACCTATGAGGTATCAACCCATCACCATGTCGGGCTAGAAGTACATTCAATCACCCTATCGGGCTAGTCACCATCTAGGGTTAGCCATGACAGATTAGGGTTACCATATCATCTAGGGTTGTGTATCGTGCAACCCTATCGTGCAACCATGTCGTGCAACCATGTTGTGTAATAGCACTTGTTATACTTCACTTATATCGGGTTACCCAAATTAGGGTTTCATGTCAACTTTTAAGTATTCATTCAACCTTGTATCATGTATGGAGTCTATACTTGACTCCCTATCATGCAAGAGGTGTATACTACACCCCCATATCGTGCAACAATGTATTCATTCATATCCATATCGTTCAAGTGAAGTAGGTGCATCATCATATCAGGTTAAAGGTACTTTCTTGTGTACTTGCACCAGATATCACTTTTATAAGGTGATATCATCATCTTCAAGCTCTAGACCTTTGTTCTAACTATTATAGTTCATGTCAACAGGTCTAAGAAACTACTAGAACTCATAATTTCATCAACTATTTCAGGAAATTTCGGAATTTAAAAGTATTTCACTAATTATAACAATTTAGGTGAAGAATAATAACATGGTTGAGTTCAAGTTATAAAACCCGCCTTAAGAACGACTTCAAAGCTCCAAGATCCAAAGATCCACGTTCCTAAGGTTGCAAATGGACTTCACAACTCCTATATATGAAAAGAATCACCATCGATAAGCAATTGGTGAAGAAGAAAAGAAAGGAAGATCAAAACCCTAAATTCATGCTTCAATCCAAGGTTGAAGATGATCTTATCCTCACCTTAGGGTTAAGTATGAGCTCCTTCTTGCTCCTTAACACCTTTGCACGATACACTAGTGTCCTTGTACGATATGCCACCCCTCTTGAACAATATGTCACTCACTTGGACGATATGACACTCTCTTGAAGTCAAAACTTCACTCTATGGCCGATATCACCCTATATGGCCAATATCACCTACTTGGGCGATATGCTCTTGCCATGGGCGATATCCCAAGGCCAATGCATGATACCACAACATCCCTTCACGATATGGAAGCTCTATGCACGATACCGTAGGGTAGGAGGGTGGTAAGGGTCGAAAAATGGCACCAAGGGGTGAAACTAGGGGTATATATACTTGTTGTTCATGAAGGAAGGCAAAAATGAGGTGTCAACATTTTGAGCTAGTCGGTGCCACATGTCATGCATGGGTGACACGTGTCCATGAATGAATCAACATTTATCTTGACATTCAAAAAGGTTGAGGATCATCTAGAGATGCAAATGTATCCATTGCTTATCCATTTGGATAAGTCATCTAGGTTTAATCACTATTTTAAGTCAAGCCGATACACTTTTTCTAAGGAAACTTGTTGGCCGCCACACCTCACCTCCTTGAAGTGATTTGCACGATATGGACTTTGCCAAGAGTTTGCAAAACGATATGGGACACCTCCTTGGGTTCCATGGCCGATAAGCACTCATATATAAGCTTTTCAACTTGATACAACTCAAGTTAAGCTTTCAAATTCAACCCTTTTCTTGGTCATTTCATCACCAAGATTACCATCATTCATAATTGATTCAAACATGGTGTCTCATTAATTCTATATCCTCTAAATGATATATAGAGGAAGTAGGAACACTCTATAGGTGGTAATTTGCATATTAACCCCACATTTTGGGTAAATTACAATTTGTACCAAAATTGGTGCACAAGGTACCAGCATTGTTCAAACAAGTTCAAGCTTGGAATTTCGGCTTCCCACAAGCCACAACCTTGCATAATTCTCTCTATTATGATTCTAAAACATATAAGGCACGTTCAACATGTGACATATTGCAATATAACCCCTCAACTTGGGTAAATTGCACTTTGGTCCAAAATAGAGAAACATTGCTCAAACAACATTCAATCGGGACCAAACTTGAAACATAAGTGTGTTACATGATAAAAAAGCACCTTATAGTATTATATTAAATTTCTAAGAAACTTTATTAGTCAAAACAAACAGGGTTACCTCATAACCCAAGTTAGGGTCGTTACAAGTTATAAACCCCTAACAAGGATTTCATCCCCGAAATCCCAGGAAAAAGGAGACAGATATTATTCATTTGTTATATCATCAAGTATCCACACAACATCTCATTGTTATGGAGACACCATAGAACTTTGATCAATACAAAGTTCTTTTACACAAAAATCCCATGGAATCAAACACATAGGATACATGCTTCACTGTCTTTTCATTATCGACTGTGTAGTTAATTCTGAGTCAGGTAACACTTTTCTCACTCAGATAGAGGTTGTTTGTTAATCTAATTTGACAAACTTTTATTATAATATTTTTACAATTATTCCTTCAAGTAGATCATTCTCATCAATGTTATGTTTATGCAAAGCATAAAACGCTAACATATGATGTCCACACTACATTAGGTAACTGGACTGATTCCACAGTTAACCATTCCATGTAACTATCATAAGATAGTCTGATGTTTCTTAGATACCAGAATTCCTTACCTTGGTATCTAACACATGTGTTAAAAACACATCACATCCTCATTTTTGTTTATGAGTTGACTTATGAGTAAATCAAATTCCTTCATATATCGATTAGAATGTGGTAGAAATATCCATGCCACATCTCCTTTTTCTTTAAACTCTTGAGATTGTTTCGGAATGACTACTTGATCAGAGTAATAAAAAAGATAACAATCTAAATATGTCATACTTACCTTTCCTTCAATAAATGAATACCTGGCCAGGGTATTCAAGAACTAAAATTAGGTAGTATGTATTCGTTTTATATTATGTTTCATACTTTTAACATTTCTTTAAATTTTACTACTTAATATCTTAGATTTTCTCTGGGTGTTTCTTTTACATCTCTTCCTTTTCTACATGAAGAGAGAAATTTCAAAACATACAAGAGAATATTGGACCGAATATAGGTTCTTATCCTTCTTATCTCTTCCTCATGTCCTTTTAGAACTAATTACAGACTACCTTCTTATAATTATCGGATAAAATCTAGAGAAGACATATCAGAATGAGAAAGCTCTATTTGACTATCATCCCTCGCAGTCATCCACCACATCTGGTTGACTCAAACATAGAGTCTAGCTGTTTCATGTTGTTTCTTTTGCCTTTACTTAACGACGACTGCCCTGGTGCACTAGGCATTTATTGCACTGACAACACCAAAAACTTTGTCTTTTTAGACAACTAGGCAAATGTCTCTAGAATTATAGAGACCTTTCCTTAATTCTCAACTTATTGCCCCTCCTTGGGAATTGCCATCACATATGTAATATCTATCTATACTTATGGCAGAGTCTATTTTCTTGCCATATGTTAATTCTTCCCACATTTTCCACTGTTCCAACATGACTATGTCATTTAGGAATCCTTTCAAAACCCAAAGTTTCCGCATTAAGGATTGGTAACCTCAGTTGTAATGCTAGTATCCAGTCTATTATATGCATCACTATTGTCCTAACTTGCCTCATAAGAGAATAAACATAGGATTCTCTATCCTGATCGGGTCATGATGGGAATTCTCAAGCACTTGTTCTTCTCTTGCCTGGTCCCTTGCACCCTCTCCTGGTGCAACAATATTGCTCTCAGCAATGTGTTCCTCGTGTTCTCCAGTCATTTATAAACTTTACCCTTTCTTCTGCATAAGCAGAAGTCACTATAGGGTATACTAGAGGACACTAACACAAACTCAACACCTTAGTCTTATGTCTCTGTAGACTCAATGAACCTTAAGCTCTGATACCAAACTTGTAACGACAGTCGCCAAACCGATAGACAAATCATTACTAATTAAGAGGAATTTAAAACATTACCAACGAATTAACAAAAATCACTAAAAATTAAAACCATTTTGCAAAGAGATCCATTTCTCGGAAAACTCTTTAAGGTAGAACCAAAACTTTATATACATCATTGTTCACATTGTACATACACTTTACCATCTCTTCTCGAGGATAACATATAACAGTTGCTTTGTCAAAACATATAATGAAGCAACATAAAACCTCGAGGCTTACAAGCCAAAACTTTAGATCGTTCATGAAACCACAACGAACCAACTCCAAGGACCTGAGAGTACAGAGACGACACATAGGACTTCTATCTACAAGACATGACAGACAATACACTCAACCTGAGCTGTCACTGCTGTCCCTGTTGCTGCTGATGTTCTTCCTCTGCAAGATGTTCTCAACCTCCTCTGTGCTTGTCCACCTAAAAAAATGTTGGATCCCACGGGGTGAGACAATTGAAAATCACCCTAGTGAGAGATATAACTCTCTGCCAACAATGTTATTATCACAGTTAAATAGTATTAAACTGAGCAGAGGATAAGCAGTTTAGAACATTCTCATATTTTAAAGCATGGCAGTTGTCTATGATAGAGCAGTAATTCTTCTATTCACTTTGTAAGGAATATGGAGAACACATATATCATTTACCCATCATACTATCTCAAGCTTATCCTGTGATGCTCATTGTCATGGTATGTCATCCATGAATCATTCTCATTTCTATCTGCTGGCCTCAGTCAATATGCTAATCAGATATTGAATTGTACCAGTCATATAAATATACATCATCATATCCTATCCAAGCATTGGACTATGCCAATCATACACAACCATTCCAGGCATTGGACTATGCCAATCCTGTGACATTATTCCAAGCATTGGGTTATTACCAATCCTGTGCAATTATTCTAGGTATTGGGTTATGACCAATCCTGTGACATTATTCCAGGCATTGGGTTATTACCAATCCTATGCAATTATTCCAGGTATTGGGTTATGACCAATCATGTGACATTATTCTAGGCATTGGGTTATGACCAATCCTGTGCATTCCAGGCATTGATCTATGTCAATCCTGTGATATAATTCCAGGTATTGGGTTATTACCAATCATTTGCAATTATTCCAGGTATTGGGTTATGACCAATCCTGTGACATTATTCCAGGCATTGGTTTATGACCAATCCTGTGCATTTATTCCAGGTATTGGGTTATGACCAATCCTGTGACATTATTCTAGGCATTGGGTTATGACCAATCCTGTGCATTTATTCCAGGTATTGGGTTATTACCAATCCTATGCATTCCAGGTATTGATCTATGTCAATCCTGTGATATTATTCCAGGTATTGGGTTATTACCAATCCTGTGCATTCCAGGTATTGATCTATGTCAATCCTGTGATATTATTCCAGGTATTGGGTTATGACCAATCCTGTGACATTATTCCAGGCATTGGGTTATGACCAATCCTGTGCATTCCAAGTATTGATCTATGTCAATCTTGTAATATTATTCTAGGTATTGGGTTATTACCAATCATGTGCAATTAATCCAGGTATTGGGTTATTACCAATCCTATGCATTCCAAGTATTGATCTATGTCAATCCTGTGATATTATTCCAGGTATTGGGTTATTATTAATCCTGTGCAATTATTCCAGGTATTGGGTTATTACCAATCCTGTGCATTCCAAGTATTGATCAATGTCAATCCTGTGATATTATTCCAGGTATTGGGTTATTACCAATCCTGTGCATTCCATGTATTGATCTATGTCAATCCTGTGATATTATTCCAGGCATTGGGTTATTGCCAATCCTGTGCAATTATTCCAGGTATTGGGTTATGACCAATCCTGTGACATTATTTCAGGTATTGGGTTATTACCAATCCTGTGATTATAGGCTTCATGCCTCTGCCAGGTATTGGTCTGTAACCAAACCTGATTACACTTCTAGGAAGTGGACTCTAACCACTCCTGATTATAGGCTTCACGCCTCTTCCAGGTATTGGTCCATATCCAAACCTGATTACACATTCGTTATGGGATATCAGTCCCTTAAATTCATCATTGGTTATCACATCCTTATACTAGGCATTATACCCTGGGGCAAGCCATCATATCAATTCACATTCTTTAAGTACTACAAGTGTTCCTCTTATCTCCTTTAAGCATATTCAAAACACTATAGCCCTTATTTGGTTATAAGCATAAAACATGTATGATCAAGATTTCTTATTATTATAACCATTTATTATTATTATGAAGTTATTGGTTTCCATTTCCCTTAGTTTATTTGCACATTACCATTCCTTACATGAGACTTTTATAAACATCTTGTCACCTCTCATTAGGCAACAATTATTCACATGGCTCACCAGGCCCATTAAACATCTTGTCACCTCTCACTAGGCAACAACTATCCACATGGCTCACAAGGCCCATTAAACATCTTGTCACCTCTCACTAGGCAACAACATTAGGGTTAGGGTTTCCCTTTATAACCGAATAGGATTCCAAGTTCATATTATCAATCCAAACCCTAATTCATTGCTCCACACATCTAGGAGCATACATGAACATCATAAGTATTCAATCATACTTATTTATTCTCATCATTTATCATTAAATGAATCATCAACACAAGGTATGAGTTCCTATCTCATCCTTATCAGGGTATGATTACATTATACTTTATTAACTTGGCTTAACCCTTTCTCAAGGTATGATAGCCTACACTTATCAAAGTGCATTCCACATCATGTGTTACTCATCCAAGTATATTGGATTTAAGGTGCATCAAGGTGTAACAACCTTAAAGTGTTGGATGTGATATTTACCATGCCTTAGTGTATCACTTCCCTCATTACTTTTAACTTACTTATGTTCCTCAACTTATCTTGTATTATGGTATTCCCCATCCTAATACTTTATGCACTAGCCCATCACATTTATTATGTAGTGTATTGATCATGAGTCATACAATTGAATTGTCCAACCATCATCAATTGATATGGACTCATCTCAGGTTGAGACATTGTTAGTATAGGATTAACCATTGTCAACCACTTTAGGTGTTTCACTTTAGGTGTTTCACCTATCAAGGTATCAGTCATCCCATTAATTGGTGTTACACTCATTACTCCTAAGAGTGTCTTACTCTCACCTTTACAAGGTGTCTTGGGTTGGAGGTGTATGAACACTCACCATATTGGGTTAGGATTTGTACTTGTCTCCATATCGGGCATGAGGTATCTTCTTGACCTCATATCGGGCACAAGGTATATGTACATGTTGCCCATGATACTTATGATGTATCAACCCATCACCATGTCGGGCTAGAAGTACATTCAATCACCCTATCGGGCTAGTCACCATCTAGGGTTAGCCATGACGGATTAGGGTTACCATATCATCTAGGGTTGTGTATCGTGCAACCCTATCTTGCAACCATGTCGTGCAATAGCACTTGTTATACTTCACTTATATCGGGTTACCCAAATTAGGGTTTCATGTCAACTTTTAAGTATTCATTCAAACTTGTATCGTGTATGGAGTCTATACTTGACTCCCTATCGTGCAAGAGGTGTATACTACACCCCCATATCGTGAAACAATGTATTCATTCATATCCATATCGTTTAAGTGAAGTAGGTGCATCATCATATCGGGTTAAAGGTACTTTCTTGTGTGCTTGCACCCGGTATCACTTTTATAAGGTGATATCATCATCTTCAAGCTCTAGACCTTTGTTCTAACTATTATAGTTCATGTCAACAGGTCTAAGAAACTACTATAACTCATAATTTCATCAACTATTTCAGGAAATTTCGGAATTTAAAAATATTTCACTAATTATAACAATTTAGGTGAAGAATAATAACATGGTTGAGTTCAAGTTATAAAACCCGCCTTAAGAACGACTTCAAAGCTCCAAGATCCAAAGCTCCACATTCATAAGGTTGAAGATGGACTTCAAAACTCCTCTATATGAAAAGAATCACCATGGATAAGCAATTGGTGAAGAAGAAAAGAAAGGAAGATCAAAACCCTAAATTCATGCTTCAATCCAAGGTTGAAGATGATCTTATCCTCACCTTAGGGTTAAGTATGAGCTCCTTCTTGCTCCTTAACACCTTTTCACGATACACTAGTGTCTTTTCACGATATGCCACCCCTCTTGCACGATATGGCACTCACTTGGACGATATGACACTCTCTTGGAGTCAAAACTTCACTCTATGGCCGATATCACCCTATATGGCCAATATCACCTACTTGGGCGATATGCTCTTTCCATGGGCGATATCCCAAGGCCCATGAACGATACCACAACATCCTTTCACGATATGGGAGCTCTATGCACGATATCTTAGGGTATTAGTGTGGTAAGGGTCGAAAAATTGCACCAAGGGGTGAAACTAGGGGTATATATACTTGTTGTTCATGAAGGAAGGCAAAAATGAGGTGTCAACATTTTGAGCTAGTAGGTGCCACGTGTCATGCATGGGTGACACGTGTCCATGCATGCATCAACATTTATCTTGACATTCAAAAAGGTTGAAGATCATCTATAGATGCAAATTCGTCCATTGCTTATCCATTTGGATAAGTCATCTAGGTTTAATCACTATTTTAAGTCAAGCCGATACACTTTTTCTAAGGAAACTTGTTGGCCGTCACACCTCACCTCGTTGAGGTGATTTGCACGATATGGACTTTTTAAAGAGTTCACAAAACGATATGGGACACCTCCTTGGGTTCCATGGCCGATAGGCACTCATATATAAGCTTTTCAACTTGATACAACTCAAGTTAAGCTTTCAAATTCAACCCTTTTCTTGCTCATTTCATCACCAAGATTACCATCATTCATAATTGATTCAAACATGGTGTCTCATTCATTATATCTCCTCTAAATGATACATAGAGGAAGTAGGAACACTCTATATGTGGTAATTTGCATATTAACCCCACAATTTGGGTAAATTACAATTTGTACCAAAATTGGTGCACAAGGTACCAACATTGTTCAAACAAGTTCAAGCTTGGAATTTAGGCTTCCCACAAGCCAACACCTTGCATCATTCTCTATATTATGATGCTAAAACATATAAGGCACGTTCAACATGTGATATATTGCAATATAACCCCTCAACTTGGGTAAATTGCACTTTGGTCCAAAATAGAGAAACATTGCTCAAACAACATTCAATCGGGACCAAACTTGAAACATAAGTGTGTCACATGATAACAAAGCACCTTATAGGATTATATTAAAGTTCTAAGAAACTTTATTAGCCAAAACAAATAGGGTTACCTCATAACCCAGGTCAGGGTCGTTACATAACCCTTATATCAACATGGTCTGCCCTATCATAACAACTCAAGTAGGACACCCAGCCTTGTGCCCTTACCCCAAGAATACAGGCAGGTACCCAAGGTTGTATAATGGACATCTATCATTATGTATTCAAGTTTGTTCAACATATGTAATCAAGACCAAAACATAATAGTCATAGGGAATACTATCTCAAACAAGTGTATATAACCAAGCATTTATACTACATACATATATACATACATACATACATACTGTAACATCCCCAATTCCAGGTACAAAAAATCATTTCCTTTTTCTTTAACCCTTACTTTGATAAATACATCATGGAGATCATTTTTCATACTTTACATTGAATTAGATAACTTTTGACCATCAAACCCTAGGTTGACTCGAGTTGGGTTCCATAGAGTTGAAGGCATGTGGAATTGCTAGCTTAATACCTCAATTAGCTAACTTATAAGCAAAAATGATGATCTAGATTACTTTACCCTAGAATTGTGAACTAGGATAGACTTGGGTATCATATAGGACAAGAATCGAGTTTAGGTGGAAGGTTTGACCATCTTTGACCTTTAGACTTAGTTCATTACATTAATTGAATGATTAATGCACAAAGGTTAAATTATAGATGTAGTAACCTCAAAATCCAAATCTAAGCCCATAATTGAGTTCCTCACATCTTAGTTAGTAAACTCTCAAAATTTGGGGTCATTTGGACATCAAACGCACCCTTAATTGGACCCTAATAGACTTTATATGATTTAACCTATGGTTTGGTTGATTTAATTGATGTCTTTTTGTCATGGCCTGGACTTTGGTCCAGGGCCGGATTTTGTCTCACGACCGGCCCGGTTCGGGTAGCTGGGTTACCGGGTATGGGGACTTAGTCGTCCCCTACCTCTACTCTTCTCGCGGCTGGCAGGTGGTACAGTTCAGGGACTTTTCCCTGGTCTCCCTCTCACGTTCGGCTGACTAATTCTTTGTGTTCCCTTCACCAATAGATTCCGCACGTCCCCGCGAACCCAACGACCTATTACTTAGCACATATGGAGCCCTAAGGCGAAAACCCCTATTTCTACCCAACAGTAGCCGCCACTGCTCTCTTTGCTCACCATTTCTTCCCCACCTCAAAGCCACTGAACCTTGTCGATCATTCCAGTTTTGATCTACGACATCCACTCGTTTGTACTCTCTGGTCAATTGCTTGCGTGGTTGCTGTGGAGCTGTGGATGGCGCTGGTCTTCTTCTCCGGCAAGAATTCCGAGCAACGAAAGTGTTCTTCTCCTCAGTTCAATTACTCGCGAGTTAACCATCTAGGACTCTTGTTCTTTCATTCTATGCCTTCATCTTGCAATGTTTTCTCTTACATCCTTGGGTCAACGAGCTCATCGGTCGCCTTCTTCCCTGCACTAGCCGCCCTTGGCGAGGTACCGCCTGTGCCAATTTACCAGCCTCTACAAAGCCCTTTAGTCGTGTTTGCACCACCATCACCAACATGATACCAAAAAATGTTAGGAAAGGGAGGGCGAGCTTGGCACCCTACGATGGTGTCCGGTGTTTGACCTTCCTGTACCGTCGTGCCCCCCTACAAGGCTGGTACCCCCATTTTTTAGTGAGGCCGAGACCTGAGCTCGGACACCTTGTGGTCATTGGGGTGAAATTGGGCTAATGGAGAGGTCTCCCTAAAGAATAGCGTGTCCGGATAAGTTCTCCCTCCAAGAGCCTCGAGCTCCATTGCTACGCCATGGCACGAGAGACAGGGAAGTCAATCCCTGGGGTAAAAACCCAGTTTCGACATGGGTTCACATCATTTTTGTCACGCCCAGTAAGGGCAATTCTGTAATCCTGCATTCCATTGACTGGCTGACCCCGTGACATGGAAGCCGATTCTCGCCCATAGTTTGTGATAAATCGCACTGCATTATCACAATTTCATTCGAGGGCATGATTGTCTTTTCACAAATCATTTTTATTTTCCCTTAGAAATCAGATTAACTTGTAAAATTCATTATAAATCATTCCTGTGTCCAAATCACACATATTGGTATGTTTTTGAAATGAGAAAAATCCAACGGATTTAATGGGATAGGTTTGGAGACCTGATTAAAAACCTACTGATAGGTCATTTTTATTGTTAAGGACTTCAGGAACCATTTATTGATGTAGCACATACTTATTATGTTTAGGTTGTGAAAGACCTGAATCTGAGCCTAAAGAACATTATTGAGGTTTAGGATCTGACATTAAGGTATGTACATAATCTATTTTATTTTGGGCATTATTTGACTAAAACCTAATTTCTTTTAATGAGGCATATCTTGAAATATTGTTTCTCTTGGAAATCTAATATTCATGGATATTTCTAATTTCTAATTCCTGATATAAATCTCTTTTACTGTTGTGATTATTAATTTGACATGTTATATGCGTCTTTAGGCCCCTCCTGCCTTGTTGTCTTTTGTTTGATATTGACTAAAATGATAGTCTTGCCACTCTATTATAGCATGTTGTGTGTTTGACTAGATTATCTAGAATAGTGGTATTTATGTACAACCATACTTATATAGGGCGTGCATCTTCCACCCGAGGTGTGCGTTTCTACCCTTGTTTACTTTTAGGCCATGATCCTATGGTGTTATGGCCCTATTTTAGGTATATTTAGTCTACATTGTTATGCATGCAAATATTTGTTGTTTTAATATGAATCTGTGGATGATTGGTATGGCAAGACACTCTTTATTATCATGCTTGTAATCTGAATTTAATATGACTCATTTCTTTTATTACTTTTTTTTGGACATACCTAATTGCAAATAGCCCCCTTTTCTTGTGGGAACATCTCTTTTTGCACTTTTAACCCTATATAATACCCAAAGTGTTTTATATATGTACATACTCAGACTTTGCTGACCTCTTTATTGTTTCCTATGTTCTGGGTGATGTTCCTTTCCACCCAGGTGAAGAGGAGCCTATGGTGACCTTAGAGGAGGAGCCTGCACTTGAGGACCCAGGGTTTGAGGAACCTGATCAACAGTAGTTCGTGAAGTTTTTGAGATGCCTAGGTTGCCCTCTGTGACCGATCCATTAGATTTAGTTTCATTTATATTTCTTTTATGTCCATGTGGAACAGTCTTAGAAATAATTGGATCATATAATAAATTTACACTTTACATTCTACTACTTTTACTTTATGATCAATTTGTCATGTTATTTTGAGAACGATATAGCTTCCCTTCTATCTATCTGTTGTGTTCCAATGTATGGGATTCACTATAGTGGTCTCAAGATATTAGTGTTAGGGAGTAGTCCCCCTAGTGAGTCCCACTCCTTACAAAATGGTATCAGAGCATTAGCAGTCGACAATCTAGTATCTCAAAATTTTACATTAGGATTCTTATCTTTATCCACCTTTTCAGGAGAACCGATCTGTTCAGGGACAAGAGTGGCGAGTCCTCCCAGTCCCATGAGAGACAAGGAGATGGGTACTCTACACCACTGAACCCGTAGTTTGGGATGCCACTTATCGAGTCATTGCTGATGACACCAGATGCACATGCCACCTCTGGGGGCCACCAGGTCGTCACCATGCCTCTTCCTTTTTCGAAGCCTCCTCCTCCACCTCCGCTTACTACAGAGCAAGAATTGGTGGTCCTGCGCCAGTTTTTGGCCAATTATGTGATGGGGCGTGTCAACACCATTCCTCCTCCTGAGAAGCCCAAAGAGTACTCCCTCACAGAGTTTATCAAGATGCAGCCACCCTAATTCAAGGGCAAAGGAGAGATCGAGATGGTGGACAAGGCCGACGACTGGGTCTTGGCCATCGAGCGTACCTTCAAGGGCATGGTGTGCCCTCCTCACCAGAAGGTCCGCTTCACCACCTACGTGTTGGACGGGCCAACATGCGTTTGGTGGAACAATGTCATCCGCACTCGCGACACATCCGACATGACATGGGAGTAGTTTCTGGTTCTTTTCCGCCAGAAATACGTCTGCGCCGCCGCCTTAAAGAAGAAGGAGGCAGAATTCTACAGCTTGAAGTAGGAAATCATGAGTGTATCTACTTATGTTCAGAGGTTCTTGCTTTTGGAGCGCTATGCTACAGGACTTGGAGAGGATCGCCGAGCTACACTCTTTCTACAGGGACTGAGCTACCAGTTTGGGTGAGCTCTTGTTCCACAACTCCCTCTCACCTTCCGGCAGATGGTGGATAAGGCCCTCACTATGGAGGCCTATCTAGGTTTTTAGCCCTCGACTCAGAGTCCCAACAAACATAAGGGATTCAGTGATGATCGTCGTGACAAGTGAAACTATTGCTAGCGTCACCACCCTCCTGGAAGGTGTCCTACAGTGCAGCCTATAGCTCGACCAGATGTGAGGCACTTGACGTGCCATGAGTGTGGCCAGGCTGGACACATCAGGCCACAGAGTCCCAAGCTCCAGAAGGTTGCCACACCAGCTTAACCATGAGCACTCCAGCAGCCACAGCCGCAACCTCATCCACAACAACCCCTGAAGAACAACAATCAATAAGGACGTCGCCCACCTATTGAGAAACGTGCAAGACGTGTCTTTGCCATGGACGCCGTGGAAGTCACCGATGACAACATAGTCATTGAAGGTACTGTGCACTTATTTCAACAACCGATAAAAGCATTATTTGATTCTGGAGCCTCAAACACCTTCATATCATCTAAACTTGTAACCATGTTAGGGTTAGAAACTAGGTATATGGACTATATCCTAGATGTTCAAACTCCTATGGGTAAAATGTCTTCTACTTTCCTAAAAATCCCTACTGTAGACCTGTGTATTTCTAGCAAGATGTTTGAGTCATACTTCATCGTCCTCAATATGACGGTCTTCGACGTAATTTTGGGAATGGACTGGCTCAAGAAGTTCAAAGTTGCCCTCTTCTGTGAAGAAAAAAAGGCTAGCATGATGCACCCCAACGACGAGCGTTTCTGCATCAAAGGAAGAAAACAAGGGCATCGAAAATTCATCATTTCTGCACTCCAGGAAGAGAAGCTCATTGCAAATGGATGTAGAGCCTACTTGGCATCGGTTGTTCTTAATCCTACACCACCTTTACTAGATGACATTGATGTCATTCAGGATTATCCTGATGTCTTTCCCGAAAAGCTACCTGGACTTCCCCCCCAAATGAAGTCGAGTTTTCTATCGACCTCATATCGGGCACAACTCCTATCTCCAAGCCACCCTATTGCATGGCACCTGCTGAGCTCAAGAAGTAGCTGTAAGAGCTCCTAGACATGGGGTTTGTATGCCCTAGTGTCTCTCACTGGGGAGCACCTATGCTATTCGTGAAGAATAAAGACGTGTCTTTGCAGATGTGCATGGATTACCATATGCTAAATCAAGTGACGATCAAGAATCATTATCCTCTGCCACACATCGACGATTTGTTCGACCAGATGAAGTCTGCTATTGTATACTCGAAGATGGATTTGAGTAGTGGCTACTACCAGATGCAGGTGAAAGATGATGATGTACCGAAGATGGATTTCCGCACTTGTTATGGGCATTATGAGTTCTTGGTCATGCCATTCGGTCTGAATAATGCCCCTGTCACCTTCGTGGACCTGATGAATCAGGTCTTCCATCCCTACCTCGACAACTTCATGGTCATGTTCATCGATGACATACTTATCTACTCTGAGTCTATGGACCAGCACCGTGAGCACCTGCGGATCATTCTTCAGGCCTTGGGAGAACATCAACTCTATGCAAAGTTCTCAAAGTGCGAGTTTTAGCTCAACGAGGTGATGTTTCTTGGCCATGTTATTTCTGCGGGACATATTATGGTAGATCCAGTCAAGATTGAAGCTGTGACAAAGTGGCAATCACCAAAGAACCCATCAGAGATACATAGTTTTCTGGGCTTGGCAGGCTACTATCAGAGATTTGTGCATAATTTCTCCTAGTTGGCTCTTCCTATGACAAAGCTGACACATAAGGATGCAAGGTTTATCTGGACTCCTGAGTGTGAAAAGAGTTTCTTAGAGCTGAAGAAGTGTTTGACGTCTGCCCCTGTGCTTGCTTTACCTGTTGAGGGTAAACCCTATGTTATCTTCACCGATGCTTCTAAACTAGGGTTAGGATGCGTCCTTATGCAAGAAGGATGAGTGATTGCATATGTCTCACACCAATTGAAGCCTAATGAGGGTATTTGGCCTACTCATGATCTGGAGTTAGCTGCCTTAGTTCATGCAGTAAAGATATGGCGACATTACTTGTATGGGGTACAGTTTGAAGTCTTCTGCAACCATAAGAGCCTACGCTACCTGATGACTCAGAAGGACTTGAATATGTTCCAGAGACGATGGATGGAATACCTCAAGGACTATGACTTTACCATCACTTATCATCCCGGTAAAGCCAATGTTGTTGTTGATGCTCTGAGTATGAAAAAGGATGCAACTTGTGCTTCTATCAGTTGCTTCTTATGGAGAGGCTTAGAACAGGTTTCGAGTTGGAGACCTGAGCTACCTAATGTCGGTGATGACTCTTCCATGGAGATGGTGAGAGTGCAGATGGCTAGTTTGGCTATCACTTCCACCTGGGTTTCTGAAGTTATTGCTTCACAGCTGGATTGTCCTGAGCTTGATGACATGAAGATGTTAACAAAGAAACCACAATCTGAGTTTTCTGTTGGAGTCAATGGTGCTATCCGCTTCCACCATAGATTGTGGATACTTGATGTTGCTGGTCTGAGACAGAGAGTTCTGGTTGAAGCCCATGGGTCTAAGTACACAATTCATCTCAGTACCACGAAGATGTACAAGGACTTACAATGGGGTTTCTGGTGGAAGAACATGAAGAAGGATATTGCTACATATGTTGCAAAGTGCTTGACGTGCCAGCAGGTGAAGATTGAACATCAACGTCCTGGTGGTCTCCTCCACCTACTTGAAATACCAGAGTGGAAATAGGAGAAAATCACTATGGATTTTGTTACTGGGTTTCCAAAGTCAAAGCGTGGGTACAATGCGGTTTGGGTTGTTATTGATCACCTGACCAAGTCGGATCACTTTCTCCCATTCAAGAGCACCTACAAGGTTCCTGATATGGTACAATTGTATGTAGATTGGGTTGTTCTCCTGCATGGAGTTCCCAAGGCGATAGTTTCTGATCGAGACCCAAAGTTCACTTCTCGTTTGTGGAAGCAGATATAAGAGGAGATGGGTTCTGACCTACATTTCAACACAGCACACCATCCTCAGACAGATGGCCAATCCGAGCGTACAGTACAGATTTTGGAGGACTTTTTGCGTTCTTGTGTGATGGATTGGGGAGGTGTTTGGGACAAATACCTTCCGTTGGCTGAATTTTCTTATAATAAAAGTTACTAAGCCAACATTGGTATGCCTCCATTTGAAGCACTTTATGGCCAACCTTGTTGTTCACCACTACACTGGGATGATGTGGGTGAACGAGCACTGATCAAGAGTGATGAAATGTAGATGATGACTGATAAGATCTGTTTGATCAAGCAGAGGATGAAGGCTGCCCAAGAACGACATAAAGTGTATGTTGATAAGAAGAGATCTAATGTGAGTTTCTTGGTTGGTGATTATGTGTTTCTCAAGATAAAGCCAATTTGCTCTATTGCAAGGTCTAAAGTCAAGGGCAAGTTGAGTCCTTGTTATGTGGGACCATTTGAAATCTTGGTTAGAGTTGGGGAGTGTGCCTACCACCTAGCTCTACCTCCCACTTATGACAAGATTCATAATGTGTTCCATGTATCTATCCTGAAGAAGTATGGGAATGATCCTTCTCATGTGCTGACTATTGAGCCTATTGAGTTACGAGAAGATCTGTCCTATGAAGGGTTTCCAGTGAAGGTCCTAGATTACAGAACAAAGCAATTGAAGCACAAGGAGATTGAGCTTGTGAAGATTCTCTGGAAGTACCATGGTCTTGAGGAAACTACTTGGGAGTTGAAAGAAGAGATGTTGCGGACCTACCCCTCCCTCTTTGCTTGAGATTTTGGGATGAAATCTTTTTAAGGGGTGGTGTGTTGTAACATCCCCAATTCCAGGTACAAAACATCATTTCCTTTTTCTTTAACCCTTACTTTGATAAATACATCATGGAGATCATTTTTCATACTTTACATTGAATTAGATAACTTTTGACCATCAAACCCTAGATTGACTCGAGTTGGGTTCCATAGAGTTGAAGGCATGTGGAATTGCTAGCTTAATACCTCAATTAGCTAACTTATAAGAAAAAATGATGATCTAGATTACTTTACCCTAGATTTGTGAACTAGGATAGACTTGGGTATCATATAGGACAAGAATCGAGTTTAGGTGGAAGGTTTGACCATCTTTGAGCTTTAGACTTAGTTCATTGCATTAATTGAATGATTAATACAAAGGTTAAATTATAGATGTAGTAACCTCAAAATCCAAATCTAAGCCCATAATTGAGTTCCTCACATCTTAATTAGTTAACTCTCAAAATTTGGGGTCATTTGGACATCAAACGCACCCTTAATTGGACCATAATAGATTTTATAAGATTTAACCTATGGTTTGGTCGATTTAATTGATGTCTTTTTATCATGGCCTGTACTTTGGTCCAGGGCCAGATTTTGTCTCACGGCCGTCCCGGTTCGGGTAGCTGGGTTACCGAGTAGGGGGACTTAGTCATCCCCTACCTCCGCTCTTCTCGTGGCTGGCAGGTGGTACAGTTCAGGGATTTTTCCTCGATCTCCCTCTCGCGTTCGGCTAACTAATTCTTCGTGTTCCCTTCGCCAATAGATTCCGCACGTCCCCACGAACCCAACGACCTATTACTTAGCACCTATGGAGCCCTAAGGCGAAAACCCCTATTTCTACCCAACAACAGCCGCCGCTGCTCTCTTTCCTCACCATTGCTTCCCCACCTCAAAGCCACTGAACCATGTCAATCGTTCCAGTTTTGATCTACGACATCCACTCATTTGTACTCTCTGGTCAATTTCTTGCGTGGTCGCTGTGGAGCTGTGGACGACGCTGGTCTTCTTCTCCAACAAGAACGCCGAGTAACGGCAATGCTCATCCCCTCAGTTCAATTACTCATGAGTTAACCATCTAGGACTCTCGTTCTTTCATTCTGTGCCTTCATCTCGCATTGTTTTCTCCTACATCCTTGGGTCGACGAGCTCGCTGGTCGCCTTCTTCCCTGCACTAGCCACCCTTGGTGAGGTACCACCTGTACCAATTTACCATCCTCTAAGAAGCCCTTTAGTTGTGTTTGCACCACCATAACCAACATGATACTAGTACAAGTTAGGAAAGGGAGGGCGAGCTTGGCACCCTGCGATGGTGTCTGGTGCCTGACCTTCCTATACCGCCATGCCCCCTATAAGGATGGTACCCCCATTTTCCAGTGAGGCCGAGACCTGAGCTCAGACACCTTGTGTCGTTGGGGTGAAATGGGGCTAATGCAGAGTTCTCCCCAAAGAACAACGTGTTCGACCAAGTGCTCCCTCCAAGAGCCTCGAGCTCCATTGCTATGCCATGGTGCGAGAGACAGGGAGGTCATTCCCCGGGGTAAAAACCCAATCTCGGCCATGGGTTGACATCATTTTTGTCATGCCCAGTAAGGGAAATTCTATAATCCCACATTCCATTGACTGGCTGACCCCGTGACATGGAAGCCGATTTTCTCCCATAGTTGCGATAAATCACACATCATTATCACGATTTCATTCGAGGGCATTATTGTCTTTTCACAAATCATTTTATTTTCCCTTTTAAATTAGATTAACTTGTAAAATTCATTATAAATCATTCCTGTATCCAAATCACACATATATGTATGTTTTTGAAATGAAAAAATCCAACGGATTTAATGGGATAGGTTTGGAGACCTGATTCAAAACCTACTGATAGGTCATTTTTATTGTTAAGGACTTAAGGAACTATTTATTGATGTAGCACATACTTATTATGTTTAGGTTGTAAAAGACCTAAATCTGAGCCTAAAGAACATTATTGAGTGTTAGGATCTGACATTAAGGTATGTACATCCTCTATTTTATTTTGGGCATTATTCGACTAAAACCTAATTTATTTTAATGAGGCATCTCTTGAAATATTATTTCTCTTGGAAATCTAATATTCATGGACATTTCTAATTCCTGATATAAATCTCTTTTACTACTGTGATTATTAATTTGACATGTTATATGGGTCTTTAGGCCCCTCCTGCCTTGTTTTCTTTTGTTTGATATTGACTAAAATGATAGTCTTGCCACTCTATTATAGCATGCTGCGTGTTTGACTAGATTATCTAGAATAGTGGTATTTATGTACAACCATACTTATATAGGGCGTGCATATTCCGCCCGGGGTGTGTGTTTCCACCCTTGTTTACTTTTAGGCCATGATCCTATGGTGTTATGGCCCTATTTTAGGTATATTTAGTCTACTTTGTTATGCATGCAAATATTTGTTGTTTTAATATGAATCTGTGGATGGTTATTATGGCAAGACACTCTTTATTATCATACTTGTAATATGAATTTAATATGCCTCATTTCTTTTGTTACTTTTCTTTTGAACATACCTAATTGCAAATAGCCCCATTTTCTTGTGGGAACATCTCTTTTTGCACTTTTAACCCTATATAATGCCCAAAGTGTTTTATATATGTACATACTCAGCCTTTGCTGACCTCTTTATTGTTTCCTATGTTCTGGGTGATGTTCCTTTCCACCCAGGTGAAGAGGATCCTGTGGTGACCTTAGAGGAGGAGCCTGCACTTGAGGACCTAGGGTTCGAGGAACCTGATCGACAGTAGTTCGTGAAGTTTTTGAGATGCCTAGGTTGCCCTCTGCGACCGATCCATTATATTTAGTTTAATTTATATTTCTTTTATGTTCATGTGGACCAGTCTTTGAAATAATTGGATCATGTAATAAATTTACACTTTACATTCCGCTACTTTTGCTTTATGCTCAATTTGCCATGTTATTTTGAGAACGATATAGCTTCCCTTCTATCTATTTGTTGTGTTCCAATGTATGGGATTCGCTATAGTGGTCTCAAGATATTAGTGTTAGGGAGTAGTCCCCCTAGTGGGTCCCACTCCTTACACATACATACATACATACAATTTTAATACCACTAGTTTGGTCAACAAGAGGATAAAGTGTACCTTGATACGAGCAACTAGCATTTTACAACATGATTAGATCTTTGAATAGAGTCCATCAAAGAGATCCTGACATTACAAGAAAGTGTGACTAGATTAACATCACAAGACTTAGGTCATTTAAACATATACATCAAGGGTGGATGTTTCACTTAATCTAAGTTCCATATTTCTCAATGATTGATTTCGATGTCTTCAATGTTCATACAATATTCATTATCAAGCTACAAGATACATCACATGTTATTTTGACTTAGGGTGAAACATCCTTACATGATCAGGGATTTCCAACTTAAATTTCATGGATTTTAATAGGGTAATCATAAGATTGAATATGACTAAAGTTTTAATCATCATGTCATCCATTTAAGTCATATTTAGTCATTTTCATACAAGATGGTCATTACTAGAGTACAAGATAGATCAAGCTAGATTAAGTGTCATAAAGATAAACAAGTCACTGATTTGATGCTTAAGATAGCACATATGACCATTAGGGTGACATTTCTACAAGATTAGATCTCAAATATAGCAACATGCACATTAGGTCACATTTTAATGTCATGTTTAGGTCATTTGGTCATAACAGTAAGTAAGATTGATCCATAAGGCAATTAGATGTTTAAAGCATGAAAAAGTACCAATCTAGATCATACATGACAATTTGGAGTCTATATAATAAAGTTGAGCATCGATTTAATAATCTTTGCAACAAAGTCCATTTTATACACATTGCATGGTTCATTTCATGAATTAGAATCATTAATAGGGCAAAGCATGATCAAGTTTGATTAACATGTCACAAGGTAGTTAAAGTTATTGATTGGGACCATAAAAAACATGAGGGTACATGATATGATCAAGGTTGAGCATTAATCACCATTTAAACATGTAAAAGAAATGTATTTGATGCCATTTTTAACATATTAGGAGATATAAATATAATTAGGCTCTAAAATTAGATTCATTGGATATGTCTCATTGATTAGATCAATTTTCATATATAGTATGTACCATTTGAACTTAGGAATTAGTTAATATAATTGTGCAAGATTAGGCATGTATCTTTATCTTAATACCATATAAATAACCGCATGTGACTAGCCTGCTCTTCATTACTGATTGCCTGAGAGCTTGCGGTTACAGATTTTTTTAATTGGCATGATTAAAAATTGCTTCTTACTTGATTGATTACTTATTTGGTTTTCTGGATCCAAAGGAAGATGGATGTGTTACAAAAGCATCAAATTTGTGTATACATCTATCCAGTTTGTAAGTTCAAACAATATGTATTCTTAATTGGGTGTCTGAGGTTTTGGTGTCATATATGAAGTTTTGGGTTGGTTGTGGGTCTAAGATTATGTGTCAGAATCTAAATCAGGTCCATACCATATTTAGACATTACAAAATTGGATTCTAAAGGTTGACTTATATGCATATATATATATGAGATGTAAGCTATACTTTGATGTCATATATGTGCCATTTTGGTATAGTATATGATATGATGTGCAATCATATGGATAGTTCTATCAAAGATAAAAAAAATGTTTTAAATTCTGGATTTAGTTTGATTTTGGATTTAGATTTTTCAATGTTGATTGGTTCTGGCTTGAGGGCCTGCCAAAAATCTAGATCTAGGTTAGACAAACAAACTATTGGGTATGATTTTTTGACACAGAAAATGACCCAGACCCCAATTTTTGACACCAGTATGTGTTCTAATAGTATAATTGCTACAAATTAGTTTAGTTCGTCTATGTACTTAGATGTTGGAGGGAGTCATCTCACTTATAATTGAGTTGTGCTCTCTCTCTCTCTCTCTTAGTGAGTTGTATATTAATTCTAAAAATTTGTTTGCATGGCTCTTCTATTATTTTTTTAGTGTTATTTGAAAAGCTTCAATCATTGTATTTTTTAAACGTATTTGAGTAGTTTGCATATAACTTTTTTTAAATAAAACTTTTGAATGAGGTTGGTATTGGACGTAGTCATTTTGCATATATGTTAGAGAGTTTACTCTTAAATAATTGAGTGCCATGACACTTAACAGTATAGTAGTGTGTTAGTTATGAGCTTGGTAAAAAACAAACTTTATCGAAAATTGTCTGTCTACTTGCTACTCCGGTAGACACATGTATTCAATTTTATATTCTAACTATCTATTTGTATAATTCTATTTGTGTGTCGATTACTCCAAGTGGATATGTATGTATTGCATTTTCTATTCCAATTAAACACATATGTTGTTCTTGCGTGAAGTTTTGAGAAAAAATTACAGTACTACTAGAGAAGGTTCACTTTGTTGAAACTTCTACAAAACCAGTGACAGATGTTAATCGAAAGGGTTTTCGCTTCCATAAATTTTTTGAATTTTTTTTAACAATGTGATATTAATTCCAGCCGTCTATTTGTGTGTTTCATCTGCTTTTTTTGTGAGGACTATTTGAGCAACTTTATTTTGCTGACTTTTTTTCCAGAATTAGAGACACCATTTATTTGAGAATTTTGCTTATACTTATCATTTTAATTATTCTTCAAAAAAATTGGTGACAAAGGATGGTGTCAGAATCTACTTATAAATTGCTTAAACTGATATGCAAGTGGATGTTTTAACAGCTTCAATCTGCTGATTTTTTTACAACCGCAATGAAAGATGTAATTCATTCATTTCCCTTAAAATAATATTTAGTTCTTTTTTCCAACTTCCTATTTGTGTGATTGTTTTACTTTTCTTTTCTTTTAAAGATAAATTCTATCCCAACAACTTCAGCTTGTTGATTTTCTTTTTTACAAAAATAGTGATAGCTATTGTCTGAATAGTTTATTCCTATTTTTAATTAAAACAAGTAGCAAAGGCTGGTATTTTGCATTATTTGAACATATTTCTTTAACGAGTACCTAACATTTTTATGATAATTTAAACCTTTTTAAGCCTCTAACTTTTCTTACAAAAATGATGATCGTTGTTGTTTGTACAATTTCCTTCAGCAAACAATGTTATATTAGATCTACATCAAAGTAATTTTTGAACTAGACATGCATTGAAAATCACATGCGTCACAAAGTGAAATTGTTGTTCAAGAAACTAAGGCATTGACATTGTTATTTGAGCAACTAAAATTTAAAAAATCTTATTTTTACAAAATATATGAGAGGTTAGTGGGTGTTATTTGAATAATTTTATTCAAATGGTACATAACAAATGTTATTTTTCTAGAAAGATAGTAGCAGAGGCTGGACGGGCTATCTGAACATCTTCTTACCCAGTTTAGTATGTATATTTTATTTACAAAAGCTATGACAACTATGATCTGAGTAGTTTATTCATGTCAAGTGAAAAAGGCTGGTTTTCTGCATTATCTGATTTGAACATCTTCACTCAGCTAACTTTTCTTACAAAACTGAGGATCATTATTATTTGTATAATTTCCTTCAAAGGGCAATTCCACATTAGACCCAGACCATCAAAGTCATTTCTGAACTAGACACCTACGATAAATCAAATGTGATAGAGAATGCAACTATTGTTCAAACAACTTTCTTTTTGCTTTTTAGACAACGAAAACTTTTGTATTCTTTGTTACAAAAGAGATGAAAGAGGTTGTTGTTGAGTGTTATTTGAATAGTTTAATTGAAATGGTACAGAAATAATGTTATCTTTTAGAGAAATTGTAACATAAGCTGGTTCTGATATTGAACACCATCCTACCTAGTAGAGTAATTCTGGGACCACGACTGCAAGTACAATTCAAGCAACCTACTTCTGATTTCCCCCTACAAAAATAATGACAACTACTATTTAAACAAATAAGTTTTGCTAAATCTATCTTTTTCATATAAGTGATGAAAAAGGTTGTCTTATACGTGACAATTTCATACAACTGAGTATGTAGTCGGTGATAATTTGGATTCAACTATTAGAAACAATCATTGCAATATTAATACAAACTCAAATGGAATTCACTTGCTTAAAAAAATAATGACAACTGTTATATAAACACCAAAATTGTTCTAAACCTATCTTTTTCATATAAGTGATGAAAAAGGTGATCTTATATGTGATAGTTTCATACAACTGAGTATATAGTTGGTGGTAATTTGGATTCTGCTATTAGAAACAATTATTGCAATACTAATACAAACTCAAATGCAATTCACATGCTTAGCACGTGCATTCAACTAGTATCTGCTTGCTTCTCCTGCAGCTAGGGTGTTTGCTTGTCACACAGTCTAGATTTTTTTCTTTTTCTAATAAGGTAGCTGACATGTTTGAGTGCTTGTTTTTTCAGCAGCTAGGGTGACTTCTCAACACACATTTCATATTTTTTTAATATTTCTAATTTATGTAATAATTGTCACCTATTTCATTATTTCTAATTGTTTATTAGAAAATAGTAGGTTGAGGGGGCATTAGTTGACGGGAAATTGTGTGTGCTACATCTTGAATGTGATATATAATCATATGTACTATATAAGAAAATTTTCATTCTTTTTTAAAATTATAAATCGGTCCATGTCTTTGTACACTATACTTTTATCTTTTTTAAAATTTTATATTGTATATGAGACTCATCAATACTATATAAGAAAGGTCCTGGGGGCGGAATGAATTTTTCTCCATTATTTTTTGAACTACAGATCGGTCTGTGTGTGTACACTACAATTTTATCTTTTCTTTTTAAAATTTCATATTGCATAAGGAGATTCATCTACAATATATAAGAATCCCACAAAGGAGGCTGAATGCAATTTTCTATATTATTTTTTGGAGTTACAAATAGATCCATATATGTGTACACTATATATTTTTTAAAATTATATTATGTAAGGAGACTCATCTATACTATATTAGAATGTTGATAGAGGGCTCATGATGCAATTTTCACAATTGTTTTTTATAATCACAAACAAGTCCTTGTGTGTGTACACTACACTTTTGTCTTTTCTTTTTTAAATTATATATCATATAGGATGATACATCTATACTATACAAGAAAGCCAATAGAGGGAGCTAAATTTTATTTTTTATTCTTTTTTGGAATAACAAACTGTTCCCTATGTGTGTACACTTAACTTTTGTATTTTTTCTATCTAGAAATATAGGTAACATGTCTGTGTGCCTGCTTTTCACATGTCTGTGTGCTTGCTTCTCCAACAACTACGGTGCTTTCTTGGTATACAATTTAGATTTTTTTTCTTTTTGACATTTCTAACAAGGCAGCTAACATGTGTGATGACCATCGCCACACAAAGCGAGATTACTCAAAACAAAGTACGGAATTACCATTAACTAAAATATTACCACAAATAGGGTATATTGAAACCATTTACAATCCAATAATTCAAGCACATGTATATATTTTATAAACAAGCCTTCAACTCAAGCCATCTGTATTCCATATATGCCAAAAGATGTTATATATCATGTTTAAAGAAAGTCATGCCACAACTATTACATATCACCACCTATTTATATGTACATACACTCATGGCACAAACCCAACATCTATGTGTCGATATATAAAATAACAAAATCTCCCCAAAGACCCGAGAGGACAAGGATGACACATATGACTCTATAACAGGAATCTAACAGCAAATCCAACTTCTAATAATTACTTCTCTCCTTGTTGCTCATCACTAGTACCACGACCTCGACCTCCTCCTCTACGACCACCTAAAAATTTGTGAAACCCATGGTGAGAGACCAAACATCCTAGCGAGAGATGTAGCTCTTCACGGGCATCTATTCAAAGCATAGTGAGATTATAGAGAAGTTTAAGTAAGCAAGAAACACTGGTTAAGCAATTTCAACACTTGCAACTAAGAAGTAGAATAATTTATGCTTTTAAAAGGAATATGAAGAGAACATATAACTATTGTAAACTAAATAGTACAAGAAATAAGGCATGTGGTCATTCAGTGTGATTCTTATTGACCCTAAGCAAATATACTACACATTTGTATTATTACCTTTATTATTATGCCCATAGGATTTGAGGTGTAGCACTCAAATCTAACTGACCACTGCTAAGTCAACGTCAATACCATACAAGATCAATGGAAGATCTGGACTCCATGATCATCACCACTGTTCGGGAAATCGGTCCGCACAGACGCATATACTCTCGCATATACTTATTCAGTCACCCTACCGCACTGCATATTACTAATCGGTCCACTAAGAATTCATGGGCCGCATATACTCCCGCTTAGCCGATTAAGCAGTCGATTAAACTCTGCTTTTTGAAAATCCCACAACTAATGTTCATGCATTTCATACATACATGCATATATATACACACATTTCATTATATATATAAATTGAGATATATATTCATTGAATTATATGTATACATTGTAATACATATAAAAATTTTCCACGTGCATGTGTACATTTATTCGAATACCTTTTGATATATTAACATGTATAGATACATATACAATATACCTAAATATACAATCACATATTTGTGCATGTATATATACATTTTTATTTATTCACATTTATACACACTATACATATATTTGTACATTGATTTACCTACATTTTAGTATTTGTACATATATTACAAACACATTCTATATATAGACATATATACATATATAAGCATATCATACATCATACAAGCATATTAATATGTTTATAAGTAAATAGATGTACGTGCCTACTCTATATATTTTAATTTATGATCTTGCTATATTATTTTATATATAATTAGTTTATTGAAATAAAAAAATCCAAAACCGCATATACTCCCGTATATACTCCCGCATACCGTATATACTCTATGCAGTACCCTCTCCGCCCGTACACTGCATACCGCTTTCCTGAACCATGATCATCACCAACACTACTCGGTCAGTTCGAGTCTGCAAGTAGTGACATAAAAGTCAAACTGCAAAGACAACAACTTGCAGTCAAAGCTACAATCCTGTAGAAATATCAACTCATAGTCAAACCTATAGTCATGTAAAACAACTAGTCTGCCTTGGTACATGGTACAACAATAGAGAACAATCTCATACATGGTCATTGTATAACAAAGCATTATACTACTATTTCAATAATTCAAGGATACATGGAGTTACCTCCATTGATACCCCGCATATTCAACAATATGCATTCTGAGTTTCCCATACCAGTAACTCGTTTCAAAATCTAGCTAGATACTAACGCTGAAGATGGATCTATGGTACATGGAAACTACATGATTAGGATTTCACTTGATTGGGCATTCCAACTGGGTATATTAATGCATCAATCAAGTTACAATGTATTAGCCCTAAACAAATTCTACAAAATTAAGGTAGGATGAAACTTCAGAAGATATGAAACATATAAGGTGAGGACTTGTCATCATCATCGCATGACACTTGTATTACTACCTCTCACAATGTCATTAATAATAACACATCACTATGGGACATCAATCCCTCAATCACATCACTAGTGGATTTCACCTCAAACTGTGCTCAAGGCACTTTCTAGGTTATTAGACCCAGTCATATAAGTCTTGCACAAATGATAACACATTATAGCTCAACAGTATTCATAATCACCTCACTATATTATACAAGGTTCACCATAGCACTCACATGTCTATGCCTTTCATCTCACCTGTAGAGTTAGTGTTACATAATCAGGAGAGAGAAAACACTATTATGAAATACAAATCTTCAATTAAAGTGAACACATATATCACATGGTTACATGATTAGGGTTAGGGTTCATACTTAGTCAATTAGGGTTTGATAATGTTACTCAACCACTACCCCTAATTCCATTACCTCCCACTTTATTGGAGAGCACTAGGGTTCAGATCTATTATGAATGATTAGCCAATTATAATTATTTCATCATGTATAGGCATTACACGATATGAAGTCCATGTACATATCTAAGTGTATCAATCATTGCTCACACGACCAGGTATCATGACATGCATGCATGCAACATGTGACTCTACCTGCAACGCGTGCAGTAACACCTTAACCCACAATGCGTGCAAGGTCGTCTTGCTCGCAACACATGCAGGGCTGTCTTACCCGCGACACGTGCATGGATCATCTCACCCACAACACGTACATGGCCAGTCTCAGTCATAACGCATGCAACTCAGTCTCAGTTGTGATGCGTGCAACTCAATCATGGTTGCGATGCTGCTTTGCGATCAAATAAGAGTGCAACAACCATCCCTTTGTGTTGATGGGTTCTGACCAACCATCTATGCATGTTTTAGATCCAAGGAAGGCCAAGGAATGTCTCGAACTCATGTTAGACCTATGCACTACATCTGAACATATTCAAGCAGGTCAAGACAGATGATTATCATCAAGTAATACCAACCGTTAATAGGGTGTTTAACACCCTAGATCATGGTGCTCATCAACCCTAATACTTGTTTATGGAACGATATCAAAATGATTATGTATGGAGAGAGAAAACCAAGGTTCTTGTGCATGTTATCATCCTTAAAACCTTCTGTATCTGTAGTAACAGACCATACACAGGGTGTTACAATTCTATAGATCATAATTTAAAGGAACACATAAATATTTCCATCACCACAAAATTGTGTGGATAAAGAGTTAGGGTTTATAGGAAGAGTAATCCTTTAAAAAATACTACAAGATTAAAGATAAAACATATTATTTCATCAATCATCAGGAACATGTTTTTAACATGTAGAACAACAACATATGATCAAATCTAAGATGCTAATAATAGATTGGAAAAGAGTTATAAAACCCGCTTGATTTGAAGAGAAATAACCTCCCAAGATTCAAGCTCCAAGATCTTCAACCAAACTCCAACACTTAGGCCAAAGATCACCTCAAGAATAGAATGAAACAATGGTCACCATAGAGTTCAAGAAAGAGGGAAAACAATTCTTGGTCAAACCAAGAAAGAAAGGGGAAAAATAAAGAATCATCTTTTCACTCGGGTTCACCATGTCAATCATGGTCTATGACCCTTTATGAGAAGATCTTAAAGAAAAACCAACATGGATGATCCACAACCAAGGAGGAAGAAGAAGATGATGGGGATTTTAGAAGAGAAAATGTGATCTAAAGAAGAAGATCACTTACCAAGAAAAGATTCTCCAAGAAACCACCACCAAGGAGTTGATCTAACACAAGATCTTCCTTAAGAAGGGTAGATCGGCCACCAAGGCTTCAAGATCTAACCTCCCTTGATCATGAAGCTCCAAGGATGACCCAAAGGAAGAAGAAAATGTGTAGGGAAAAATGATTTGCTTGTAAGGAAGACAAGGGGTTATATACCCAAAGGAGGAGGGAAGTAAGAGATTTTGAGGTGTCAACATATTATATCACCAAGTAACACATGTCCTTCAAAGAGATAACTTTTCCTCCACCCACATGAAATATAAAAACTGTTTATACTTACCCAGCAAAAAAATCATGACCAACTAGGTTTGCTGCCCCCTTGTCGTGGTTAAGGCACATCCTTATACATGTCTAGGTTGAAACCCTAGGTCATATATGTATATGGTCGAGACACTAGAAGACAAGGTGTTTCGACCCACCCCTCTCAAGGTTGTATCAGTCGCGACCACACATCCAAGACATGTGTTTAGGTTGAGACCTTCAACAAAAGTGGTGGAGTGGTCATGACATCAAACCCTAGCATAGTCACCATATCAAGCAAACCCTAAAATCATTATGAAATGTCATATCACTATACATGATTCCAACAAGGTGCCCTATTGCATCATATTCTCTCTCATGAGGCTAAATCATAAGAAACACTCTCTACATGTGACATTTTGTAAGGTAGCCCTCACTTTTGGGTAAATTGCAATATGGTCCAAAACATGTACAAATATAGCAAAGATAGCTCAAACATTATTCAAATTGAACCCAATTGAAAATACAAGCATGTCACATGATATTAAAACATCTCAAAAGATTAAATTAAGGTTTAAGTATGTTATTACATAAAGAAATTATAGTTGATCACAAAGCTCGGTCAGGAGTCTTACAACTATAAACGCTTAACAAGGATTTTGCCCCCAAAATCCTACTAAAAAGAGATGGATATTTCTTCGACATCTTGTCTACAAGCTCCCACATGGATTCCTCTATGCCACAATGATGCCACAAAACCTTGACTAGAACAATGTCCTTTTTCTTCAACTTCTTGATCCTTCTATCTAGGATCAAAACATGAGCTTCTACATAAGATATACCATCATCTAAATCCACCTCAACATGATGAAGAGTCAACTTCGTATTAGGGTGGTACTTCCTCAACATAGAGACATGAAACACATGATGTAACTTGTACAACTCAGATGGAAAATATAGCTTATAGGCCACCCTCCTAACGCGTGCAACTATAGGATAAGGTCCCATATATCTGGGAGCTAGCTTACCCTTTTTCACAAACCTTAAAACACCTTTCTAAGGAGAGACTTTGAGGTACACCATGTCTCCCACTTGGAACTCTAAAGGTCTACATCGATTATCAACATAAGATTTCTACCTATCCTGAGTTTGCCTTCAATTGTTATTGAATGACTTTGATCTTTTCTGTTGTTTGCTACACTAGCTCAAGACCCAGAAGCTGACATTCTCCAGTCTCATACCAACACAAAGGAGATCTACACCGTATCCCATATAGTGCTTCATATGGTGCCATGTTGATGCTTCTGTAATAGCTATTGTTGTAGGAAAACTCTATCAAGCTAAGGTGTATATCCCAACTGCCCAAAAATTGCAACACACAGGTTCTCAACAGATCCTCCAAGGCATGTATTGTCCTCTCAGACTGTCCATCTATCTATGGATGGAATGCATTGCTGAACCTCAACTGCATACCTATCACTGCATGTAGACGCTCCTAAAAGCAACTAGTAAACTGTGGACCACTATCTGATACAATCATAGTTGGGATACCATGTAGATGTACTATATCACCAACATACACTTGTGCTAGCTTCTCAACTGTATATGTTGTCTTTACTGGAAAAAAGTATGCTGACTTAGTCAACCTGTCCACTATTACCCAGATGGAATCATGACCTTTGGCTATCCTTGGAAGTCCAACCACAAAGTCCATTGTGATATAATCCCACTTCCACTGAGGTATAGGCAATGGTTGCAAAGTCCCTACAAGCTTCTGATGGTTGGCTTTAACCTACTGACATACTGTACACTTAGCTAGATACTCAACTACATCCAATTGCAATCCTGGCCACCAATACAAATCTTTCAAATTTTGATACATCTTGGTGCTATCTGGATGCATGGCATACATAGAAAAGTGAGCCTCTTCTAGAACTAGTGTCCTCAAATTTTCCACATTTGGCACAACTTCTCTACCATGATAACAGACTGTCCCTTCGTCAGAATCATGGAAGCCATCTCATTTCTCACTGCCCAACTTTACCCAAATTTGTTGTACTACAATATCATTCTATTGAACATCTCTAATATGCTGACTCAACATCAACTTCACTTGTAATTGTGTCGATAGTCCCACTAACATGGACACCTCTAACTATACATATTCATCTATTGAAGAGAGACCAACATATCTCTCTTGTGACCTACTTAAGCACTTAACCGTGGTTCCTCATAAGATGATGACGAGGAAGACTTCCTACTCAAGGCATATGCTACCTCATCACCTTCCATGGATGGTAATCTATAGTGCAATCATAATCCTTTATCAACTCCATCCAGCGTTGTTGTCACATGTTCAACTCTTGCTTCAAAAAGATATATTGTAGGTTCTTGTGGTCAATGAAGATATGACACTTCTCATTATACAAGCAGTGTCTCCATATCTTCAAGGCATGGACGACTGTAGCTAAATCCAATTTTTTCATCGGGTAGTTCTCCTCGTGTTTCTTAAGATGTCACAAAGTGAAAGAAATAACATTATTATCTTGCACCAATGCACAACCTAAAACATTCTTGGATGCATCATAAAGGACAATATAACCCTTTCCTTGCTCTGTAAATACTAATACCAGTGCACTGGTCAACTTCTCTTTCAGAAGTTGAAAGGAACACTGACATATGTCATCCCACATGAACAATACATCCTTTCATATAAGCTTTGTTAGGGGTAACACCTCCGCAATGAACTTCTTAATGAACTTCCTATGATATCCTGCCAAACCTAGAAAGCTGCAAACCTCTGTAGGTGTCTTTGGCTGATCCCACTGTAGCATTGACTCCACTTTCTTTGGGTCTACACAGACTCCCCTGGCAGATATAACATGCCCTATATAGGCCACCTCCTTTAATCAAAACTCACATTTACGAAACTTTGCATACAATTGATGTTGCCTCAATAAAGACAAAGCTTGACATAGGTGTTTCTCATGCTGTTGGGTATCCTTAGAATAGATCAAGATGCCATCTATAAACACCACTAGAAACTGGTCTTGATGGGTTCTAAACACCCTATTCATCAAATCCATGAATGCTGCTCGTGCATTGGTTAGCCCAAATGGCATAACCACAAACTCATAATGGCCATACCTTGTCCTAAAGGCTAACTTAGGTATGTCATATTCCTAAATCCTCAACTGATGATAGCCCGACCTTAGGTCTATGTTAGAGAAGATTGTGGCACCTTGTAACTAATCAAACAAATCATCTATTTGTGTCAACATATACTTGTTCTTAATTGTCATCTTATTCAACTGTCGATAGTCAATATGCAACCTCATTCATCCATTCTTATTCTTTACAAAAAGAACATGAGCACCCAAAGGAGACGTGCTCGACTTAATGAAACCTTTCTTTCAACAATTCTTGCAACTAATTCTTTAGTTCCAACATCTCCCCTGGTGCCATTCTATATGATGTCTGTTCTATAGGTTGGGTACCTAGTACTAGATCTCAAAATTAGAATCTATAGGAGGAGATACATTAGGGAACTCATCAGGAAACACCTCCTCAAACTCCTATACAATTGGAACTTCCTGAATACTAGGACCCTTTGCCTTGGTATCCACAACATGTGCTAAGAACACATCACAACTCTACATCATCCACTTCTCTGCTATCATATCTAAAACTAGACATGTTGGACAAATCTTCCTATCACCCTGGGAAACCCATGAAGAATCACCATCTACAAATGTCACCATCTTGTCACTACAGTCCAAGATCACCCAATACTTTTCCAAAGTATCCATCCCAAGGATCACATCAAATCCATGCATTTCAAGTGGTAAGAGATCCACGTGAATGCTACATCCTAAAAAGGAAAGAATAGAGGACAAACATACTTCCCATAGCTCTGTAGAACCAACTAAAGGAGTTTCTAGATGAAGACTGTCATGTCTTTAACTAACAAGCAAGAAATAGTTAGCTATTACTTTTCTAATGATGAAAGAATGTGTCGCACCTGGGTCAATCAATACAGATATAAAACATGAAGAAGACAAATCTAAACCAAATAATTCCATCTGACCTGTCACAACCTGAGGGTTAACGACTCCTTCTGAATGAATCATCACATAGAATCGAGTCATCGCATGTTGTCGCACTCTTCCTCTGCTAGCATGTCCCAAAGAACCTATTTGTGATGCTTATTCACGTCCTCTTCCATTGTGTTGTTGTCGTAGTTGGGACCCTTGTTGACTCTTCTTGAACTACTGAGTCACATCTTCATCCTTCACAAGGTAGTACCACTTAGTATGCCCCACTTGTCCACACTTAAAATAGGTCTCTCTCTCATACCACATCCGGGACGGCTCTATCATAGACACTGACATTGTGTTGTGAGCTTCCGTAGGTGGAAAACTATGGCCTCTGCCTCTACTTTGTGTCCACTGTGACTGAGCCACTGGCCTCTTCTGAGACTGTGGTGTTGATGACCTAGGCTTCTTAAAGCCCCTAGAAGATTGTCCTTGATCGTATGCAAGCCTCTTCTTGGCCTTCGCCTCACATTTCTCTAGAACTAATCATTCTACCCTCCAAACTGATTCCATAAAAGTAGCAAATCTCTCTCTATCCTCTAAGGATGACACTGGAGTAGTCAACCCCGATACTCAGACCCTTCTCAAAACGTCTGATCCTCTCCTTGTTCATTGCTTCCATGTATAGACAAAACCTTAGAAGCTCCATTACTTAGCTTCATATGCACTGGTCAACATAGATCCCTACTGGATCTTCTCAAACTGTACTATCTTTTCATCTAAATAAATCTTTGAAAAGTACCTACTTACAAACTCCCATCAGAATTTTTCCCATGTAACCACAACTCCCAACCTTTTCTCCTTCTCAATGGCCCACCAGTGGCCAATGATGTAGCCCTATTTTAGGGCTAAATCTTATGTCACATTGCATTTCAATCATATCTATACCTATTAATAGCATGTTATTTTCCCTAATATGCATATTTGTATACAATGAACTTATGAACATTATTTGCATGTTTTTTTTTTCAGACATTTGGACCACGCTTGATGGAAGAGAGAGAGAAGGAGTGATCCTAGGGTTTCTCTACCCTTGGTGTTATGACCCACTCCATGATTAACTAATAAACATCTCAATTAGTGTTGAGTATCAAATTAAATATCATGGATAATCAAAATAAGTTAATATGTGAATCAATAGTTGAGTTTGAATCACCTGAGGCGATTAATAATGTCAATGTTGATTATTTAGTACATTAAGTTGAATCAAGTAATCACAGTTGTAATTAGAGCTTTGATCCAGTGAAATAGTCCTTTTAGCATGTTTTGCACTTTGAGGTTATAGAGAATTCCATGCTTAAACCGTTGCAAGAAAAATCACTCGAAACTGACTTCCGAGTTAAAAGATATGGACATTTGAGTGTTTTTGGACCTAGTTGTAATTTTCGGTTTTTGCTGGGTAAATTACACTTCGGCCCTCTCCGCGAACCTGACCCTTATCTCTTCTTCCCGATCAAATGAACAGAGCCGTAAGCGGCACACAGTGCGCCGACTGAGCAGCAGCGAGGGAGATCGTGTGAGGGCGATTTAGGGCGGATTAGCTAGCACTTGAGCTCCGTCCACCTCCGTCCTCCATTTCTCTACCCTTCACCTTCCTCCTTCCTCGCCCAACCACCTGCAGCTTGACCTGCTGCATAGAGCAGCGCCGGCCAGCAGCCATAGCAGCCAGGAGCAGCTCGAACGGCTGCTATAGGGGAGGTCTCATGGGGCGACCTTTAGCCCCTAGCTATGTTTAGTTGCACTCGGCCTCCGTCCACCCTTATTCTTCCTCCTCTCTTTATTCCGTTAGCAACCTGCAACCCACCCTTCTGCTTGGGCGGCCGGCAGCCAAGCTGCAATTGCAGCAGCAACAAGGGCACCTCCTAGGGCGTGCCTAGCAGCAGAGATAGCTGCCCGTGAGCTCCGAATCCAAGATCTTGGCGTGAATCCACAACCTAGTCCTCAATCAGCACCATCTGAGCTCGATCTCAGCCTGTACGAAGAGACGTACTGTTCCATTGCTGCAGATTCAAATTGGGCTTATTCCGAGGTTGAAGACAACCCCGTGGACGTGTCTCCGGACGAATCCGGACATCGCAAACCTATGTGAGTAGGATTTCACCTTTTTATCAGTAATAAACTCAGGCGTTTGAATATTTCCTGTCTGTGTGTCGTTCGGCCGAATTGCGAATGATTCGGCCAAGTTTCTTTATTAGGACTAACGAACAGCGTTTTGATCGGCCGAATTGGATGTGATTCGGCCGAGTTTCCCTTTTAGGAAAATCAATCAGGGTTTGGATCGGCCGAGTTGCGGGTGGATCGGCCGAGTTGTCAGCCGATCGGCCGAGTTCCCAGTTTGGTCGGCCGAGTTCCAGAAGTGAGTAGTAGTTCATTCAGTAATCATTATTTAACTCAATTTAAATGTTTAATGGCTTCTGTACCAGTTAGTAAAATTTCTAAACAGTGTAGTACATAAAATAGAGTACGTTAGTTTCATTGGAACTTGAAATGCTTAATATGCTTAGTGAAAATGATGAAATTTCTTGTATTATAGTTGCAATGTATGTGCTGATTTAAAAATAGATGTTTAGCATTGAAAGTGGGTAAATGATACTGAATCATGTTTAATGATGATAAAGGATTTATATTTGCTTCATGTGTTATTCAGATTGTGCAATATGCATGAATTGTGATATTCCTGTTTGAATGTTTATTTGTTAATCAATTATTAGACTTAGGTGCCCTAACACCGTAGAACCCCTAAGAGGGAATCTGCAACTTAAGGGTGAAACTCGTGTTGCAACATCATCCGTGCTTGTGTCACGGACAAACGAGGAAAGAGAGGCAGTGTCCAACAACAATCGTGCTTGTGTCACGATGGCACTGGGAAAAAGAAAACATGGTTATCTAACACCATTCGTGCTTGTGTCACGAAGGTAACCCTGTGAGACTCTCCGCCGGTGTACTCAGGTTAAAGGAGGAGTCGGGTGCACTCAGAGTAGTGCTTTGAGGCCGTAGAGCCTATGTTTCTGGCCGAAGAGCCAGGGGTCCTGTGGCAGAGCAGGACTGGAGTCAGACTTAGCATTTCCCGGGTGTGTCGCTAAGTCTTGTACGGTGGGGTCGTAGCATGAACTTGCTGCAGATCTTTATATGCAGAGTACACTGCATATATTTAGGGCATAATAATAAAATGAATAAATAATCAAGTAGGTTCACAGTAAATTTATATAACTGTTCATTTACCTGAAATACCGGTTGATGCTTAGAAATGTGATTATTATCTGTATATCTGCTATGTCAATAGAACTGCCCTGTTTGAACTGTATATCTGTTTATTTTCAGTTAATAAACCTGATGAGTTGTTTAGTGATAGCTAAGTGAAATGCTATTCACTGAGCGAGTAGGCTCATACCTCTACTCAAAACATTTTCAGGTTATCATCAGCAGCAGGAAATCAGAAGGATCGTTTCATCCTAACGCCTAGCTTGTAGAAGGAATATGTAGTAAGTAGTTAGAGGTCTCTTAGTCCTTTCCCCTCGATCTGTGGGACAAGGTGTGAGTGAGAGAGAGAATGTGTGTAAAGATGTAAATTAACTGTTATGCTTTATTTTATGTCGAACAATGTAATATGGTGTAGACTCTGTTTATATTGCTAGTCAGTTAATAAGATGCTTCCGCAGTTTGTTTAGTTTCATTTTACAGCATAAATCAGATAATCCTATTATTATCTTTAAATGTTTTTTTTAAAAAAGTGAAGAGTGATTGGCTTATGTGTAAATCCCATCCTGTCGTGTCCTAATTTCGTGGTTTGTGGTTAATGCGAAATTGGGGCGTGACAATTTTTGGTATCAGAGCTTTGGTTTGAGTACATAGTTACTCAAGGTCAGGGGACGATAAGAGACCAATAGGATTAAGGTTTAGGTGTCTTTCTTCTATCTGTAATTTTCTAACAGGAAGTGTTCTGTTATATTATTGCAGATAGCAGGAAGAGGATGTGGTCACGAGAATCAAGTAATGAGTTTAAGATGAGTCGTTAAGAATCATTAAGGTCAAAAGATAAAGTTATAAGTAAGGCGAATAATAAATGATGAGTTTTAGCTCTGGAAGGTCTGAGTGTTTAGATACCCTGGCCAGGTGCCTGAATACTTAGATTGACCAGTATCAAGCTACTCTGTCTGTTCTTCTCTGGATGCCCTGGCCAGGTATGCAGAGGAAGGATAGGCTAGAGAGAAAACCCTAGAAATCTTAGGGTTAAGAGATCAGAAATTAATAAAGGAATAAGAGATTACATATAAGATGCGATTCAACTCTTGTCTATCATTGTTTATTTGATTTAAAGATCACTAGAAATGCTTTTATATGCATGAAATGAAATTTTCAATTTGTAAAGTAAACATGATTCTTTTATATTGTTGTGTCATGAAGTGAATTGTTTAATGTATGTTTTCTTTGTATTAGAATAGGCCCGAAATTATGTATAAATGAGTTTGCCCTAAGTAGATATTCTTTCCACATGTTTAAGATTAATAGGGGTTGATTAATCTCGAGTAGCTCTTGGCTTCAGGACTACAGGTTCGGCCTGGTCCGGCTGGCAGGATGCGTTACTGGGATCTAATGACTCCTATTAACAGTAAAATAATAATAGACTCTGGATGATTTAGACCCGTAATATAGTGAGAATGTTTATACACTAGAATGTTTTAACTATGATAAGAAGTCTAAACGTTCTTTTGTCTTGAGAATTAGGGTTTGAAAGGCATAGACCCTAATCGGCCCAAAATAGGGTTTTGATGATACATAAATACAAATTTGATAAGTAAAGTGTCTCAGTAAATGATTTCTAGTATTTTATGTGTAACTATGATTTGTCTAAAATTGGGATATGAGTTGCATATATATAATGTAAGCAACATTTGGAAAATATCAGAATTTTTGAAGAATATTCTAACCTGTTTATCGGCCGAGTTTCAAACTCGACCGATCACATTTTCTGAATGATATAGCAGTGTGGTAATTGAATTTTATCTTTTTATTGGTATATCCAATTGATCTCAAATTTTAAATGTGCTTGAAAAACACAATTTTAGACACTCTGTAAAATTGGCGTAATTTTTGGATGACTTTTGATCTCTACAGTGAGGGTGTCGGCCGAGTTTGTAACTCAGCCGAACCTGCTGCAGACTGCAATATAGCAGTGCACTGTTTCATTTTTAATTAATTATTGGTAACTTGAAATGATCTGAAATTTTTACTGGAGGTCTGAAACTTCATTAGAAACAACATATAAAATCTCCAGAATTTTTGGAGCTTCTGGTAGCTGTTTAATAAACGAATTACAGAAACTATTCTGAAAACTGAATTTTCAGCCAATATAATTAAAGATTGAGTGATGGGTTAATATGCTATTGACCCAAGCAACTCAAATTGATCTATATGATCGATCACACACACAATAATGCTATGATACTGATATGGACCAAAACCCTAGAATGATTAAAGTTGTAGTAGTTTAAGGGATATCACTAGTGATGTAACCGTGAATACTGGTATCTTTGTAAAATAAGATCTTGAGATATGTTCTATGAAAAGTAAACTGGCTCTGATAGTGATCTAGGGTTTTGAGGTAGATAATCTGAACGGTACATGAGCAATATGTAATGACTTAGAGAAAAGAGTAAGACATAAATCTAAAATATAACTATAAGAAAGTAGCATAGAAATCGGAGTATTATCCGATATATGATATAAAGATAGCTGATGAAGTTCATGTTTTAAGACATGGCGTCACTATCTTTATGATGTGACAATATATTATCACCCTGGTAAAGAGAATGTGGTGGCTGATGCTTTCAGCAGAAAGTCAAGTTCAACAACTAATGCATTCTCTATGGCAGGTTTCAATAGAGACCTGTTAGTAGAAATGTGGAAGTTGAACTTAGGCTTAGGGGTGACAACACAAAGTGATTTGATTGTATAGATGTAAGTTAAGCCTACTTCTTATGATCAAATTAAGGAACTACAATAGAGTGATGGTGGGTTAAACCAGATCATGCATGACATGATAGGAGGAAAAGAGACTAAAGTCTAAGTTTTTAGATGATAAGGTGTTGTATTAGCATGACATGTTGTGTGTACCTTGAGATAGTGTAAAATTCTTTTAAGGGGAAAAGGCTGAAAGAAAAGATTCTTATGGAAGTGTATGTATTGATGTATGCTATGCTTTCAGGAAACACTAAGATGTATATGAATCTCAAGAAGTTGAAATGGATGGTCAGATATGCAGAAGGATGTAGCTGAGTACGTGGTTAGAAGTAGTGTGTACCAGTAGGTTAAGGCTGAACCCTAGAAATCTATAGCTACCTTGTAATCTTTTTCTATGCCTGAATGAGAATGGGAACGTATCACAATGGATTTGTGATAGGGTTTCCCAAGACACCTAGAGGTTATGATTTGATATGAATGATTGTGTATAGACTAATTTAGTCTGCTTACTTTCTTCATATTAAGTCAACCTTTGATGTTTCAAAACTTGACTAAGATATACATGGATGGAATAATTAGGTTGCTTGGTAATCCAGTTTCAATCATGTCATTTTGAGAACCTAAGTTCACATCTAGGATTGTAGAAACAGTTGCATCGTGCTTCGGGCACAAAGATAAGATTCAGTACAATCTTTTCATCCGCAGACGGATGGTTAGTCTGAGAGAACCATTCAGACTCTTGAGTACATGCTAAGAGCATGTGTTTTGCTTTTCAGGGGAAGTTGGGAAGAACATTTAAATCTTATAGAGTTTGCTTAGTGTGAATGTTGAGATTAGAGATACACAACTGATAATGGTACGGTTTGATTATAAACCCAGGCAATACAAATTTGGTAAACCATTAGGTGCATGATTTCAAGATAGTAAGATAACATTAAAATATGCAAATAAATCTAGTTGCATGCTTCCTGTTATGTTAATGTGTGTGACTTAACATTTACATAAATTGGCACGTTTCTCTGAGATATCATTAGAAATTCTCAAGTACTATTAATTATTTATGTTATGATATGTAAGCAACTCTTAATTGAGTTATGTGATGCACAAACCAGGATTTTGGTTAATATGCACGTTCTTCGAGAAATTTCAGATAATTGAAAAATATTACAGATGGTTTATTATAGGTGAAGTAAATTACACTTATTGGTGTAATAAGATGTTCAATTACATGAATTCAGTATGTATGTGCCAAAATTGATTTGAGTTTGAGATATTTATGAATTTTTAATCTGCCTGCATGCATGATATAAAGATTACTCAGTAATTACAATGATTTTGAAATATACTGCTCTTCCAGTTTTAGAATGATACCGTATTGTGATTTGAATTGCAATCAAACAGATGAGATAATGGGAACCCTAAGAGTAGGGTGTTGCCATGTGATTAGTGAATGAGATAACCCTAAGAGTAGGGTGTTGCCATGTGATTAGTGAATGAGATAACCCTAAGAGTAGGGTGTTGCCATGTGATGAATGAATAAGGCAAATGAAACCCTAAGGATAGGGTGTACGATGAATCAAGTATTTTGATATCAATTCTCAGTATGATATGTAGTGATGTTTAACAGTTAAATTACATGATTTTATTTTAGTACCAAATTGACATGCATTCTATTTATTTAAAGAATTTTAGTTTGTCTGCATGTATACTATAATAATTTCTCGGTAATTACCATGAAGTGAGATACTGTTATAACAGTTCTGGAAAGACAATGTTTTATGGGTTGATCTGGAATCAGATCAGATGTGTCCTAAGTTAAGGGACCTATGCAGATGGTTGATCAGAGGATCAAGAAACTCACGAATTGTGAGGTACCATTAGTGATAGTTTTGTGGAGAAATCTTAACTTAGAAGAAGCCATGTGGGAACTTGAGTTTGAGATGCATAACAAGTCTCCTTTCTCTTTTAGGAATTTTGGGACGAAATTCTTTTAAGGGGAAAGGTTGTTATGACCCACTCCATGATTAACTAATAAACATCTCAATTAGTGTTGAGTATCAAATTAAATATCATGGATAATCAAAATAAGTTAATATGTGAATCAATAGTTGAGTTTGAATCACCTGAGGTGATTAATAATGTCAATGTTGATTATTTAGTACATTAAGTTGAATCAAGTAATCACAGTTGTAATTAGAGATTTGATCCAGTGAAATAGTCCTTTTAGCATGTTTTGCACTTTGAGGTTATAGAGAATTCCGTGCTTAAACCGTTGCAAGAAAAATCACTCGAAACCGACTTCTGAGTTAAAAGATATGGGCATTTGAGTGTTTTTGGACCTAGTTGTAATTTTCGGTTTTTGCTGGGTAAATTACACTTCGGCCCCCTCCGCGAACCTGACCCTTATCTCTTCTTCCCGATCAAATGAACAGAGCCGTAAGCGGCACACAGTGCGCCGACTGAGCAGCAGCGAGGGAGATCGTGTGAGGGCGATTTAGGGCGGATTAGCTAGCACTTGAGCTCTGTCCACCTCCGTCCTCCATTTCTCTACCCTTCACCTTCCTCCTTCCTCGCCCAACCACCTACAGCTTGACCTGCTGCATAGAGCAGCGCCAGCCAGCAGCCATAGCAGCCAGGAGCAGCTCGAACGGCTGCTATAGGGGAGGTCTCATGGGGCGACCTTTAGCCCCTAGCTATGTTTAGTTGCACTCGGCCTCCGTCCACCCTTATTCTTCCTCCTCTCTTTATTCCGTTAGCAACCTGCAACCCACCCTGCTGCTTGGGCGGCCAGAAGCCAAGCTGCAATTGCAGCAGCAACAAGGGCACCTCCTAGGGCATGCCTAGCAGCAGAGATAGCTGCCCGTGAGCTCCGAATCCAAGATCTCGGCGTGAATCCACAGCCTAGTCCTCAATGAGCACCATCTGAGCTCGATCTCAGCCTGTACGAAGAGACGTACTGTTCCATTGCTGCAGATTCAAATTGGGCTTATTCCAAGGTTGAAGACAACCCCGTGGACGTGTCTCCGGACGAATCCGGACATCGCAAACCTATGTGAGTAGGATTTCACCTTTTTATCAGTAATAAACTCATGCGTTTGAATATTTCCTGTCTGTGTGTCATTCGGCTGAATTGCGAATGATTCGGCCGAGTTTCTTTATTAGGACTAACGAACAACATTTTGATCGGCCGAATTGGATGTGATTCGGCCGAGTTTCCCTTTTAGGAAAATCAATAAGGGTTTGGATCGGCCGAGTTGCGGGTGGATCGGCCGAGTTGTCAGCCGATCGGCCGAGTTCCCAGTTTGGTCGGCCGAGTTCCAGAAGTGAGTAGTAGTTCATTCAGTAATCATTATTTAACTCAATTTAAATGTTTAATGGCTTCTGTATCAGTTAGTAAAATTTCTAAACAGTGTAGTACATACAATAGAGTACGTTAGTTTCATTGGAACTTGAAATGCTTAATATGCTTAGTGAAAATGATGAAATTTCTTGTATTATAGTTGCAGTGTATGTGCTGATTTAAAAATAGATGTTTAGCATTGAAAGTGGGTAAATGATACTGAATCATGTTTAATGATGATAAAGGATTTATATTTGCTTCATGTGTTATTCAGATTGTGCAATATGCATGAATTGTGATATTCCTGTTTGAATGTTTATTTGTTAATCAATTATTAGACTTAGGTGCCCTAACACCGTAGAACCCCTAAGAGGGAATCTGCAACTTAGGGGTGAAACTCGTGTTGCAACATCATCCTTGCTTGTGTCACGGACAAACGAGGAAAGAGAGGCAGTGTCTAACAACAATCGTGCTTGTGTCACGATGGCACTGGGAAAAAGAAAACATGGTTATCTAACACCATTCGTGCTTGTGTCACGAAGGTAACCCTGTGAGACTCTCCGCCGGTGTACTCAGGTTAAAGGAGGAGTCGGGTGCACTCAGAGTAGTGCTTTGAGGCCGTAGAGCCTATGTTTCTGGCCGAAGAGCCAGGGGTCCTGTGGCAGAGCAGGACTGGAGTCAGACTTAGCATTTCCCGGGTGTGTCGCTAAGTCTTGTACGGTGGGGTCGTAGCATGAACTTGCTGCGGATCTTTATATGCAGAGTACACTGCATATATTTAGGGCATAATAATAAAATGAATAAATAATCAAGTAGGTTCACAGTAAATTTATATAACTGTTCATTTACCTGAAATACCGGTTGATGCTTAGAAATGTGATTATTATCTGTATATCTGCTATGTCAATAGAACTGCCCTGTTTGAACTGTATATCTGTTTATTTTCAGTTAATAAACCTGATGAGTTGTTTAGTGATAGATAAGTGAAATGCTATTCACTGAGCGAGTAGGCTCATACCTCTACTCAAAACATTTTTAGGTTATCATCAGCAGCAGGAAATCAGAAGGATCGTTTCATCCTAACGCCTAGCTTGTAGAAGGAATATGTAGTAAGGAGTTAGAGGTCTCTTAGTCCTTTCCCCTCGATCTGTGGGACAAGGTGTGAGTGAGAGAGAGAATGTGTGTAAAGATGTAAATTAACTGTTATGCTTTATTTTATGTCGAACAATGTAATATGCTGTAGACTCTGTTTATATTGCTAGTCAGTTAATAAGATGCTTCCGCAGTTTGTTTAGTTTCATTTTACAGCATAACTCTGATAATCCTATTATTATCTTTAAATGTTTTTTAAAAAAAAGTGAAGAGTGATTGGCTTATGTGTGAATCCCATCCTGTCGTGTCCTAATTTCGTGGTTTGTGGTTAATGCGAAATTGGGGCGTGACACTTGGAGAGGCCTAAAGTGAAGTCCGAGGCTCCCTCAACCTACCCCTAGTAGCCAAAGCTCCATTGAAGCAAAGATGCCCAAGAATGAACAAAGAATCAAGTCAAAGTGCTGCAACAGAGACCATCACAACCGTGGTACCTCAGAACAGTCGTGCTGGCTCATCCAAAGTCAACAGAGTCACATTGAGGCAAAGCAAAAATCACCACGACCATGCCACTTAGAATGGTTGTCGTGGACTAACCCAGAACGACTGTGCCACCTTGCACGACTGTGCGACAACTAAAGCAGAATAGCTATGGAGCCAAGAACGTGCAGAGTGATCCAAGCCACCACTGCCATGCTACCCCAGCCCCACCACGGCTGTGGCGACCACCACGACTGTGCTACCTCGTGTACATTTTGACCAAGTTACTATGATTTTCCCCATTTCTGATCACAGTTTTTCCACACCACCATGATCGTTCTCACCCCTTCCCACCACAGTCGTGGTGACCACCACGACTGTGATACTCACAAAAACCTAGCTACTTTTGCACTATATTTCCCACTTTATCCCTAATTGACCTATTGCTTCTCCTACACCTTATATACCTAGGTGTTGGATGGAGCACGAGGTTAGCCACTCCTAGCTGCCTCCTATCACTCTATTTTTCCCCCTTAGCCATTTCCACTCATTACCACCTCCATTTCACTCCATTTCTCAATTTCCACCACAAAACCCCCCATTTCCAAGCCTTCCATCCACTTCCCACCATCATTCCACCCAAAAAACAAGGAGGAGGTCAACCTTGCAGTAGATGGAGAGGAGGATTCACTCATCTACTCTGAGCTCCATGGCTACTTCTTCCTCTTTCTCCTTTTTTTGTATTTTGCATTTCCATGAGTAGCTAGGCCCCTTTGGTGGGATGTTTGGGTTCAAAAATGTTACTTTGATACCATGTTGGGGGAAAATGATATGCAAACATTGTAATTTAGTTTGCTAATGATTATGTTCTATTTCTATTTCAAACTCACTCTTCATAAATTGCTTGTTGGTTTGTGCCTAAAATCACCTAGGAATTTAGGGAAATTGCTTATATGTGTGAATTTTGGGATTTGCTCCTAGGTCCAATTAATGGATCCCTAGCTAGCCACCCATCTTCCTACATGCCAATCAATTCTCCTAACCCCAGTTGAGAGATCTAAGTAGCTAGATTAGATGAATTTAGTGTGCTTAGCATGGATCTTTCTCAAGGCTAGAATGTGGGTGATGGGAGGCCTAAAACCTCACTTCCACTCCCATTACTAACCTCAGCACCTAATCATCATAATATCATCTAACATATAAACCTAGGCTTGTTTAGATTATAATTGAATTACACCTAAACCCTAACCCAATTGAGCCTCTCAAGGGTAGTAGGGGGTGTTAGGGACAAGTTCCCCTATACACAACCTAGCATATCCATGTCCAATTAGTAGTTTAGGATAATTCATTAGACTCTATCTTGTTGTTTGGTTTGGTAATCTAGATGGAATCATAATGTTCACATGTCACCCCATCTTAATTGATAAGTGGATCCCCTAGACAACCCACATTTCCCTTTATTGCTTTGAAACCTTAATTACCTTCTTGCTTAGCTAGTGTTAGCTTAGTTAGCTCTTTACTTGCTTAGTTAGCTTCTTGCCTTGTTCTTGGTTTGCTATTGATAGTTTAGGTCTTTAATTACTCTTATGCTTAGTTTGCTATCTTAGTGTAGTGTAGATTTCTTCTTGCCTACTTTAGTGTAGCTTGCTCATCTTCTTACTTCCCTTGTCTTTTCTTTCTTAGTAGAATTAACTGCCTGGTTAACTTAGGTTTTGATTCTTGCTTGTCCTCCTTTAATTTCTTGCTTGTTCATCATTAGTGTAATCATAAAATCAACCTTTGAACCCTTCAATCCTAGTCGCTGCAATAGGACCAAGCCCAAAAACTAACCTAGCTCTAGTGCCCCCTTTTCTCCCTATGGATCGACCCTATACTTGCCGCCCTCCTATACTAAGACATGACCCCATGCGCTTGCGGATGTGGTGTTTTGGTGTATGTGAGTATGTTTGTGTAGGCCCTTATAAATTTTGAAAATTATCCATCGTGTGTGTCTGTTTGCGGGGTTGCATCTATTCAAACTTCAATTGAGTAGTATGTTACACCATTGACAGGGATGCACCAAGATTTTTGGTGCCATTTTCGAGAAGAAAGGTGCTCAGACTATCTAGTTGGTTTTTCTTTGATATTTTCCTACATCCCTCATCATTTCTATTATTTGTTCTTTATTCTTTGTATTCTTCGTGCATATTGGTTTGCTAACTTGTTCTCTTTTTTTGGTTGTGCCTTGTGCATGTGACAAGTCACTCGTGGAAGGCAAGATGGAAGGAAAAAATGCACCTCACAAGACACTTCAAGATTACTTCATGCCTAACAACTAAAAATAGCCAATTGCTACCACAGTTGAGCAAATGCCAGAGGAGCAATTTGCCATCCCTCCAGGTCTTCTTGGGATCCTTCCTGCCTTCTACAGAATAGAAGATTAGAACCCCTAAAGCACTTAGACTCAGTTCTTGAAGGATGATCCACATTTAGGATGCCAACGACCAGTGATAACACAATCTGATTGACCTTGTTCTCATTCTCCCTCAAAGGTAAAGCCAAAGATTGGTATGATTCAAGGAGGGACTGTAAGGCCCCTAAACTTGCTTAATGAGTTGAATAAGCTTAATTATCATAATTGATTTCTTCTAACCCTATTTTAACCTTGTTATATGCTTTGAAATTATAAGACAAGCTTAAGTTTCAAATTTGGTCCAATTTGGACACTACTTGAGCAAGTTATGCAATTTTATGCACATTTTGGACTTTTCTACAATTTACCAAATTGAGAGGTTTATTTGCAATTTATCACTTACAATATGTTCTTGGATATTCTCTCATCATTCTTGAGCTTGTTTAGCTATGGTGCGCCTATTTAAACCTTGGTTTGAAGGTGTTTTCCTCAAGGGTATTTTAGGGTTTACCCCTTCATGGATGAGCTACCTTTACTAGCTATCAACTAATGAATTATTTGTTTTTCTTAGAAATTCAATAAACAAGGGATAAACATGTCTCTATGGATTGTGGGGCATCTTCTTGTGTGTGTGCTTGTATATTCTTAATAGTTTAAGGCAATGGACACTTGGAAAGATACTAGAACTTCAACTTTGTTTTCTTTATCTTAAAGTTTCATATACTTATCCCTAAGCGCCAAAATGAGCCATTTTCTCTCCACCACTTCCCTCCTTATATGAACCTTGTTCTCTCTTTGTGCTATTGCAAATTTCCTGTCCAAGGAAGAAGGAAGAGGGGATCTTCTTGGAAAAAGAATCTAGGGTTGCAATTGACTTCCTTTTAGGGTTCGAAAAGCTTCTTTCTAGTGATCTTGACATAAAAGAGTAAGAATCCCCTTCTTTCCTCCATTTATTTCTTTTTTATACTTCCTCCTACTTTTCTCTAGGTTGGAACCTTGTTTTTCCATGGTAGAAATTGCTCTAAAGCTCTAAAACCCTACCTTTCTTGCTCCTTATGCTTAGGGTTTGCTCATTTGATGAAGAAAGATGCTAGATGGACGAGTTCACAGCTTATGCTTGGATTTCCTACCCTACCTTCTCATGTTTTCTTCTGTTTGGGAGTTTATGTTCTAATTAGAGGCAAGTTTTATAACTTGCTCCACGTTTATTGCTTACTATAAGCTTGCTAGCTCATGTTCTTGCTTTTAAATGATGATCCATGCACTAAAAAGCTATGCTTGACTTGGATTTTGATTTTTATAATATTCCTTATTCTTATTTCAGTTCTAGATGAACCTGTGATCATGTGTACATTATTCCTAAGGTATAATATGACTTGTATCAGGTTGGTTTGACAACCTATGGTGCTAAGCACCTATCAACCAATGGTCAATTTTAGGGTTTTAAGATGATTTCTTCTATAAACCCATGACCCGATGATGGTACCATTGCAACAACCCTATGGTGTTGTCTTCATGACAACTGATGGTCGAGATCAAAGGTGTTGGATGATGGTGACAACCTGAAGTCACCCCCTTAGGTCAGGTTTTGGATCAATTATAAGTTTAATGATCAACCATTAAGTACCCTACTGATGTTATCAATCAATGATGACATTAGCTTAATATTTGATTCTCATTAATGAATATAGTGCTGATCTAACAACCTATGGTGACTTAATGGTCACTAATGATGGTGGATAAAGTCTCCAAAACCTATGGTGAGTTAATCATATAGTTGTAGCATCAATTAAGCCTTAGACCAATGGTTTCTTGGGTCACTTGATGAAATGGTTGAACCTATACTGTAATGGATGGTTTTAACATATGAACTTGACCCAATGGTCAAGACTTGATGTTTATTCCTCCAATAAAATGTAATGATGGATAATTTAATATGTTGGTCCTAATAATGTGATTTAGATGGTTTCCTTTATATGATCAACTTAAGGAGCTTACTTGTTGACAATGGATGGCTTGTTTTAAATGAACAGTCGATTGTGGGTTTTACCCTACTCTCAACAAAACCTTTATTGTTGTTAATCAAAGAATTTCTAGGGTTAAATGGTGACTTTTATAGATCACAACTCAATAACATCATATATGATTCATTCAAGGTGTTTACTTATGTAAACGACCAATGACTTTACCTTTTCAACATTTAATGGTTAGAAGTTGATGCCTCAATATTCCCATTGTTTTAGGTCAAGCCTATAGTGTAATGTTATTATTCTAATGATGAGAATTTGATGGTTCAATGCCTTAAACTTGTAGTATTACCCTTGCCATCGTATGATTATGATTGATAATCACCATAATGAATTAATGGGTAACCCTAATGAGGTATTGCTTGTTATACCTAGCTTTAATATAACTAAATGATGGTAATTGGGTATGAATAATCCTTGAATGACTAATACAATCATGGAGTACTCTATTATTGTTGTTGAAACATTAGTATGCTATAACCCGATGGTTACACCTTGATTTATGTGTGGGTTCATACTTGAGAATAGTAAGGAATGTGATGGTGATGCTTCACCTTATACATCCATGATCCAATGGGGATGCTGTGAGTTAGGGTTTGGGTATGAGTGATAATTAGTAACATCAATATAATTTATCTTGTGAACCTAACTCTAATGCAAATAGATAAATATGAGTAAACCTTCTTATATGATGGCATGATGGTGAAATAACCTTCTTAATATGATCATAACCTTAATGTGTTAATTGGTGGTTATCATGGCCACGTGTTGATACTTTCTTATGCTAAACATGTGCATTATGAATATGATGAGGGTTAATCATATCTAGATTCCTTGCATGTTGATGTAATAAAGGAATGTTCTTAATGTTAATATAACCCTGCCATGATTGTTTATGAATATCACCTAGCTCATTAATGCAATATTGTGTTGATCTGATGTATTATATGTAAGTGATGTTATTGCGCCTTGTTATAAGGCATGCGAAGATAATGATGATCTTGAAGGGAATAGTATGATGGCCTTAATGACCTTTGGGCATGGTTGATCCCTGAATGATGTGTAATCCTCTTGTGTTGATAAGGGTTGATACCCTGTGATACTGTCAAAAGGATTTATATCCTGTGATAGTATGATGGTCTTAATGACCTTTGGGCATGGTTGAGCCCTGAATGAGGTGTAATCCTCTTGTGTTGGTAAGGGATGGTGCCCTATGATATTGTGAAAAGGATTTATACCTTGTGATAGTATGATGACTAGTGTGGTCTCATGAATGATAAGTGAATAGTACCATGTGATGATGAGATGATAAATTATGTTTCACACATTTTATATCTTTAAAAGTTGTGATATTTATATGCTTGCTAGAAGTAAATTAGAGTTTGTATGTCCACTTGTTTGATGCAGCCATAATTCACCCAATTGGCATAACCAATCAAGTGCAACTCTAATCATGTAGTGCCATGTGTCGTAGAGCCATCTTCAGTGTCAGAACTTGATGGATGGTGAAACGAGTATTCCTAAGGAAAACTCAGAGCGCATATTGTTGAGTATGTGGGGGTGGCAAGTTGAGGATATATCCATATCATCCACAATGTAGGTTGTGGAGTATGACTATGGTCATGCCTCATACATCTGATGTGATTGAGGACAACTGTAGTTGTACCTCAGATTAGAAGGTTTTGTATACCCTGGTTTATAGTGTTGTGACATGTACCAAGGGCGGACTAGTGGTTAGCAGCTTGACTATATGTCACTGTGGTGGCAACTTTGACTGATATGTCACTTCCCTTTACTCATACTGACCAAGGGGAAGAGATCTTAGGATACCGACACTCCTAGATCTTGTACGGAACCGAATAGACCTTCGCAAGGGTCAGTTGGACTTTGGATGGTACGATTCCCAGTACTTAATAAAAGATGTAATACAATTGTGTAGCATATTTGTTTAGGGTTATACATGATGTTTCACATTGGATGATAACCCTTTTTTGTTATCTTTATGTAAGGACCCTGACCTGCATTTAGGGTTTACCCTGTTTGTTTTACTTAACCTTGGTGGTTTGATGCTTGCTAATCACCTTTGAGTGGTGATTAGGGTTTTTGTTGTGCTTTGTTGAGAGCTTGAGGGGCTACTTGCAAATAACCCAAGTCTAGGGTTTTGTGTGCAAGTTTGCCATCTTGTGAGATGTTTTCCCCTCTTTGCTTCCTCTAGGGTTGAGAGGAAGGCTTGGGCTTGTTGTTTGAGTTTCTTGGGCCTTGCTTGAGCTTGTTTGGGCCTTGAGGTGCTTTGTTTGGGCTTACTTGAGCCTTGTGTCGGCCAAGACCAGATTGTGTCACCCTAGGTTGGTTTGTGTCGACCTGGAGAGTGTGTGTCGCCCAGCAGAGCTGCTAGTTGTGTCTCCCATGTTGCTTGGTCCAACCTTGACCATGTTTGGTGGACACTTGGTATGTATCTTGGACAAGTGTCTCCTGGTGTGCTAGAGTGTTGGCTTGAACCCTAGGACAAGTGTCCCTTGGGTGGACGACACTTAGCATAGGTCTACCTTGGTTTCTCCTCCCCTTCTTTCTATATAGGTAGCTCTTTCCCTAACCTTAGCTTCCTTTGCTCTTTTGGTCTCTCCTCCACCTTGAGTGCACGACACTCCTCCCTCTCTTGCTTGTGTCGACCGAGACACTCTCCTGGAGTTGTAGTGGTGGCCGATCCCCTCTCTTGGATCAGCTTTGGTGGACGACATCCCTTGGAGCTTGAAGTGCATCTTCTTCCTTGGAGCTTGGAGCTTAAGGCGGGTTGCATAACTTCTAACCCTAACTCCTTTACCTCTAGCTATGATCTTGTTGCATGTTAGTAGTTGAGCTTAGATCCTTGCTTTTATACCTTGCTTATGTACCTTTTGTGGCCGATCCCCCTCTAGGGTTTAGGGTTCCTTTGTGCACCTTGCTTTCTAGGGTTTAAGGTTTCCTTGTGCTGGAGGTAGGTGGTGACCCCTGTTGGGCGACATCCTCTCTTGCCTTGATGATGGGCAATATCCTCCCTTAGTTTGGGTGTGTTGGGCGACACCCTTGTTCTTGTGATGGGCGACATGGTGGTGTTCTTTGAGTTGGTCGACATGGTGACTATGTTGGGCGACATGGTCCTTTGTTCTTGAGTTGGGCGAGACCCTCTCTTGTCTTGATGTTGGGTGAGAGGAGTGCCTTATGATGGGCGACATGGTGAGTGCTCTTGTGTAGGGCGATACATCTTGTTGTGTTGGTTGACATGGTGAGCATGATGGGCGAGATGGTCCTTCTTGTGTTAAGAGACATCCTCTTCCTCATGGTGGACGATAGACCTAAGTTTCTTGGGGGTTTGTTGGTGCTGGCCGATAGCCATGCATGGTGTGCTGGTCGATATCCATGCTGGCCGACACCTATGCTAGCCGATAGCCCTAATGGCCGATAGCCATGATGGGCGACAACTTTGAGTGGTGCTGGCCGATAGGGTTGGATGTGTGTCGGCCGATAGGCCATGATAGGTTTTAGTGAGGGTTGATAAGAGTTATGGTGAGAGTCTTGTAATCCTAGTAACGGTCCTTTGTGATGAGGAAGTGGTTAGCTATGCACCAATAAACGGTGGTGGTGTCTTGTTAGTAATAACAACAATGAGTATGATGCCTTGCAATAATAACAGTACTAATACTAGTAATGATGCCAATACTAATAGTGGGGGTAATGATGATAATGGTAGTAGTGATGATAATGAGGAAGGTAATGGTAATAAGATGCATGATGTGATCCTTATGCTTATTTGTTAATAATAAGGAAGATGATAGTAATGATGTTGATCATAATAATGATGACAATAATGATAGTAATGATATGCATGAAGTAATCCTTGTACTTAATTGTTAAATGAAAATGGTGTTAGTTACACTAGTAGCTTGCTCAATAATATGGTAATAATGATGATAGTGGATGGTGACATAATGGTAGTGGTAACAATAGTACTTGTTCTGTATGCTTTGACACCTTGATTACTTGTATAATCTTGAAATAAGAGTAAGCATGTGACTTGATCACCAAATAGTGTAATAATGGCAAGTAGAGTATCTTGAATGACATTTCATGATAGTAGCATATCCCTTATGATTGAAGCTATAATTATTGAGTATTCTAACCATGTAGGTGATGACTAGCCATGAAAGGGCTATGAGACACATGTGATGAGTAACATCACTTGGTAATTACTCTGATTAATGAGATAATATGCATAATGTGTTAAGTTCCATGATGATGATGTGAGCCTTGAGAGGCATTGACAGTACATGATAAGGGATTGAGATCCCATGGTATGTGATGATCCTCGAGATGGATCTGGATGGTTGGCAAGAGGCCAAGTGGTAACATGTGATGTTGGATCCTTGTGATGGATCAGGTTGATGTGATTAAATAATAATATAATGTTGTTTACTTTCCGTTATATCTTGCATGTTATACAACTTGGTTGAATCTTGCAATCCATCTAAAAGATACTAATTAATTACAATGAAATTATATCATGTAGTTGCCCTGGCCATAGATCCATCATCGTCAGGACTTGGTGATGGTGAAACAGGTTCTCCTACAGGTTAACCTAGAAGCGCATATTGTTGAATATGCGTAGGTTGCTCCTAGCCTGAAAATGAGGAGGTAAGAGTGTAACTTCGGTTACAGACTCATATATGTACATAGAGCATGGTGAATAGGCCCGTGTCTCAGGATATGTGATATGAGGAGCATGAATGCGTTCATGACTCAGAGCACGGTGAATAGGCCCGTGGCTCAGTTTTACTAGCGCCGAGACCTGTACCAAGGCGGGCTAGAGTGAGGGCAGCCTATGGAGCTGACCCTGTGGCTTAGACCACTTCAGCATGTGACTGCGGTCCTGCTTATGTTGTACTCGTGTACTGACCACGAGGTGGGAGGTCGTGGAGTCTGGCTCTTCCATTGACCTTGTATGGCACCGGCTTGGGTTTCGCAACCGAAGGTTGGATTTGAGTGGTACGATTCAAATCCTCAGGGCATAATAGTACGTAATACAACCGATTAGTATTTACTGCTTAAGATAAACACGTAACATTGGTTGAGGCCTTGTTTGTGTAATATCTTTGTCTTACAGATTATGTGACAATATGTCTTATCTTGATAAGCAGGTTATGTGACATTATATCTTGGTCTGTTAATCATGTTACATAGGGATACATCTTATCTTGCTAATCATATTCCTTGACATATATCTGGTTATATGCTTTTGTACAACTGGTAAGGTTGTCGGTAAGAATAATCTATTTTATATAGACCGCTCTTGTTATACCTGTTATTAGATATCTGTTGTTATAGTATATCTTGCTGAGGTTCTATAGTTGCGGTGGGGAGTTATGTTTCCCGCTGGGACAATTGTTCAATTGTCCCACCCCGTTGGTTTAACCCCTTTTTAGGTGGTCGAGGTAGACGTGGTCGTGGTCGTGGTGTTGCGGCCGAGCAACTTGAGGAGCATTAGAAGGCAAGCGTTGGATGTGCTGCTGTTTTGGATGTTTTGTAGTAGAGTCTAGAGTCATCCCTGTACTCTCAGGTCCTTGGCAGCGTTTTGACGATGTTTCATGAAGAACGATCGATGATGTTTGTATATCCTGATGTTGGCTGGATACGGGCCTTTATGTATATGAACAGGTGGTGAACTCATGTGATGGATGAGCAGCTGTTCTTGAGCTATGGACACATATCAGATCTCGTGTATATGTATATATATGACATGTTTCTGTGCAGGATGAGGACTGGAAAGTAATAGTTTCATAGTTTATCAGTTTTCCACAATCGGTTTTAATTAACCCATGTTTTCATAATCTGTGGTTATGGTGTTTTCCGCACGTTTTCGCGTAACACCTCGTTATCTGTGTGATAATGGGATGTGTTTCCACAAGTTTTGGTATCAGAGCTTTAGGTTCGCTAAGTCTACAGGGATTTAGGACTAGGTTGAGTTGTTCTTATGAGTGTCCAGGTTTTCTTACAATATCTTCTGCCCTCAGCGGAAGAAAAGTCAAGATGTCTAGAAACCATGAAGAACACTCTGCTGAGTACAATGATGCTGCATCGGTTGATGGAGCAGATGGACAGGCACGTGAAGATCGGGTGCCTGAGGTTCCCCAATTTAACCCAACCATACTTGAACACCCTGCTTACCAACAGCTTATGGGGCAGTTAATGGCTACGATGAATCTCATGGTTGAGCGATTACCAGTGCCTCCTCCGTGAGCACAGGTTCCCCATGGAGCAGCATCGGGTATTGGGAAGACCTTTGAGCGGCTTCGCCGAGTCGGAGCTTCAGATTATGCTGGAACGGCTGATCCAGCGGATGCAGATCTGTGGCTGACAAGTCTCGAGAAGGCTTTCCAGATCCTTGACATCCCCGAAGCAGACAAGGTAAAGCATGCTGTCTACCTTCTGAAGGGTAGTGCTGGTCACTGGTGGACCATCAAGGAAGAGAAGCGACCTGGTGAGGTGATCTGTTGGGAAGTGTTTCAACGTGAGTTCGTCACCAGATACTTTCCAAAGACGTATCTGGATGAGAAGGTGAGTCAGTTCGAGAACCTGAGGTAAGGAACGATGAACATCACCGAGTATGAAGCCAAGTTTATGGATCTGTTGAGGTTCTGTCCTCACATGGCGGCAACAGATGAGGAACGGATCAGACATTTCGAGAAGGGTTTGAGTGCTGAGTTGAAGACCCCTGTGTCTGCGTTGGAAAAGCGAGAGCGGTTTGCTACGTTCGTGGAATCAATTTGACGGATCGAGAGGACAGTACGGGAGAAAAGAGAGTCTATGTCCCTTAAAAGACCTGCTCAGTTTCAAGGACGAAGGTTCGGTGGCTTTAAGAAGCCTAGGTTTTCAACACCGTCAGCAATGAGAAGTGCTGGTGTACCATCTCAGTGGTCTCCGAGTAAAGGGAAGGGTTATGTTTCCTCACCGTCTAAGGCGCATAGTTCAGCTTCAGTGGCAGTAACAGGGCCAGCTAGGCCACGGTTTGAGGAAAAGGCATGTCATCTTTGTGGACAGGTCGGACATTGGAAGTTCAATTGCCCGAATAGAGATGTTGAAGTGACACAGCTGCCAAGGCAGAGTTTTCAGAGGTCAGAGAGACCACAGGCCAGTGGTAGCAGAGGACGAGGATGTGGTCAAGCGTCTCAAGTTGGATCGTCTGCTCAAGGAAGCAGAGGTCGTGGACAGCAAGCAACAGCTCGATTCTATGCCATGAATCAGCTGGAGGCGATAGTCAACCCGCGAGTGGTGACAGGTCAGATGGAGTTATTTCATTTTGATATGTCTTCTTCTTGCTTTATATCTGTTCTGGTTGACCCGGGTGCTACACACTCTTTTATCGCCTATAATATGCTTGAAAACTGTCATTTACCTATTAGCTGTAAGAAGGATAGCTTGTTGTTAGAAACCCCTCTTGATGGTTCCTCTTTGCTTCGAGAAGAGTGCACATCTTGTGTTTTGTCTTTCTCGGGACACCGTATCCAAGTGGATCTTATACCACTTGATATGCATGGTTTCTATGTTATCCTTGGGATGGATACCTTAGAGAGGTATAAGGTTGTCTTGGACTGTGGTTCCAAGCAGGCAGTGTTTGATGTCGCTGGAGAGAAGTGGATCTTCCAGGGAGGTAGGAAGATTCTTCCGACGTGTCTAGTATCAGCTATGGTGGCAGATAAGTTGTTACGACAAGGATGTGAGGCGTTCCTAGCTCACGTGGTGGATACCGTTGTGGTTACCAAGGCGAAAGGTCCTAGTCTCGAGGAGGTGTCAGTGGTTCGAGAGTTTGCAGATGTGTTTCCTGAGGAGTTTCCTGGTGTTCCTCCACCCCGAGAGATTGATTTCGAGATCAATCTGGTTCCAGGGACACAGCTAGTTGCACAGTCAGCATATAGGATGGCTCCAGCAGAGATGGCAGAGTTGAAGAAGCAGTTGTAAGAGTTGTTGGAGAAAGGTTTTATCCGACTGAGTACGTCGCCGTGGGGTGCTCCCGAGTTGTTTGTTAAGAAGAAGGATGGTTCGATTCGGTTGTGTATAGATTATCGGCAGTTGAACAAGGTCACGATCAAGAACAAGTACCCATTGCCGAGGATAGATGATCTGTTCGATCAGTTGCATGGTGCTACAATATTTTCGAAGATCGATCTACGGTCTGGATATCATCAGTTGAGGATAAAGGTAGATGACATACCAAAGACAGCTTTCAGGATGAGGTATGGTCATTTCGAGTTCGTGGTTATGCCGTTTGGGTTAACCAATGCACCTGCTGCTTTCATGGATTTGATGAACAGAGTGTTCCGTCCATTCTTAGATCAGTTTGTTGTAGTCTTTATAGATGACATCTTGATCTACAGTCGGGACAGGCTAGAGCATGAGCAACATCTTCGTCGAGCATTGACTCTTCTTCGTCAACATCAGTTGTATGCAAAGTTCAGTAAGTGTGAGTTATGGTTGGATGAAGTGACTTTCTTGGGTCATGTGATATCTGCTGAAGGCATCAAAGTAGATCCGAAGAAGGTGGAATCTGTTGCGGATTGGGAACAACCGAAGACACTGATAGAAGTTTGTAGTTTCCTTGGTTTGGCTGGATACTACCGGAGGTTTATCAAGAACTTCAGTGTGATCGCGTTGCCGATGACGAAGTTGACCAGGAAGGATGTACCTTTTGTTTGGGATGATCGATGTGAGCGAGCTTTCCAGAGTTTGAAGGAGAAGCTGACCAATGCTCCAGTGTTGATCTTGCCAGAGCCTGGGAATGGCTATGTTGTTTTCTGTGATGCTTCCAAGAAAGGTTTAGGTTGCGTGTTGATGCAGGAAGATCATGTAGTTTCTTTTGCCTCGCGACAACTCAAGAAGCATGAGGAGAACTATTCGACTCATGACTTGGAGTTGGCAGCAGTGGTTCATGCATTAAAGATTTGGAGACACTATCTGTATGGGGAAGTGTGTCAGATCTTTACGGATCATAAGAATCTGAAGTACATCTTTACGCAGCAAGAGTTGAACATGCGACAACAACGATGGATGGAGTTGATCAATGATTATGACTGCACTATTGAGTATCATCCTGGTAAGGTGAATGTGGTAGCTGATGCGCTTAGCAGAAAGTCTTCTTCTCTTTCTAAGGCACAATTGAGTTCTCTGATATGCCATAGGCGAGATATGTTTGTTTCTCTGAGATAGATGAATGTGCAGATAGAAGTTTCTTTGTTGTCTGGTCTTTTCACGTAGATGCAAGTTAAGCCTACGTTAAGACAATAGATCAAGGATGCGCAGTGGACAGATGATGCGGTACAGTTGATTAGATCAGAGTTCGACAGTGACAAGCGTGATGGGTTTCATGAGTCCGAGGATGGACTAGTTTGCTATCGTGATAGGATGGTGGTTCCAGATGCTGATGATCTGAGGAAGTTGGTACTTGAGGAAGCACATACGTAGATGTATGCGATGCATCCAGGTGTCACCAAGATGTATCATAGTCTGAAGGAGTTGTATTGGTGGCCCAGTTTGAAGAAGGATGTAGCTGAGTTCGTGGCAAGATGTGCGGTGTGTCAGAAAGTGAAGGCTGGACATCAGAAGCCGACAGGTACGTTGCAACCTTTACCGATACCGCAGTGGAAATGGGATCACATAACCATGGATTTCGTAGTTGGTCTACCCCGGACAACTAGGAATCATGATTCCATTTGGGTGATAGTGGTCAGATTGACTAAGTCTGCCCATTTTCTACCAGTGAAGACGACGTATACAGCTGAGAAACTAGCTCGAGTATATGTGGATGAGATAGTACGTTTGCATTGTGTGCCGGCAACAATAGTTTCTGACAGAGGTCCTCAGTTTACGAGTCATTTTTGGGAACAGTTGCACAAGGTGTTGGGAACGCAGTTGAGGTTCAGTACAACTTTTCACCTGCAGACAGATGGACAGTCTGAGAGGACTATTCAGATTTTGGAGGATCTTCTTCGAGCTTGTGTTTTACAGTTTCTAGGCAACTGGGATGTACATCTGAGTTTGATAGAGTTTGCCTATAACAACAGTTATCAGCGGAGCATTGACATGGCTCCTTATGAAGCTTTGTATGGAAGGAAGTGCAGATCTCCTTTGTGTTGGTATGAATCAGGTGAGTATCAGCTTTTGGGTCCTGAGTTAGTTCAGCAAACGACAGATAAGATCAAAGTGATACAGCAACAGTTGAAAGTGGCATAGGACAGGCAGAAGTCTTATGCAGATAATCGCCGGTGACCTTTGGAGTTCCAGGTAGGAGACAAAGTGTACCTTAAAGTCTCGCCGTGGAAAGGTGTGCTAAGGTTTGGACGGAAGGGTAAGTTAGCTCCCAGGTATATGGGGCCTTACTCAGTCATAGCACGTGTTGGCAAGGTAGCTTACGAGTTAGAGTTGCCTCCAGAGTTGCACAGGTTGCATCCAGTGTTTCATGTCAGTATGCTGAAGAAAAGTCATCCGGATTCAGGTACAGTGATACAGCCAGTTGAGGTTGAGCTTGATGCAGATGTGACCTACGAGGAAGGTCCTATGGCGATCCTTGACAGAAGGATCAAGAAGCTGAAGAGGAAGGACCTGGCTCTTGTGAAGGTTCTTTGGCAGCGTCGTGGCGTTGAGGAAGCCACATGGGAGCTTGAGGAAGAGATGAGGAGGAAGTATCCCTCGCTTTTCTCTTCGGATTTCGGGGATGAAATCCCTTAAAGGAGTTTAGATTGTAAGGACCCTGACCTGCGTTTAGGGTTTACCCTATTTGTTTTGCTTAACCTTGGTGGTTTGATGCTTGCTAATCACCTTTGAGTGGTGATTAGGGTTTTTGTTGTGCTTTGTTGAGAGATTGAGGGGCTACTTGCAAATAACCCAAGTATAGGGTTTTGTGTGAAAGTTTGCCATCTTGTGAGATGTTTTCCCCTCTTTTCTTCCTCTAGGGTTGAGAGGAAGGCTTGGGCTTGTTGTTTGAGTTTCTTGGGCCTTGCTTGAGCTTGTTTGGGCCTTGAGGTGCTTTGTTTGGGCTTGCTTGAGCCTTGTGTCGGCCAAGACCAGCTTGTGTCTCCCTAGGTTGGTTTGTGTCGACCTGGAGAGTGTGTGCCACCCAGCAGAGCTGCTAGTTGTGTCGCCCATGTTGCTTGGTCCAACCTTGACCATGTTTGGTGGACACTTGGTATGTATCTCGGACAAGTGTCTCTTGGTGTGCTAGAGTGTTGGCTTGAACCCTAGGACAAGTGTCCCTTGGGTGGACGACACTTAGCATAGGTCTACCTTGGTTTCTCCTCCCCTTCTTTCTATATAGGTAGCTCTTTCCCTTGCCTTAGCTTCCTTCGCTCTTTTGGTATCTCCTCCACCTTGAGTGCACGACACTCCTCCCTCTCTTGCTTGTGTCGACCGAGACACTCTCCTGGAGTTGAAGTGGTGGCCGATACCCTCTCTTGGATCAGCTTTGGTGGATGACATCCCTTGGAGCTTGAAGTGCATCTTCTTCCTTGGAGCTTGGAGCTTAAGGCGGGTTGCATAACTTCTAACCCTAACTCCTTTACCTCTAGCTATGATCTTGTTGCATGTTAGTAGTTGAGCTTAGATCCTTCCTTTTATACCTTGCTTATGTACCTTTGGTGGCCGATCCCCTCTAGGGTTTAGGGTTCCTTTGTGCACCTTGCTTTCTAGGGTTTAAGGTTTCCTTGTGCTGGAGGTAGGTGGTGACCCCTGTTGGGAGACGTCCTCTCTTGCCTTGATGATGGGCGATATCCTCCCTTAGTTTGGGTGTGTTGGGTGACACCCTTGTTCTTGTGATGGGCGACATGGTGGTGTTCTTTGAGTTGGTCGACATGGTGACTATGTTGGGCGACATGGTCCTTTGTTCTTGAGTTGGGCGAGACCCTCTCTTATCTTGGTGTTGGGCGAGATGAGTGCCTTATGATGGGCGACATGGTGAGTGCTCTTGTGTAGGGCGATGCATCTTGTTGTGTTGGCTGACATGGTGAGCATGATGGGCGAGATGGTCCTTCTTGTGTTAAGAGACATCCTCTTCCTCATGGTGGATGATAGACCTAAGTTTCTTGGGGGTTTGTTGGTGCTGGCCGATAGCCATGCATGGTGTGCTGGTCGATATCCATGCTGGCCGACACCTATGCTAGCCGATAGCCCTAATGGCCGATAGCCATGATGGGCGACAACTTTGAGTGGTGCTGGCCGATAGGGTTGGATGTGTGTCGGCCGATAGGCCATGATAGGTTTTAGTGAGGGTTGATAAGAGTTATGGTGAGAGTCTTGTAATCCTAGTAACGGTCCTTTGTGATGAGGAAGTGGTTAGCTATGCACCAATAAACGGTGGTGGTGTCTTGTTAGTAATAACAACAATGAGTATGATGCCTTGCAATAATAACAATACTAATACTAGTAATGATGCCAATACTAATAGTGGGGGTAATGATGATAATGGTAGTAGTGATGATAATGAGGAAGGTAATGGTAATAAGATGCATGATGTGATCCTTATGCTTATTTTTTAATAATAAGGAAGATGATAGTAATGATGTTGATCATAATAATGATGACAATAATGATAGTAATGATATGCATGAAGTAATCCTTGTACTTAATTGTTAAATGAAAATGGTGTTAGTTACACTAGTAGCTTTCTCAATAATATGGTAATAATGATGATAGTGGATGGTGACATAATGGTAGTGGTAACAATAGTACTTTTTCTGTATGCTTGGACACCTTGATTACTTGTATAATCTTGAGATAAGAGTAAGCATGTGACTTGATCACCAAATAGTGTAAGAATGGCAAGTAGAGTATCTTGAATGGCATTTCATGATAGTAGCATATCCCTTATGATTGAAGCTATAATTATTGAGTATTCTAACCATGCAGGTGATGACTAGCCATGAAAGGGCTATGAGACACATGTGATGAGTAACATCACTTGGTAATTAATCTGATTAATGAGATAATATGAATAATGTGTTAAGTTCCATGATGATGATGTGAGCCTTGAGAGGCATTGACAGTACATGATAAGGGATTGAGATCCCATGGTATGTGATGATCCTCGAGATGGATCTGGATGGTTGGCAAGAGGCCAAGTGGTAACATGTGATGTTGGATCCTTGTGATGGATCGGGTTGATGTGATTAAATAATAATATAATGTTGTTTACTTTCCGTTATATCTTGCATGTTATACAACTTGGTCAAATCCTACAATCCATCTAAAAGATACTAATTAATTACAGTGGAATTATATCATGTAGTTGCCCTGGCCATAGATCCATCATCGTCAGGACTTGGTGATGGTGAAATAGGTTCTCCTACGGGTTAACCTGGAAGCGCATATTGTTGAATATGTGTAGGTTGCTCCTAGCTTGAAAATGAGGAGGTAAGAGTGTAACTTTGGTTACAGACTCAGATATGTACATAGAGCATGGTGAACATGCCCGTGGCTCAGGATATGTGATATGAGGAGCATGAATGCGTTCATGGCTCAGAGCACGGTGAACAGGCCCGTGGCTCAGTTTTACTAGCACTGAGACATGTACCAAGGCGGGCTAGAGTGAGGGTAGCATATGGAGCTGACCCTGTGGCTTAGACCACTTCAGCATGTGACTGCGGTCCTGCTTATGTTGTACTCGTGTACTGACCACGAGGTGGGAGGTCATGGAGTCCGGCTCTTCCATTGACCTTGTATGGCACCGGCTTGGGTTTCGCAACCGAAGGTTGGATTTGAATGGTACGATTCAAATCCCCAGGGCATAATAATACGTAATACAACCAATTAGTATTTACTGCTTAAGATAAACACGTAACATTGGTTGAGGCCTTGTTTGTGTAATATCTTTGTCTTGCAGATTATGTGACAATATGTCTTATCTTGATAAGCAGGTTATGTGACATTATATCTTGTTCTATTAATCATGTTACATAGGGATACATCTTATCTTGCTAATCATATTCCTTGACATATATCTGGTTATATGCTTTTGTACAGCTGGTAAGGTTGTCGGTAAGAATAATCTGTTTTATATAGACTGCTCTTGTTATACCTGTTATTAGATATCTGCTGTTATAGTATATCTTGCTGAGGTTCTGTAGTTGCGGTGGGGAGTTATGTTTCCCGCTGGGACAATTGTTCAATTGTCTCACCCCGCTGGTTTAACCCCTTTTTAGGTGGTCGAGGTAGACGTGGTCGTGGTCGTGGTGTTGCGGCCGAGCAACTTGAGGAGCAGTAGAAGGCAAGCGTTGGATGTGCTGCTATTTTTGATGTTTTGTAGTAGAGTCTAGAGTCATCCCTGTACTCTCAGGTCCTTGGCAGCGTTTTGGTGATGTTTCATGAAGAACGATCGATGACGTTTGTATATCCTGCTATTGGCCGGATACAGGCCTTTATATATATGAACAGGTGGTGAACTCATGTGATGGATGAGCAGCTGTTCTTGAGTTGTGGACACGTATCAGATCTCGTGTATATGTATATATATGACATGTTTCTGTGCAGGTTGAGGACTGGAAAGTAACAGTTTCACAGTTTATCAGTTTTCCAAAATCGGTTTTAATTAACCCATGTTTTCATAATCTGTGGTTATGGTGTTTTCTGCACGTTTTCGCGTAACACCTCGTTATCTGTGTGATAATGGGATGTGTTGCCACACTTTACATAAAGATGATGCTTAGTGCAATTAAGAGATAGTATATATATACTTAGGTTGTGGATATGATTAAGATTGTAGATTCATACATACAGTAGCCATAATTATGTTGATAACTATACTACTAATGCTGATTATAATCATGATTCTAGCTATCTCATGTTGTTAGTTATGTTTAGCATGCTAGCCATGGCTTTGTAACTAGAGATGCATTACTGCTAATCATGCTTATACAGATAGTTGTGCTTATGTTGTTAGATCTTCTTATGATGTTGATATGTTCAACCAATTAGACATGCTCATGTTGTTATCCATGCTTATGTGGCTATACTTATTCATAATGATAGAGATTCTATGTTACTAGAGTTGCTCATGATGCTAGATATGCATATGCTACTGAATTGATTATATTGTCAACAAGATAAAGGATGGCAGTCTGGCTAATGATGATAGTTATTATCTACTCCTTTATGTATTTTGTTAATCATCAGTACTGCTGAGCTTATTTGTTATATCTGATTAAACTACTTAACTATTTAATTACTTAAAAATATTGTAATCAATAAAAGTTACTGGAGGTTATCTCTTACTGGGACATGGGTCTCACCCTTGTAGTTCACCAAATTTTTTTGTAGGTAATCGGAAGTGATGAAAACAAACATGTGGCAGCAAAGAGGAGCTATAGTAATGAATCTTTGAGAAAGTTGATTAGATGTCTAGTGTGTCCTAAAGCCGTCCATGTACTCTCAGGTCCGGGCAGGAAAAGTTTGTATATGGTGTTTCAAATGAATTGGAATTTTGTTAGCATGTTAATGCTTATTTGTGTGGCATATACAAATATTGTTCTCCTGTGTATATATGTTGTGGCTAAGGCAATAGAACAATTTTTATCAAATTCTTGTCATAGTATGGATACAAGAAAGATATTGGGCTCTTATGCAAATGTTTCTGAGTGGGTGTTGATGTTGAAATCAGTTTAATTTTACCCATATTTTTGGGCATGTCGTTAATTGGTGATTGATTGTGTTTTATGTTTTGAGTAATCTCATTTAGTGTAACGGGTTCTCACAGGGACATAATGAGTTGGGAAATGATAAAGAATGCATTTTTAAGGCAATTCTACTATATAGAAAGGTCGACACAAATGTGGCATGCCATAGTGAGTTTTAGTCAAATGGGCAGTGAGCAGTTTCCCATTGCTTAAGAGATATTTAAGAAGATGTTGAGAGAGTGACCACACCATGAGATCCCTTTGTGGCATCTAGTTTAGTCCTTTTATTCCCTTCTATCTCCAAAGAGCCAAACCTCAATAGATTCTGCTTATGGAGGGGTTTTCATGGCTAGGCCACCCGAGGAGATATGGCCCTTGTATGAGTAGTTGATAGAAGGTTCAAGAATCCAATATTATAACATGATGAATAACGGTGCCCATGCCTTTGGTGTGACATCTCCAACTCATAATGACTCAAGTGATGAAGATTCTTGGTGACATGGCGAGCTTCATGAAAAACCAAGTGACAAATGTTCCTTGCCACTCGGTCAATTCTATTGAGTTCTATGGTGAAGAAAAGAAGACACCTCACTCTTATAGCTACCAGGAACCACAAAGTCCAAGATACAACTCAAGGTTTGAGGAAGAGGTTCTCTCTAGATTGAAGAGATTTGATGACATACAAATGAACGTCACAAGGCTTGAGGAGAGGATAGAGAAACTATCTTCCATAATTGCTCTCCAAGAAGAAAAAATGTCTTCAAAACCCCTCTTGAGTTTCAATGAAGAAAGTGGACCAATTCCTTCTTCACATGTTTTATATAGTCCACCTCCCATGCAAGTGCATCCCATATACCACTTTCAAGGCAATCCCAAGCCTTACACTCCTCCTCCCCCTCCATCTCTACAACTTTCTCAACAATTCACCTTCCAACATCTATTCTCCCCTCCATCTCAATTTCAATACCAAGTACCACCTCCACCTCCACCTCCTCCACAACCACAACTAGCTCCCCCTCTCCACGAAGTGCTGTGACAGCTCCAAGGAGTGGGAAAACTTTTGAGCAGCCCACAAGTCAAAAAAAGGTTGATAAAGCAAAGAAAAGGAAGCCAAGTGGTGATACTATGATTGAGATTGCCGAAGATGATTATGTGACACCGCCAGTTGATTTTGGGATACCATGTGATCCACCTCACACTCCATTTGTAGATCCCACCATCCCTAGTGTTCCATCTCATGTTACTACAAGCTAGGCCAAAGCAAGTGAGCCACCATTCATTTAAGCATTAGATGTGCCACCGGAAGTAAGGAGAAGACAAAAGCACATTGTTGACATTCTTGAGGTGTTTCACCAAGTGAAGGTCAATATTCCATTCTTGGATGCTATCAAGAAAATCCCATCATATGCCAAGTTTCTTAAGGACTTATGCACTGTGAAGAGAAGGTCAACAAGGAGAATACCAAAGAGAGTGAAGTTGACTGAACAAGTGAGCTCTATCATCCAACACTCACTTCCCATGAAGAGGAAAGACCCAGGAGCCCCACTCATACCTAGTTACATAGGGGAAATCACACACATAGATCCTTACTTGCTTTGGGGTCTAGTGTGAATTTGATTCCATATAATGTCTATGTGGAGCTGGGATTGGGCAAGTTGAAGCCAACACATTGCACTCTCCAATTGGCAGACCGTTCCATAAAAGTGCCTAGAGAAAGAGTGGATGATGTTTTGGTAATGATAGACAAAGAAAATGGCATAGTGTTCTCGACGAATTTCATTGTTCTTGATATGGAGTCGAGGATAGGAAGATTCTTATTATCTTGGGAAGACCATTCTTATCTAAAACTAATGCCAAGACACATTTCCGCAGTTGCATAATGACAGTCTCATTCATGGACATGAAGATACAAATCAAAATATACAAGTCCTTAAACCAACGAGTTCGAGGTGAGGATATTGGATATGGTCACTTCAAGAGTCTGATTGATCATTTTGAGAGGAGAAGGTCTAGATGAAAGGTTTGATGATAGTTTTGGTGATCAAAGGGATGAGGAGCATCGGTTGAATGCAAATGAGATATGCATTTATTGCAAGAATGGGCACATGAGGATGCTAAATGGATGAATGATTGAAGAATCTTCAAGAAGCCCACCTGAAGGCATGAAACTCAGTGCTTGTGGGAGGCAACCCACCTAGTTTGGGAATTTTTCACCCAACCTTCCTTTTTTGATACTTTTGGTTATTTTCACACTTTTCCAAGAAAACAAACAAACACACACACACACACACTTGTTTTTAGTAGTTTTTGTTTAGTTTTAAAATGTGCAGGTGCAAATAGGTTGAAATGAGGAAAATTAGATGAAATTTTGACAAGTAATACATGAAAAATCATTTTGGATCCAAGATTTGACATTTTTATGAAATTCAAATGTGGAACAACTACAACAGTACTCACCACAGCTGTGGTGACATGGAACGGCCGTGGTGTGTACTCACAATCAATAGAGAAATTGAGGAGAATCAAAAGAATTCAAAATTTGAAGAATAGACCCAGCACAACCATGGAAGGCAGTGCGTTCGTGTAGCCACCTAGTAAGAACAGCCGTATGGGGTAACATGATCGTGACGTAGGTGAGACACCACAGCCATGCTGCAACCCGACTCCAACACTTAAGTCAGCAATTTGCAACATTTCCAAATCAGTTCTATTTTCACTTTTTCATGAACAACATGACCGTTCTCCATGATCCGGTGGTCACACAACACCTCCCATCCATCCTTCCACCCACGAATCACCACCAAATCACCCCCAATCCATCTCAAATCAATCCTCCATCATTTCTACTACCTTAGTATCCAGATTCCATCCATTTTCATCCATAAATGCCCCCATTTCTCTCCAATCCGCACCAACAATCCAGTTCTTTGGAGAAAACCTAAAATTCACGTTCCTCCACCAATTTTAGTCCAAGATAAAGAAAATGGCTAAGAAAGTCATGGCTAGGACCAAGGATGTGATATCCCATGGATGCCGGCCCAAGAATGCACCATCTTTGGCTCTATCAGAACCTCTATCCCTTCCACCACCATCGACAACCTCCAGTTCACAAGGAGAATCACCCCACATGGCAGCGTCAGTGGATCCCATGATGGAGGAGTCCCTTAGATAACTAGTGGAGGTGGGATGGCAGCTCGACCATCAGTTTCAACAGCCCGACCATCGGTTTTAGCGGCACGACCTTTGACATCTACAACACCGCAACCACAACCACAACTGAGAGCATGAAGGTGGCTACTGATATATGATGGAGATGAAACAATGCCTGATGAACAACAAGAGGATGTACTTGAAGCACATCATGAGGCAAAACCTGAGGGTAAGAGCAAGAAGGTGAAGAAGCAAAAGCACTTGGAGTGACTGACACACTGAGTGATTGTCACTCACTACGCTTGCCAGGAGACGATAGAGACTTTGCGTATCTTTGATTTTTTAGGATATCTTGGATCCAATTGGGCTATTTGAGGTGTTGACCATAGTTCAAGAGACCTATGTGGAGCTTACACAACAACTCTTTACAATCCTAGATAAGGTCTCACAGGATGCCATTAGTGTCACTTTGGGGAATATCACTTACCTTATCACTACATCTTTTCTTAATGGCATTTTCACTCCTACCCCTGAGGTGGCAGAATTACCTGATCAAGGAGTACATATAATGAAACCACTATGAACTATACAACAATGTGGAAGAGGTTACAAGGCAAAGTATCTTTGTGGCAAGAAAATCAAAGACAAGTCTGATTCACAATCATGTCTTGAGATACATTCAGAAGGTCTTGGCGAACACCATCTTTGCCAGATTTGAGAATCAAGGTAGTTGTACCAAGAAAGACCTCTTTGTATTGGGATGGATGGTACAAAGCAAACGTGTCTCATCATTGATCACATGAAGACAATCCCATCCGAGAGAAAGAATCCTTTTATTATGGGAGGGATTGTGACTTCCATTACTTTGGCCCTGGAGCACGATGTATCTGGCTACACCAAGGTAGAAGGAGGGAAGCTCATTGACCTGCACTACTTGACTCGCTCATCTATGATTTTAGTGATCAATCATAAGATTTTCTACTAGGTCAACCCTCCTTATGCAGGGGTTTCACTAGAGCTCCCCTACCATGCCACACCTCTCCTAGAGGGATGTGGTCCATCTTCAGATTTTTTAGACATATGAGGAGGTGGGAAGAGTATCACCCTAGAGACACATGGCATCAACAACCTAGAGATCTGCTGGAAGGACTTGGAGAGTCATAGGTAGCTGCCAAGAGGAGGAGGATAAATGATGAGCGAGACACACACAGGGTGAGGCGATGTGAGACGGAGACATCACAACAACCACATCAGCCCACAACGAACACATATGACATGTCCACTATACAAAGGATTCTAGGATAGGACTGCAATGGCTGTGAGTAAGAACCCCAAGATATGAAACAAATGAGTTGTGGTTCACTCCATATGGATTTCCTACATGATCGAAATCCACAACCAATTTGGGTCCATTGACCCTTTGCTGTATTAACTTGTTCATCATTGTGATGCCCCTCACTTTCTCAATTTTCTTTTGCTGCTCATCAAGTGCTATAATTTCTTCAGGGGGTACATCAACAACCTAAAATTTGATAAAAAACACACTTACATGATATAATTATAAATGAACATATAGATAGAAACCTCAGGGATATATTCTTAAAACTTACATTGTTAGGCGGCGCAAGCACGTCCTCACCCTCACGATGATCATCAACATGGTCATCATGGGAATGCTCAGTTATCTAAAAGTTTACATTCAAATTATAAATTTCACATTGTAAAGTAACACTAATTGTAAAGTAACACTAATTGTAAAGTTCACATTGTAAAGTACACATTCACATTATAAATTCACATTGTAAAGTTCACATTCACATTGTAAAGTAATTCACATTGTAAAGTTCACATTCACATTGCAAAGTAATTCACATTGTAAAGTCCACATTTACATTGTAAAGTTCACATTTAGAAAAATAAAACATATATAAAATATAAACATTCATGCCTCTAATATTGTGATCTTTTATCAATTAACAATCCTTCATTGTGATCCCCGCGAAAATACAAGTCATTGTGATCCCCAGCTTCATTGTTTGGTGGTGTTGGCAACCCAATTGAGAATGGACTGGAGTCAACATACTTATCATAGTTCTCTTCTTCATCTATAGGATCTTCAATGAACTGTCTTTTACCATGAAGAACAACCGACCATTTATCATTTGCAGGATCATCGATATAAAATACTTGTTTCACCTGTGATGCCAATATGAATGGTTCACCCTTCTCACCAATCTTTTCAAAGTTCACTAACGTAAAACCCAATTCATCCATTATAACTCCTTTGTTGTTGTCAACCCAATTACATTTAAAAAGCAAAATTCTGAAATCTACATAGCCAAACTCCCATGTCTTCAATGACACCGTAGTATGACATTTTAGCTTCATGTGGACTCTTATCCTTTACACTTGCAAAAAACAATGAAGACGCTTGAAGGGTGACCCCACTGTTTTGGACGACACTCTTATCATCTTGACACTTTGTGTATTATGAGAATCCATTTATGTCAAACCCTTCATAAGACATAACATTCAATTTTGGTTTAAAGGCGAGGCATTTGATGGTTTCAGTAAGATTATTTGGTGTTTGAGATAGTTGATGTAAGAATTTATCTTCAAACTACTTAATAAATGTCTTGTTATGCTTTCTAGCAAGCCACATTGAATTGGATCGAGGATATTGTCTCTTGATGAAATTGGTATGTTCCTCTATATAAACACTCACTTCATCGATGTTGTGTAAAATATACAAGTGACCTTGCTCCAACTACTCACGGCAGATTACTTTCACCCGTGATCCCAAAATTCCTTTGCCAAAATGCTCCTCAATATTCTTGTCATTCACATGAGCGTCATTAGCACTCAAAAAGTCATTGCAAAAATCCATAACCTCTCTCGCCACATAACCCTCAATAATACTCCCTTCAGGCCGATAACAGTTTCGAACATCACCTTTAAAAATGCTCATGTATTGTTCAAAGGGATACATCCAATGCAAGAAAACTGGTCCCAACATTTTCACTTCCCTAGTCAAGTGGACAACAAGATGCACCATGATATCAAAGAACAAAGGAGGAAAATACATATCAAGCTGACATAGGGTAACAACCACTTCTCTTTGTAATTTATCGAGAGTATCAGGGTCAATAACTTTGCTGCACAGACTGTTGAAAAAGAAACAAAGTCTGGTGATTGCAAACCGTACATGCTTCGACAATATAGATCGAATTGCCACATGCAATATTTGTTGCATTAGAGTGTGACAATCATGAGATTTAAGACCTATCAACTTTAGATCTTCATTGATACCAATGTACGGATGTTGGATGAGTAACCCTGTGGCACCTTAACATTTACCAAGCATTCACAAAAAGCTTTCTTCTCCTTTCTAGACAATGTGTAACAAGCGGGAGGTAAGTATGTTCTTTGATCACTACTAACTACTTTTGTTAATTCTGTCCTTATTCCCATTTCACATAGGTCCATTTTTTATTTTATCCCATATTTAGTCTTACCTGGCATATTCAACAGAGTACTGATGACACTATCACATACATTTTTCTCAATGTGCATGACATCGATACAATGCCTGACTGTCAAAGAACTCTAATAAGGAAGATCCCAAAATATTGACTTCTTCTTGAATAAAGACATGTCACTCTGTGTGGCCATCGTACATTGTGATCTCTTACCAAATTCATTGGCGATGTCTTTTACTCTTTCATAAACATCCACCCTGATATAGGTTTAGGTGCACTCTGTTCCTCATTCCGTCCATTGAATGCTTTGCGCAACCTATGATACAGATGAAATTTTGGAAGAAACCTTCGATGACCAAGATATACAGTCTTGCCGCCATGTTTTATTCGTATTGAATCAGTGTTCTCTTCACATATAGGACACACTTTAGATCCTTTGACACTATATCCAGACAAATTCCCATACGCTGGAAAGTCATTCATAGTGCAAAACAACATAGCGTGCAAACGAAATGTCTCTCTTCGTGAAGCATCATAGGTCATCACACCTTCACCCCAGAGCTTCTTCAAGTCATCAATCATAGGTTCAAGATAAATGTCGATATCATTTCCAGGTTGTTTAGGGCCCGATATCAAAGACGACAACATAAAATACTTATTTTTCATACACAACCAGGGAGGAAGATTGTATATAACAAGCATAACTGGCCAAGTGCTATGTTGGCTGCTAAATGTCCCGTACAGATTCATCCCATATGTACAAAGCCCAAGTCTTAGATTCCTGTCTTCTTCACCGAATTCAGGGTACAATAAATCAATCTTCTTCCACTGTGGGGAATCAGACACATGTCGTAGGATCCCATCATTATTTTTTTTAACATCTGCATGCCACCTCAAATTCTTCACATCTATAGGATTGGCAAACAAGCGTTGAAACCGTGGTATTATAGGTAGATACCACATCACCTTGGTAGGAGAACCAATTTTGGACTCCCCCGAAGTCGTCAATTTATACCTTGACGCACCATATTTTGGACAATCTTTCAAATCCACATAGCCCTTTTGAAATAATACACAATCATTCAGGCATGCATGTATCTTCTTGGCCTCCATTCCCATTGGGCACAACAATTTCTTTAACCGGTATGTTGAGATTGGCAGCTCGTTTCCTTCAGGAAGAATTTCTTTCAACAAAGACAACAATGACGTGAAGCTTTTTTCGCTCCATCGATTGTTAGCTTTTAGTTTATACAATCTCAACACAGTGCTAAGCTTCGTAAACTTACAACCTGTGTATAACAGTATCTCAGCATCATGCACAATGTTTCTAAACATGGGAGGTGGATCAGTGTGCTCTACCCCACAACTATCCAACATCGCATCAACGATGTCTACTGGAATTGGTTCGTTCACATCTACATCATAGAAGACAATTTCTTCTTCCATACAAGCACTGCTATCGACATCCATTGATTTTAGGTTTGAAATCTCTCCATGCCAGTGCCATTCTGTATAGCCTTGTACAACCTCGTTGCACATGACATGACTTTTGATTTCGTCACCAGTGCTGACTTTCAAGTTGTTACCGCAATGCCTACATGGACAGTAGAACCTATCTCCAGGATGTTTCCTATGTTCCTTGACAAATCTAATAAACCAATCAAGACCAGAAATAAACTCGGGGGTGCAGTGATTTGGAATGGACATCCATGATCTATCCATTCTATGATCAAAGAGAAAACAAGTATATATTAGAACAAGATTAGGGTATAGGGTTAAAAGATTAGGGTTTATGGTTAAAACTTTACGGTTTAAGGTATTATATATAATTAATGGTTAAAACATCCTAAGTGAGATTAGGTGTTCAAGAACAGTCCCAAATCAGGGACTATCCAAGATTTACTCCTAATGAGTAAATCTTGGACGGGTTTCTAGGTCAACAAATACAGGTGCTGTCATTCTTATATATAATAAATGTGTACCACCTATCCCATTCCTAAACACCTAATCTCACTAGTAAGTGTATAATGTGTATTGGATTTTCAAGAAAATTTTAGTAGCATTTCCCCGCTGTTCTCTAAGTACATATGTACTTAGAGAACAAACAGGGAAATGCTACTGAAATTTTCTTGAAAACCCAATACACATTATACACTTACATCCTAAGTGAGATTAGGTGTTCAAGAACAGTCCCAAACTGGGGACTATCCAAGATTTACTCCTAATGAGTAAATCTTAGACGGGTTTCTAGGCCAACAAATACATGTGTTGTCATTCTATAACATTGATTTCAGCATTTTGAGTGTCCATGCATGTTCATCATCAATATAAAGATTACACATAAATTAGTATGACCTAGGGATGGAGAGATAATTCATAATTGATTTCAAAATTTCAAACTAGCTCATGAATTATCATCAATTTACATCATACAATAGGGATTCATGTAGATGTTAGGGCGACACATCACTACAAAATCAGAGATTTAACATTAGGGTTTTAATATCTTACATAGATTGATCACAAGATTTCAGCAATATAGTTAATTCAAGATTATGGTGAAATGTGTATTAGGGTTTTAATATCTTAATTCAACATGCATCAAAATTTACAGAATTAGGTCAAGCATTAGTATTCAATTGCAAATGTATCTTCTTCTTCCTGCTCCCTCTTTACCAAATGGATAAAAGTAAGGCACGACCTACATGTGGGCTGGACACGGCGGCCGTGTCCAACCCACATGCAGGTCGTGCCTTGCTTTTATCCATACATTTGGTAAGGAGGGAGCAGGAAGAAGAAGAGGTGGAGGAAGAAGAAGAGGTAGAGGAATAAGAAGGGCAACAACTTACCTGTCAACAGCGTGGAGGAAGAAGAGAGCAGGGTAGCAAGAGAGTGGCTAGCCGAAGCAGCGATTGAGCTGGAGAGCAGCGGCCGGAGCTAGCAACGAGTGGCGGTGGTGAGCAGCGGACCAACAAGCAGCGACGGAGGTGGGGGCAGAGGAGCAGTGAGTGATGGTGAGCAGAGGAATCTCCAGAACCTAAAACCTTGATCAATTGTGGAATGAATGAAATAGAAGGGGAAAAGTATGGCTCGCGTGGGTGCTGTTAAGTTAATAATATGCGTCAGTTATTAAAAACAACCGAACCTAAAAACTATAGGCGTCAGTTACCAAAAAAAATCTGACACTATTGTTCATTTATAGTCGTTGGTTCCAACTAGAAAAACTGACTTCTATCTTTATATGCTGACAAAAATAAATTTTCTCGAATTAATACCATATTCATCGATTTTCGTATAAAACCGACGCTAAAGGGGGGTGAAAATTTTCGTGGTTAAGCGCGTGAAAACACAACGACGTCGGTTATTGTAAGACAACTGACGATAAAAATCGGTCAAATTTCTGTCTCGTGGAAAACCTTTAGTCGTCAGTTTCTATTTTAACAACCGACGTTGTATGTTAAATTTTGGAGGTAATTTTTTTCATTGGAAAATTTGGATTTGGTGGTTAATTTTAGGCGTCGGTTGCTTATTAAGGAACCGATGCTAAATAAAAGCGATACCCGTGTCTAGTCACCCTTCACAGATAGATGTCAGTTTTTTTATTTAACCGACGCTTGATGTTTTAGGCGTCGATGCTTTTATACAACCGACGTCTTTAAAAGTGACGTTATAAGCCATTTCTATAGTAGTGGAAGAAGAAGATGTGTAGGGCCGAAAAGATTTTCTTGCAAGGAAGAGAAGGGGTTAGAGGATGGAAGTAAGAGATTTTGAGGTGTCAACATATTAGATCACCAAGGGACACATGTCCTACAAAGATATAACCTTTCCTCCCCCCACATGCAATATACAAAATGTTTATACTTATCCAGCAAAAAGGTCACAACCAACTAGGTCGGTTGCCCCCTTGTCTCGATCGAGACACATCCTTATACACGTCTAGGTCAAAACCCTAGGTCATATATGTACATGGTCGGGACACTAGAAGACAAGGTGTTTCAATCCACTCCTCTCAAGGTTGTCTCAATCGCGACCACACATCCAAGACGTGTTTCGGTTGCAACCCTCACCAAAAGTGGTGTAGTGGTCATGACATCAAACTCTGTCATAGTCACCATATCAAACAAACCCTAAAATCAGCATGACATGTCATATCACCATACATGATTCCAACAAGGCACCCCATTGAATCATATTCTCTCTCATGATGCTAAATCTTACGAAACACTCTCTACACATGACAATTTGCAAGGTAACCCTAACTTTTGGGTAAATTGCAATATGGTCCAAAACATGTACAAATATAGCAGACATAGATCAAACATTATTCAAGTTAAACCCAATTGAAAATACAAGCATGTCACATGACATTAAAACATCTCAAAATATTCAATTAAGGTTTAAGTATCTCATTACATAAAGAAATTATAGTTGAGCATAAAGATAGGTCAGAAATCTTACAACTATAAACCCCTAACAGGGATTTTGCCCCCAAAATCCTACACAAAAAGATACGGATACTTCTTCTGCATCTTATCTTCAAGATGCCACATGGCTTCCTCTACGCCATGATGATGCCACAAAACCTTGACTAGCACAATGTCCTTTTTCTTCAACTTCTTGATCCTTCTACCCAAGATTGAAACATGAGCTTCTACATAAGATATATCACCATCTAAATCCACATCAACAAGCTATAGAGTCAACTCCGTATCAGGGTGATACTTCCTCAACATAGAGATATGAAACACATGATGTAACTTGTACAACTCAGATGGCAACTCTAGCTTATAGGCCACCTTCCTCACACGTGCAACTATAGAATAAGGTCCCATATATCTGGGAGATAGCTTACCCTTTTCCCCAAACCTTAGAACACCTTTACAAGGAGAGACTTTGAGGTACACCATGTCTCCCACTTGGAACTCTAAAGTCTATGTCGATTATCATCATAAGATTTCTATCTATCCCGAGATGCCTTCAATTGTTGTTGAATGACTTTGATCTTTTCTATTGTTTGCTATACTAGATCAGGACCCAAAAGCTGATATTCTCTAGTCTCATACCAACACAAAGGAAATATACACCGTCTCCCATATAACGCTTCGTATGGTGCCATGTAGATGCCCCTCTCATAGATATTATTGTAGGAAAACTCTATCAAACTAAGATGTATATCCCAAATGTCCAAAAATTGCAACACACATGCTCTCAACAGATCCACCAAGGTATGTATTGTCCTCTCAAACTATCCATCTGTCTGTGGATGGAATGTAGTGTTGAACCTCAACTACATACCCATTGATGCATGTAGACGCTCCTAAAAGTGACTAGTAAACCGCAAACCACTGTCTAATACAATCATAGTTGGCATACCATGTAGATGTACTATATCATCAAGATACACCTGTGCTAGCTTCTCAGCCGTATATGTTGTCTCTGTCGGGAAAAAGTGTGTTGACTTAGTCAACCCATCCACTATTACCCAGATGGAATCATGACCTTTGACTATCCTTGGAAGTCCAACCACAAAGTCCATTGTGATATGATCCAATAAGTAATGTTTGCAAATTCCCTACAGGCTTCTGATGCTCAACTTTAACCTACTGACATACTGTACACTTAGCTACAAACTCAACTACATCCCACTTCAATCCTGGACACCAGTACATATCTTTCAGATTCTGATACATCTTGGTGCTACCTAGATGCATGGCGTACATAGAAGAGTGAGCCTCTTCTAAAACTAACATCCTTAGATTATCCACATCTGGCACAACTGCTCTGTCATGATAACACACTGTTCGTTCCTCGAACTAATGGAAGCCATCTCACTTTCTCACTGCCCAACTCTTCCCAAATCTATTGTACTACACTATCATTCTGCTGCACATTTCTAATCTTCCGACTCAATGTCGGCTTCACTTGTAACTATGCCAATAGTCTGGCTAACATGGACATCTCTAACTGTACATTCATTTGTCGAAGAGAGACCAACATATCTCTATTGTGACATATCAAAACACTTAACTGTGACAACTCAAAATATGATGATGAGGAAGACTTCCTACTCAAGGCATCTGCTACCACATTCTCCTGCCATGGATAATAATCTATAGTACAATCATAATCCTTTATCAATGTTCAACTCTTTCTTTGAAAAGATATATTATAGGTTCTTATGGTCAGTGAAGATCTGGCATTTCTCATCATACAAGAAGTGTCTCCATATCTTCAAGGTATGGACCACTACAACTAACTCCAAATCATGTGTCAAGTAGTTCTGCTCATGTTTCTTAAGCTGTCGCAAAATTAAAGAAATCACGTTCTTACCTTGCATTATCATGCAACCTAGACCATTCTTGGATGCATCAAAAAAGAAAATATAACCCTTTCCTTGCTCTGGAAATACTAATATCGGTGCACTAGTCAAATTATCCTTCAGAAATTGAAAGGAACGTTGACATCTGTTGTCCCATACGAACAGTACATCCTTTCTTGTAAGTGTATTTAGGGGTAACGGCTCCACACTAAAGTTATTAATGAACCTCCTATAATATCTTGCCAAACCTAGAAAGCTGCGAACCTGTGTAGGTGTCTTTGGCTGATCCCACTATAGCACTGACTCCACTTTGTTTGGGGCTATACAAACTCCCCTGTACATTATTACACGCCCTAGAAAGGACACCTCCTCTAACCGTAACTCACATTTATTAAACTTCATATACAACTGATGCTCCCTTAACAAAGACAATGCTTGACATAGGGGTTGCTCGTGTTGCTGGCTATCCCTAGAATAGATCAAGATGTCATCTGTTAACACAACTACAAACTGGTCTAGATGGGGTCTGAACACCCTATTCATCAAATCCATGAATATTACTGGTGCATTGGTTAGCCACAACATAACCAGAAATTCATAATGACAGTACCTTGTCCTAAAGGATGACTTAGGTATGTCATCTACCTTAATCCACAACCGATGATAACCCAACCTTAGGTCTATCTTAGAGAAGATTATGGCTCCTCATAACTAATTTAACAAATCATCTATTCATGGAAACAAATACTTGTTCTTAATATTCATCTTATTCAACTATCAGTATTCAATACACACCCTCATTCATCCATCCTTATTATTTACAAAAATAATGGGAGCACCCCAAGGAGACGTGCTTGGCCTAATGATACTTTTTCCAACAATTCTTGTAATTGTTTCTTCAATTCCCACATCTCTTTTGGTGCCATTCTATACGATGTCTATGCTATAGGTTGGGTACCCGGTACTAGATAGATCTCAAAATCAATCTCTCTGGACCTCATCCGAAAACACATCCTCAAACTCCTATACAACTGGCACTTCATGAATACTAGGACCCTTTACCTTCGTATCCACAACATGTTCCAAGAACGCATCACAACCCTGTCTCATCCACTTGTCTGCTGTCATAGCTCAAACTAGACATGTCAGAAAGATCTTCCTATCACCCTGGAAATCCCATGAAGCATCACCATCTACAAATGTTGCCATCTTGACACTATAGTCTAAGATCACCTGATACTTTTCCAAAGTATCTATCCCAAGGATCACATCAAATCCATGTATTTCAAGTGGTAACGGATCCACTGGAATTGTACATCCTAAAAAGGAAAGAACCGAGGACAACATACTTCCCATAGCTCTGCAGAACCCACTAAAGGAGTTTCTAGATGAAGACTGTCATGTCTTTGATTAATAGGCAAGAAACAATTATCTATCACTTCTCTAGTGATTAAAGAATGTGTCGCACCCCCGAGTCAATCATTACATATATAAAACATGAAGAAGACAAATCAAAATGAAATAATTCATCTGACCTATCACAACTTGAGGGTTAATGACTCCTTCTAGATGACTCATCACATAGAATTGAGCCGTCACTTATTGACACCCTCTTCCTCTACTAACATGTCTCGAAGGACCCACCTGTGATGCTTGTCCACATTCTATGCCACTGTGTTGTTGTCACTGTTGCGACCCTTGCTGACTCTATCTAGACTATCGAGTCACCTCTTCATCCTTCACATGGAAATACCACTTAGTATGCCCCACATGTCTACACTTAAAATAGGTCATGCCCTCGTACCACGGCCTGGATGACCCTATCACAGACGCTGACATTGTGGTGTGAGCTCCTATAGGTGGAAAACTATGGCCTTAGCCTCTACTCTATGTCCAATGTGACTGAGTCACTGACCTTTGTTGAGACTATGGTGCTGATGATCTAGGCTTCTTAAAGCTCCCAGAATATTGTCCTTGATAGTATGCATGCCTCTTCTTAGCCTTTGCCTCACACTTCTCTAAAAAATTATCGTTCTACCTTCCAAACCGATTCCATAAAAGTAGCAAATCTCTCTCTATTATCTAAGGATGACACCAAAGTAGTCATCTCATTACTCAGACCCATCTCAAAGCATCTGATCCTCTCCTTGCCCATTGCTTCCGTGTATGGACAAAACCTTAGAAGCTCCATAAACTTAGCTTCATATGCATCGATTGGCATAGATCCTTGCTAGATCTTCTCAATCTATACTATCTTCTCATCTAAATAAGTCTTCAAAAATTACATACTTATGAACTCCTGTCAGAATTCTTCCCATGTAACCAAAACTCCTGGCCTTTTCTCCTCCTCAATGGCCCACCAGTGTCTAGCACTCCCCTTTACCAGATACACAACATGTTTCACCTTATTCTCTTCATGGATGTTGAGGGTCATAAATGCCTTTTCCAGCTCAATCAACCACATATCTGCATGGGCTGGATCAGATGTCCCCACATAGTCCAACACTCCTACATGTCTAAGTGTTTTAAAGGTCTTTCCAAAACCATGAGTTTCACCACCGGGAACAATTTCCCTAGGTTGGGATGTAGGTATCCTATCCATCATGTGATTCACTAATGAAGGTGGTCTTAGACTGAAGAGACTTGATGAACTCGTTGATTATCATACTTTGCACCACATTAAGAGATTCAGTCAATCAATAAGCATATGGAGTTCATGGCTATCTTGTAGATACGATGACTCCATAGATACTAGCTCCATGCGTGGCTCTACCTGCTATAGATGAATGCTTTCACTCTGGCCATCCTTCTCACCATTAGTGGACAAGGAACTTTGGGATAGTGTTAGACAAAAGTGCCCAAATGACAAGGCTTATGAAAACCTCTGGATCTCTAAGCACTACCCCCGGTGGAGCCTCACAACCTTCAAAGCCCTTACAAACGTTCTTCCAACCTTGGAGAGGATTAGCTCCTAGACGGGTTCTCCTGTTCCTGTTTGAATACTGTGTGGCCAACACTCAGATTCAGCTGCTCATCTTTTTGAAGGTTGCAAGTTTTGGAGATACATTTGGGATCGAGCACATCTTAAACTTAATATCAGGTCCTCTTATTCCCTTTATGGATGTCAATCCGACCTTGGCAAGAGGTCAAAGCATTCCAAAATCATCGATCTTTGGGAAATTACGGGTGCTGTCCACTTAGTTTGGACTGAACAAAATAAGAGGCTACATGATGGTGGCTCTTCGGATTATGTTGAGATGTTCAATCAGCTGTCCTTAGAGATCAAGAGAATGTATTTTAATTTTAAAGCATGTCTTGATGTTACCCCTATCATTGCTAGGAATTGGGATCTGTTGTAACCAATTCTTAGGCCTATGTAGTCACATGTCTGGGTGTGGCTTGTAACTTTGTCCCCAACTTAGGGTTTTTGGAATATACTTACCCAAACTAAAAAAAAAGGAATATGAAGAACATGTATAACTGTTGTAAACTAAACAATACAAGAGCTAAGGAATGGGGTCATTCAGTGTGATTCGTATTAACAATACACAAATATACTACACATATGTGTTATTACTTTTATTATTATGCCCTGAGGGTTTGAGGCATACTACTCAAATCCAACCAACCATTGCTAAGTCGAAATCAATACCATAAAAGATCAATAAAAGAGCTAGACTCCATGATTACCACCAATACTACTAGGTTAGTTTGAGTCTGCAACGTAGTGACATAACAGTCAAACTACAATGTCAACAACTTGTAGTCAAAGCTATAGTCCTGTAGAAACAATAGTTCATAATCAAAGCTATGGTCCTACAAAACAACTAGTCTGATTTGGTACATGGTACATCACTAGAAAATAGTCTCATACATGTTCGTTCTATAACAAAGAATTATGCTACTATTTCAACAATTTAAGGATATAAGGAGTTACCTCCATCGATAGTTTGCATATCCAATAATATGCGCTCCGAGTTTCCCATAGGAGTTACTCATTTCACCATCCAACTAGATACTGACGCTGAAGATGGATCTATGATATATGGCAACTACATGATTAGGATTTCACTTGATTAGGCATTCTAATAGGGTATGTTTTAATGCATCAACCAAGTTATAACGTATCAAACCTAAAAAAATGCTACAAAATCAAGGTAGGATGCAACTTCAGAAGATATGAAACTTATAAGGTCAGAAGTTGTCATCATCATCACATGACACTTGTAATACTACCTCTCACAATGTCATTAAAAATAATACATTACTATGGGACATCAATCCCTCAATCACATCACTATAGGATTTCACCTCAAACTGTGCTCATATCACTTACTAGGTTATTAGAGCCATTCATATAAGTCATGCACAAATGGTAACACATTATATCTCAACAATGTTCATAATCACCTCACTGTAATATACAAGGTTCACCATAGCACTCACATGGCTATGCCTTTCGTCTCACCTGCAGAGTTAGTGTTACATAATCAGGAGAGAGAAAACACTATTATGAAATACAAATCTTCAGTTAAAGTGAACATATATCACATGGTCACATGATTAGGGTTAGGTTTCTTACTTAGTCAATTAGGGTTTCATAATGTCACTCAACCACTAAACCTAATTCCATTACCCCCTCTATATTGGAGAGCACTAGGATTAAGAATTATTATTAATGATTAGCCAATTATAATTATTTCATCATGTAAAGGCCTTACACGATATAAAGTCCATGTACATATCTAAGTGTATCAATCATTGCTCACACAACAAGGTATCATGACATGCACATGTACAACAGGTGACTCTACCTGCAACACGTGCAACAACACCTTGACCTACAATGCGTGTAAGGTTGTCTCACCCACAACGCGTGCATGACTATCTTGCCTGTGATGCGCGTAGGGCTCATATCACCCAAAACACGTGCACAGTTAGTCTCAGTTGTGAGGCGCGCAACTCAGTCTCAATCACAACACATTTAGCTCAGTCGCGGTCGCGATGCTGCGTTGTGATCAGATAAGCATGCAACAACCATCCCTTTGTGTTGATGAGTTCTAACTAACCATCTATGCATGGTTTCGACCCAAGGAAGTCCATGGAATGTCTCGAACTCATGTTAGACCTATACACAACATCTAAAAAGATTCAAGTAGGTCAAGACAACTGATTATCATCAAGAAATACTAGCCATTAATAGGGTTATTAACACCCTACATCATGGTGCTCATAAAACCTAATACTTTTTTATGGAATGTTATCAAAAGGATTATGTATGGATAGAGAAAACTAAGGTTCTTATGAATGTTATCATCCTTAAAACCTTCTGTATCTGTAGTAACAAACCATATACTAGGTGTTACAATTATTTAGATTATTATTTAAAGGAACACATCAATATTGGCACCACCACAAAATCAGGTGGATAAAGAGTTAGGGTTTATAGGAAGAGTAATCTTTCAAAAATAATACAAGATTGAGCATAAAAAATATTATTTCCTCTATCATCAGGAACACATTTTTAACAAGTAGAACAACAACATATGATCAGACCTAAGATGCTAATAATAGACAGGAAAGGAGTTATAAAACTCACTTGATTTGGACATAAACAACCTCCCACGATCTTCAACCAAACTCAAACACTTATGCCAAAGATCACCTCAAGAAGAGAAAGAAACCATGGTCACCATAGAGTTCAAGAAAGAGGGAAAACAGTTCTTGGCCGAACCAAGAAAGAAAGGGGAAAAAGAAAGAATCATCTTTTTCACTCGTTTTCACTATGTCAATCATGGTCTATGATCCTTTATGAGTATATATTAAAAAAAAACCCACCATGGATGATTCATGGACAAGGAGGAAGAAGTAGATGATGGGGATTTCAAAATAGAAAACATGATCTAGAGAAGAACATCACTTACCAAGAAAAGATTCTCCAAGAAACCACCACCAAGGAGTTGATCTAACATGAGATCTTCCTCAAGCAAGGTAGATCGGACACCAAGGATTTAAGATCTGACCTACCCTACTCCTGAAGCTCCAAGACAATCCAAAGGAAGAAGAAGATGTGTAGGGCCAAAAAGATTTGCTTGCAAGGAAGAGAACGGGTTATATACCCAAAGGAGGAGGGAAGTAAGAAATTTTGAGGTGTCAACATATTACATCACCAAGGGACACATGTCCTTCAAAGAGATAACTTTTCCTCCACCCACATGAAATATACAAAATGTTTATACTTATCTAGCAAAAGTGTCGTGACCAACTAGGTTGGTTGCCCCTTTGTCTCAGTCGAGACACATCCTTATACATGTCTAGGTCGAAACCCTAGGTCATATATTTACATGGTCGAGACACTAGAATATAAGGTGTTTCGACCCACCCATCTTAAGATTGTCTCGGTCGCGATCACACATCCCAAGCACGTGTTTCAGTCACGACCCTCACCAAAAGTGGTGTAGTGGTCATGACATCAAATTCTAGCATAGTCACCATACCAAGCAAACCCTAAAATCACCCTGAAATGTCATATCATCATACATGATTCCAACAAGGCGCCCCATTACATCATATTCTCTCTCATGATTCTAAAGCATAAGAAACACTCTCTACATTTGATAATTTGCAAGGTAACCCTTACTTTTGGGAAAATTGCAATATGGTCCAAAACATGTACAAATATAGCAAATATAGCTCAAACATTATTCAAATTGAACCCAATTGAAAATACAACCATGTCACACAATATTAAAACATCTCAAAAGATTAAATTAAGGTTTAAGTCCTTATTACAAAAAGAAATTACAGTTGAGCACAAAGCTAGGTCAGGAGTCTTACAACGATAAACCCCCAACGTTTTCAGCAGCTAGGGTGCTTGCTTGGCACACAATTCATTTTTTTACATTTCTAATGTATGTAATAACTGTCACCAATTTTTTATTTTAAATTTTTTATTAGGAAATAGTAGGCTGAGGGGGCATTAGTTGATGGGAAATTGTGTGTGCCATGTCTTAAATGTGATATATCACCATGTGTACTATATAAGATTTTATTTTTATTTATTAAACTTATAAATCGGTCCTTGAGTTTGTACACTACACTTTCATATTTTTTTAATTTTAATTTTTATAATTAGACTCATCTATAATATATAAGAAAGGTCATGTCTCTATACCTATAAATAAAGGCAAGTGACATGCATATCTGCTTGCTTCTCCAATAGCTAGGGTGCCTTCTTGGCACCGACTTTATATTTTTTCTTTTTCTAATAAGGCAACTGACATGCTTGTGTGCTTGCTTTTTCAACATCTAGGGTGACTGCTTGCCACACAGTTCAGTTTTTTTACATTTCTAATTTATGGAATAATTGCCACTATATCATTATTTTTAATTATTTACTAGGAAATAGTAGGATGAGGGGGCATTAGTTGATGGGCAATTGTGTGTGTCATGTCTTAAATGTGATATATCACCATATGTACTATATAAGAAAATTTTCATTATTTTTAAAATTATAAATCGGTTCCTGTACACTACACTTTTATCTTTTTTTTTAAAATTTTGTCTTATCAAACGAGACTCATCAATACTATATAATAAAGGTTGCGGGGGAGGAACGATTTTTTTTTTGGAATTACAGACCGATTTGTGTGTGTACACTACAATTTTGTCTTTCTTTCTAAAATTTTATATTGTACAAGGAGGCTCATCTATAGTATATAAGAAGCCCACAGAGGAGGCTATTCTAGACTAGAGCGGTGAACATGGCTCAAAATGTCTTACAAAAGGGTTTAAATAGAGATGAAAAAAATAATTTGAGCCCATAAAACTAGTCTTGCATGATGGGATGCGTGCGACGTACATGACCAACTTGTGGAATACAACATCATCCATACCCAAGTTATGCAACACTTCTAACCCATGCCCTAGTTGGAGGGAAGTATTAGGGTTTCATGGGGGAGGGCACGACACAACCACAAATTTGTTTCCATTGGAGTATATTATTAGGTATGGGGACCCTTCTTGGAGGCTTATAAAAAGGAATCCTGAGACAATGATACTTTCAGAACACTAGAGGCCATACTTGTTTTGTTTATGTTTTCTCTTCTCCTTCTCCTTCTCCTCCTTAAACATGGATTTCTCCTCCACTTATGGGTTGTCTGCTGAAGCTAGGGGAAACATCCAATATTTAATCAAGGTTTGGTGCCTACATCCTTGTTCATATAAAATTGTGATGTGAGTGCATTGACAGCAAGATGTGACTAAAGAAGATCAACGTCATCTAAAAGGCCTTCAGGTGCATGGTTTATTTGATTTTACCTATGCCTTGGTAGACATAGAGTTAATGAGTGTTGTCATTCAACTTTGGGACCTAGAGGTCGGTAGTCTCTATTTCGGTTAAGCTTTCTTAATACCTACTTTATAAAATATGGCATACATCAACCATCTATCTATAACAACCTAGATTTTCTCTCTCCTCCAACTAGGAACACCTTGACTCATAATATACTCTATTTATTTAAATTTTCCAACCATGACTACTAAAGTAGGGTTGGCTACATTGGTTGGATCAACTCGAGGCACTTCTAGCACAACCTCTGACCTCTCTTATCTCCTAGCATCACCCCCTAGTGCAACAACACCACTTTCACCAAAATGTTCTTCATGTTCTCCAGACATCTTTTTCTTATCTTTTTCTTCTTCTACATAAGAAGAAGTGACCATAAGATATACTGGAGAATGCTAGAACAGACTCAAACCCAAGTCCTATGTCCCTTTAGAATCAAAAAACCTATAGCTCTAATACCACTAAATTGTGATGACCATCACCACACAAAGCAATATTACTTGAAATAAAGTGTGTAATTACCATTAACAACAATATTACCACAAAATAGGGTAAACTAAAACCATTTGTGATTCAATAATTCAAGCAGAACTATTTTATAAAAAAGCCTTCAACTCATGCCATTTGTATTCCATATATGCTAAAAGATGTTGCATATCATGTTCAAAGGCTCTCAAGTCACACCTATTACATATAACCATCTATTTATATGTACATGAAATCATGGAACAAGGCCAAAATCTACGTGTCGATATATAAAATAAAAAAATCTCCTCAAAGATCCGAGAGTACAAGGACAACACATATGACTCTATAACAAGACTCTAGCAGCAAATCCAACCTCTAACAGCTACTGCTCTCCTTTCTGCTCATCACTGATACCACGACATCCTCCTCCTCATCCATGACCACCTAAAAAGTTGTGGAACCCATGGGGTGAGACCAAACATCCCTACAAGAGATATAACTCTTCAGTGACACCTATTATAAGCATACTGAGATTATAAAGTAACTTAAGTAAGTAGTAAATACTGGTTAAGAAGTTTCAACACTTGCAACTAAGTAGTAGAACAATGTATGCCTTGTTGTATAAGTGCTTTTGTCTATGGCTAATCATCTTGTTCTTATTAAGCATTGCGCTATGGGTTTGATTAGCTACTAGATGTGTATGGGTGATATTCCCCCAGCTATGTTGCGTAGAATGGAATTCCTACTATCCGATTTCTTGTGGGGTAGTTCTATACACCCATCTTGTTGGTCTCGGCTGGCCTACCCATCGACCTCCCTCATCCCCAATTTAATGTTTTGGAATGACATGTTACTCAATTGATGAGGTGTTGATGGCTAAATTGCGATTTTGAACCCAATTGTGTTATGTTGAGTGATTAATATGCATTGAGAGCATTTGAATTTTTAAGACAACTAAATATGCTTATATTTTTTTCAAATATTGTCCATTAGATAAAGGATGATATTTTGGATCCAATGGTGAATATTTCACCCAAATTTGATAGTTGAGGATGAAGATGTGGCCGTTTTGCTCTTGCCGCTTTTCTAGTCTTTTTCACTCCTTTTTTCTCCTTGATGGTCCTTGAACCTTTGCTTTGATCTTGGGTTAACCACTTGGGAGCACCCAGCTAGCCTTGTGCTTTTGTGTTCTTGGACCATTGATCCAAGGGACAATAATCCTCCACACCTGATCGAAGGATTGTGGGTCATCTTATTCTTGGAAAAGGACACCATGGTGACCCTAGGGCTGACCAACACTAGATCATGGTGCTACAAGGCCGCCCATGTCAAATTGAGGAAACAAAAGTCTTCCCCTCATATTACCCAACCTTTCCCTTATGCTTTTAAGAATCATGGGCTATGGGAGGGTGGTGTAGCACCATGGCAGCCATGCCTTGCTGTTGTAGTTACAACATGGGTGTTTTTGACTTGCTTTTCCACCTCCTCTCATCTCCTTTTAAAGCCCCCGAGCTCCATGAGAGTTTAACCTTTGTTTTCCCCATCATTACACATGGTATCACATTCTAAACCCCTCTCTTTCACTTCATCTTCCTCTTCAAGCTCGCTGGCACCACCTTGGAAGCTAGTTTTGGGCGTTTTCACCCTACGCCACCCTGTCGACAAGTATGACCACCACCGAGTCTATAGAGTCAAGACTGATGTGGGTGGCATACTTTCATGGCCCTTAGAGGCCAGGATCTCCGTCCTCCACTCCTACTCTAGCAAGAATCATTGCCCGCCTCCACGGGTTGGAGGAGCCTCGCGAGCACTGGGGCTGGATGAGGATGATGAGGCTCCAACCTTTGATCATCACGGGAGAGGACAAGATCATAGCACCCAAGCCCACTTGCCTCTCTCTCTCTCTCTATCATCTCCCTCGCAATTGAGTGGATCAAAGAAGGACCACAGACCTTACGCCCTTGATGTCATGCACGGACCCACACCAGACATCCAATTGACGTGTGTCGCGTCACCCTCTTTATGGTATAGCATCTCTCTCCCTCTCTCTTTTTACACACGAGTGGAAGACACATGCTACACACATGGTATATTGTTGAATCAATATAATATGTGATCATATAATAATTATGGCATAATGAGTTGGTCGACATCTATTCTTATTTACTACAACAAATTTGTTGGATGAGCTTTTCGTCAGAGTTTGAATTATCATTTTTATGTATGTTGATGACTAATATGTAGTTAGTATTCAAAATACAATACATACTACCCTCTAGAAAGGGATCGGTTTGTATTTCCAAAAAATAATGAAGAAAATTGCAATCGGCCCCCTCTTCCTTCCACAATATAAAATTTTATAAGAAAATAAAAAAGTATAGTATACACACATAGGGACCGATTCATAATTCTAAAAAATAATGGCAGATGACATGTGCTACTCACGTATTATATAGTTTAATCAATATAATATGTGACCATATAATAATTATGGCATAATGAGTTGGTTGACATCTATTCTTGTTTGCTACAATAGATTTGTTAGATAAGATTTTTATGTGAGTTCGAAATATCATTTTTTTGTATGTTGATGATTAATATGTAGTTAGTATTCAAAATAAGATACATACTACCCGCTAAAGGAGGGACATGACTGTCATTCTAAAAAATAATGAAGAAGGTTGCATTCAGCCCCCTCCAGGGACTTTTTCATATAATGTAGATGAGTCTCTTTACACAATATAAAATTCTAAAAAGAAAAGACAAAAGTGAAGTGTAGACACATAGGGACCAATTTGTAATTCCAAAAAAGGTGAAATTCAGCCCCCTCTGTTGGCTCTTTTGTATAGTATAAATGTATCACTTTATATAATATATAATTTTAAAAAGAAAACACAAATGTGTAGTGTACACACAGGAACTTGTTTGTGATTACAAAAAATAATGGAGAAAATTGCATTCAGCACCCTCTACATGCTTTCTAATATAGTACAGATGAGTCTTCGTACAGAATATAAATTTAAAAAAAAAGAAACAAATGTAGTGTACACATACATGGACCTAATTGTAACTCTGAAAAATAATAGAGAAAACTGCATCCAGCCTCCTCCATGGGCTTCTTATACACTATAGATGAGCCTCCTTATATAAAATAAATTTTAAAAAGAAAAGACAAAATTTTAGGGTACACACACAGACCGGTCTATAATTCCAAAAAATAATAAAGAAAAATTCATTCCGCCCAATGACCTTTCTTATATAGTATTGATGAGTCTTATTATACAATATAAAAATTTAAAAAAAAAAGATAAAAGTGTAGTGTGTAAACATCGGGACCGATTTATCATTTTAAAAAATAATGAAAATTTTCTTATATAGTACATATGATGATATATCACATTTAAGACATGGAACACACAAATGCTCGTCAACTAATACCCCCTCAAGCTATTATTTCCTAATAAACAATTAAAAATAACTATACAACAGATCTATTGGATAAGCTTTTCATGTGAGTTTGAGTTATCATTTTGTATATTTTGATGACTAATATGTAGTTAGTATTCAAAATAACATACATACTATCCTCTAAAAGAGGGATTTGTTTGTAATTCCAAAAAATAATGAAGAAAATTGCATTCAACCCCCTCTCCCTTAAACAGGGACCGATTCAAAATTCCAAAAAATAATGGTAGATGACACATGCTATGCACATGTTATACGGTTCAATATAATATGTGCGCATATAATAATTATGACATAATGAGTTGGTTGACATCTATTCTTGTTCGCTACAATAGACTTGTTAGATAAGCTTTTCTTGTGAGTTTGAATTATCATTCTTTTGTATGTTGATAACTAATATATAGTTAGTATTCAAAATAAGATACATACTACCCGCTAATAGAGGTATCGGTCTTTAATTCTAAAAAATAATGAAGAAGATTACATTCAGCCCCTCCAGGGACTTTCTCATATAGTTTAGATGAGTCTCCTTACACTATATAAAATTTTGATAAGAAAAGACAAAAGTGAAGTGTACACACATAGAGACTGATTTGTAATTCCAAAGAAGGATGAAAAAATTACATTCAACCCCTCTGTTGGTTTTCTTGCATAGTATAGATGTATCACTTATATAATATATAGTTTTAAAAAGAAAATACAAAGTGTAGTATACACACAGGGACTAGTTTGTGATTATAAAAAACAATGGAGAAAATTGCATTCAGTGCCCCCCTATAGACTTTCTAATATAGTATAGATGAGTCTCCTTACATAATATAAAATTTGTAAAGAGAAAAGAAAAAAATGTAGTGTACACATACATGGACCTATTTGTAACTAAAAAAAACTAACAGAGAAAATTGCAATCAGGTAACTATTACCTTCAGGTCATCTGACCAAGGTATTCAGGATATTTGTTACACAATCATCTCAATTTCATATCAACCATATCAATTTCATATCAACATCATGCAACACAAAAATAACAGCTCTATTCCCTCATTAGGGTTAGAGTTTCCCATCTTTATCAATTAGGGTTCACATATCATCATCCCATATTGAAATTTCACATAACATTATCCCATATTAGGGTTTTTACACAACACCACCCTATATTAAGGTTTCACATAACATTTCCATATTAGGGTTTCACAAAACATCATTCCATATAAGGGTTTCACATAACATTATCCCATATTAGGGTTTCATACGACATCACCATATATTAAAGTTTCACATAACATAATTATTAGGGTTGTGGAAGCATTTTAGAGCTCCTCGGTCGACGAATTTGTCGATCGAGACCCCCTATAGGGTCGGTTATTAGAAAATCCGACCCTAAAGGTGCTTCTAAGAAAGAATTCTGGCTTCATTCGGTCGGCAAATTTGTCGACCGACATATTCGGTCGACGAATTTGTCGATCGAATGAAGCCAGAATTCTTTCTTAGAAGCACCTCTAGGGTCGGTTTTTCTAATAACCGACCTTATAAGGGGTCTCGATCGACAATATTGTCGACCGACAATATCCAGTTTAGTTATTCACACATGTATAAGCGCCTCTAGGGTCGGTTATACGAAAAAACCGACCCTAGAGGTGCTTGTACGAAATAAATCTTGCTCCTTTTCGGTCGACAAATCGTCGACCGAAACCAGCCAGATTTCTACGTATTAGCACTTGTAGCGTCGGGTTTACATAATAACCGACCCTATAGATCGTTTCGGTCGACAAATTCGTCGACCGAGTGTGCGATTGATTGTTATTAAACAACCCGACACGGGCACCGTTTATATGTAGAGTCGATTTTTGGTTGTTAACTGACACTAGAGTTTTTCGCTCCGTGCAAAAAGCCAAAATTTTAGCCTTTCTTCCTCCCGTGAAACCCTTTTCTCTTTTCTAATCTCTCTCCCGCGGCACCGCGAAACCTCTTTTTCCACCGTTGCCGCCTCTCCATGCCGCCAAGAGGATTGTGAAACTCATCGGCGCCGTGAAGAAGATCGTGAAGCTCGTCGTCTCCGCCTTCCACTCTTACTCCACGAAGCCCGTCGTTGCCGTGAAGCTCTCTTCTTTGCTGTGAAGCTCTCTTCCTTGCCGTGAAGCTTTTCGTTGCCGTGAAGCTCGTCGTCGCCGCCTTCCACTCTTCCACGAAGGTCTCTGCCTCTCCGTGAAGTTCGTCTCTTCCTCCACGAAGCTCGCTGCCATTTCCAAGTAAGTTCGAGCTTCCTTCTCCTTGTTCCCCTTCATTCCCGCCCGCCGCCATTGCTGCTTCCAGGTTCATCTCGATCGACAATTAGTCGACGAGAGGCCACCTGCGCGCAACGTCCAGGTCCACTCTCGGTCGACAAATGTCGACGAGAGGCCACCTGCGCGCAACGTCCAGGTCCACTCTCGGTCGACAATTTGTCGACCGAGAGTGGACCTGGACGCTGCACGCAGGTGGCCTCTCGGTCGACTAATTGTCGACCGAGATGGACCTGGAACTTATTTATGTTCGAGCTATAAATGTTTTAATCATATTTGCTGTAATATTCACAAATAGTTCTGAATATTATAATGATTTCAATCTTTGGACTGTTGGAAACGGCCTTACTTTTCTAATTTGTACAAGTAATCAAAACATGCATGTCTTTTTTTATATGTAATCATTATATAAATTTTAGAAATTAATACTAGATTAGACATGTGTACTCCTAGATTGACACTTTAGGGTTGATGCATGATGTTTAACTTAATATATAAATATGAAAATAATGCATTTATATATTAACTTAGAAACCCGTTCAAAATTTACTCATTAGGAGTAAACTTTGGATAGTCCCCGGTTTGGGACTGTTTTTGGATATTTTAATCTCACTTAGGATGTACCTGTATAATGTATGTTTAGTTTTGTAGATTATTTTAGTAGGATTTCTCCATTTGTTCTCTGGGTACATATGTGAGTGGTTATTTGCCATTTACATCGGTGTACTTGGAGAACTTAGAAACATACATTATACAATTACTAGTGAGATTAAATATTCAAAAATGGGATAGGTGGTAAACTTTCTATCAATAAAAACTTACAGATTATTATAGTATCAATATTAAACTGTTAGTTTTATAATTAATTTTAATGTGATATAGAAAATGGATCGAAGTTGGATGTCTATCAAGAACCGTTGCAGTCCAGAGTTTGCCAAAGGTCTTGATGAATTTATCAGATTTGCTGAGGAACATAGGAAACTACCTACAGATAGGCTATATTGTCCATGTAGAAATTGTTGTAACAATTTGAAAGTTGATACTGGTGAGGAAATTAAGAATCATGTCATATGCAATGGGATCATACAAGGTTATAATGAATGGTATTGGCATGGAGAGAAATTGAATTATGGAGCAGAAAATGTCGATACTAATAGTTGTGGCATAGAAGATATAGATAATGATGATAATGTTAATGATGAACCAATTCAAGATGACCAGATTCAGGATGATATGATTGATGAGATGCTACGTAGTTGTCGGGACAATGTCATTGATCCACCTTCTTTATTTGCAAACATTGTCCATGATGCTGAAAAACCATTATATAAGGGTTGTACTAAGTTCACGAGGTTGAGTGCTGTGATGCGATTATACACTCTTAAAGCTCAAAACCGGTGGAGCGATAAGAGTTTCACTTCACTGTTGTCTTTGTTAAAGGAAATTCTTCCTGAAGGCAACGAGCTTCCAATTTCAACATATCAAGCAAAGAAAATAATGTGCCCAATGGGAATGGAGGCTAAGAAGATTCATGCATGTCCAAATGATTGTGTGTTATTTCAGAAGGACTATAGTAATTTGATAAATTGTCCAAAATGTGGTGCGTCAAGGTATAAGACTACAAATTCAGCTAAGGCTAAAAATGGCTCTCCTGCCAAGGTGATGTGGTATCTACCAATAATATCATGATTTCAACGCTTATTTGCTAATACAGAAGATGCGCAAAATTTGTCTTGGCATGGGGAGTTAAAGGTCAATGATGATGGAATCCTACGACATGCATCTGATTCACCACAATGGAAGAAAATTGATTTATTATACCCTCAATTTGGTAAAGAACCAAGAAACCTAAGACTTGGACTCTGTACAGATGGAATGAATCCCTATGGTACATTAAGCAGCCAACATAGCACGTGGCATGTTATGATTGTTATATACAATCTTCCTCCTTGGTTGTGTATGAAAAATAAGTATGTGATGTTGTCAACATTGATATCAGGGCCCAAGCAACCTGGAAATGATATTGATGTTTACCTTCAACCTCTAATTGATGACCTAATGAAACTGCATATATGAACTCATGTAATATAAGTATGTAATTTAATTAATAGGTTTGTAAACCAAAAAGTAAAACTTCTACTAGTCATCCTCCTATGCCCAAGCCATCTTTCATTCCCGAAACTACATTCGACGAATTGGGAAGCAAATCTAAATGTTTGTGTCGATACTTAGCTAACCAAAGATCGGGATCAAATATGATGGTCAAGTTAACAGAAGATGCAGTTGGGAGGGACTTTGAGAATTTTATTTTTCTTGATGATATTATAGAGTTGTTCCGGTATGATTGGCTGAACACTTCGATAATAGAAGTATGGATAAGGTAAGGATCTATCAATATATAGAAAATTCCAATACAAATTTTTAGCTTATTTCTACATATGAAAATAATTACAAATGTTTAACAGCCATTTATATACCGAGGTCACCAACTTTGATATAAAGAATATTGCATTCTTAGTTCCTTCGGTCACTAGTCAGGTGGAGACAAATAATATTAAGGAAGTGAATGACTACTTCTCTGATGCATTCAAATATTTTGCTAGTGAGGGGAAGGAAATTATCCTAATTCCTTTTAACGTCCAGTAAGTATTATTATTCAATATAATTTTAATAATGAATGAAACTATTTATTTTAATGTTTGTTTTATTCTTACTCAGAGCTAGACATTGGGAATTACTGGTGATTGTCCCAAAATTGATGACTCTTTATTATCTTGACCCAATGGGTAAAACAACAAGGAGTCACAAACTGAAATTGTCAGCTATGGAGTAAGCATAAATTTAATCAATTGCTTCAACATGATATTTTATTTAGAATTTCTATTTTACCAACTATCCTTTAATTGATAGGGGTATAAAGGCTTTTTGTGAAGCTGGAGGACAAATACCCACAAAATTAAAGACATTGACTTTGAAAAATGTCAAGGTAGCTACTTTGACAACTGCTTAGTCTTATATGTATTAATTTTTCAATTCTAATATGTCAACTCTTATAGTCTTATCTCAACTGTTGTTTATAGTAGTTTACTAACATTAAGTATAATTCGTTATTTGTAGTGTCCTATGCAAAATAATGACTGGGCTTGTAGCTACTATGTAATGAAATACATGCAAGCTATTGTCAAACAAGCATCACATGACATTCAACCTATAAGTCAGGTAATAAAGAATAACATCATAAATTTACAAGTGATTGTCATTTTTATAAAATATTAGCATGTGCATTTTCTGTTATAGATCTTTACAACTCAGCCTTACACACATGTGGACTTGAATGAATTCCGAGAAGAGTGGTCAGAGTGTTTTATAAGTGAAGTCGAAATAGCATTGGTTTAAATATGTCGGCTCCATTTATGTATGTGGTTTGAGTACGTACTCTTTCATATTTTTACTTTTGTAATATGTCATCTCAGACTTGCACTCTATCATTTTGTAAATTATGATATTTTATTATCATTTTTGTTATGAATGTGTGGTTTTGAATGGTGACGGTTGAGCATCAATGCTCCCCTCTCCCAGAATATATGAATCTTCTTGTTCTTCTGTTCTATATCAATTTCTGCAGAAATTAAAAAAAAAATTGTAACTTCTAGCGTCAGTTTTTTAAATAACCGACCCTATAGATTGAATTCATTGTACACTCTTCGGTCGAAAAATTTTCGACCAAAATAGAACTTCTAACGTCGGTTTTTGTAAAAAACTGAGTCTACATGTCCTCTATAAGGTCAGTTTTTTGAAAAAACTGACCCTAAAGATTGAATAAAACATTTCAGTGTAAGACTCGATCGACAAACTTCTCGACTGAAATACTATCGGTCGAGAAGTTTGTCGACCGAGTCTTACACTGAAATGTTTTATTCAATTTTTAGGGTCAGTTTTCTCATAAAACCGACCTTATAGAGAGTTTTCAGTCGAGACTGAAATATTTTCGGTCGACAATTTTCTCGAGCGAGAGTTATCACTGAAATGGTATTCAATCTTTAGGGTCGGTTATTTCATAAAAACTGACCCTGTAAACATTCTCGGTCGATAATGTTCTCGACCGAGAAGGTTTACATGGTCAGTTTTTATGAAATAACCGACCTTACAGGTTCCTTTTTTCTCACCTAGGTCAGAATTTTTACAACCTCTTGCGTCGGTGTTTTAATATGTAAGGTCGGTTTTATTTGGTTAAATAATCCGACGCTATAGACCAAATTCTGTAGCGACGCCCACCTAGGCGTCGGTTAAAAAGTGACGCTGCAGGCTTTAAAAAACTGACGCTACAGACCATTTCTGTACTAGTGCCAAGCACCATGGGCGACACACCAAGCTTGCACTAGGGCGACACACCTCCTTGTTGGCCGACACAAACACCCTAGGTCGACAAACTCTTCACTTTGGGCGACACAAGGCTCAACCAGGCCAAAACAAGGCACCTCAAGGCCCAAACAAGCTCAACTAAGGCCCAAAGAGCTCAAGCAACCAACTCAAGCCTTCCCCTCAACTCTAGAGGAAGCAAAGAGAGAGAAGAACACCTCTCAAGGTGGAAAACTTGCTCACAAAACCCTAGACTTGGGTTATTTGCAAGTAGCACCTTCAACTCACAACAAAGCACAACCAAACCCTAATCACCACCAAAGGTGATTAGCAAGCACCAAAACACCAGGGTTAAGCAAAGCAAATAGGGTAAGCCCTAAACGAAGGTCAGGGTCCTTACAAACTCCACTTCTAGATGAGTTCCTATATTGTGACCCTAAAGGTCCCATATCACATTGGCAGTGAATGTCCATAACTAGCGTATGACATCACAAGCAAGGAGTGGTGCCTAGTCGCACATCAATACTACCCAAGTGAATGGTTGGAACATTTATATGGTATCTGATATTCCTTGCCTAGAAAGTAAATCCATTGTTGTCACATTACTTATACTGACTCATCAATGGTTGGAACATCTATAAGTTCATCACATGATCCTTTAAATCCATATAGCATCACTATGTGTTCATAAGATAAGTATACTCAGCTTCTATTGTAGAATAGAATTAACGACTATTAGTTCGAAACCCTACCAACTAATTAACACTTCTCCTTTTAAATCAAACATTTTAATTTGTGATCACTTTTGTCATAATGGAATCTTGCATCGATGTAACTCTTTAAATCCATTGCTTCCTATTTATTGCTATCCTTATTGACTAACAATCTATCCTTAGGTACTTCACAAGTACTAATGGATATCTTTAATGAAATTCCAATAACCCTTATTGGAGTTTACAATCATCTTGTCCTGTGTAATACATACAATATTATACTGGATAAGTTCACTTATAGCATTCATGATGGATCCATTGATATAGACCATGGCATCTTAATCATACCATTTCCATTCTTCACAAGAATTGGAACACAAGGTTCATGAGAGACCAATCCAAATTCTCTCTCATTAAATCCTTATGTGTTGAACTCTTTCAACACATAGCTATTTTAAGTGCTCAAACTTCCATTGTGAAACATTCAAGGGCTATCTCATAGGTCTAGATCCTTATCTCATAAGATGTTTCAAATAATCCTCAAGGTTGAAGGAGTTTTCATGCTAGATCATAATAGTCACAATACTAAGATGTTATTCCTCATCATATGTGGAATATTCATATATTCTCCCACTAAGTCTTTTGTAGTCACATATTTCATCTTTTATCTTGATTCAAGTCAAACTCTTTGACTATCTTGTCAAAATCAAAAGATCCCATCTCTGAGATATTTGTTTCAATCCCAGATTGAACTTTGTAGTTCTTAGACTTTATTTGCATCCTTGAAGTTATAAAACCTTTTAAGGTTGTGTCACATACACATAATTTGATGTATTCCCTTTAAGGAATCCAATTTTTATCTTCATATGCTAAATCTCTTAGTCTATTTCAACTACAACAACAAGCATGATAATTGGTAAAGGAATTTCTATCATGTTCAACAACTTGAAGTGATTTGAAAACCTACTCAATCAATATGTCCTTTTATGTTGTCAATGTAGGTCTATGCCACAAAACCCTACTACACCCTTTAGGTGTTATCCCTTTAGGTGGCGCTATCAAGTTCCTACCCTATTATCTTACATGGATCCCATAATGACCTTAAAACTTTTCTCATATTATGGTACTTAGTAGCTTCTTGTTGATTAGTTGGCTCATCCTATTATGACCAACCTATCTGAATTTTTGAATTCACAATCCATCAATATCAAATACATTCTGCTGGAACTATTTTGTTAAGTGTTACATGATGACTTGAGATTCGACAACAACTTGTGATTATCTTAGTTCTCATTGTACCTCGGTGTTGACCTCGAACTTTTTGAGTTATACTTTTACTCAAACTGATTTTTTAGGAGTCATTCATCCTATCAAAAAAACTCTTTTGTTATTGGATTGGGATTAATAGTGATATTCAACAACTATGGTTTATGGATAAACCTTCTTTAAGAAACTACTTTGTCAAATGCTGATTTCAATCCTGTAGACAGATTGGGACATTTGCAAATCATACCATATATGATGTCTTATAAACCATTTAGACGGTATATCATTTAGTGATTATACATTTATGATGGTATAAGAAGATTAGATTAATTGATAACTATATCATTACTCATCATGGTATAACCTTCATTCTTGACACATCATCATGTCCAGTTGAATTTGACTCGTGATACGTTATCACAATCCTTCCTTGAAGGTTCTCAAAATATTGATACAAAGTATTTCAACATTTGATCTCATAAAAGTTTCTTAATACTTTTGTCAAAGTCCTACTTTATTTATAATCTTCTTGAACACTTCAAGAGATTTATGTTTCTAAATTATTGAGTACATATCATCATATTACCAGTAATAGAAATGAAGTATAAGTAATTATAACATTTGTTCCATAAGATCTTCATGCATCACATGTATGATTTCTAATGGACAACTTATCCTCCCACTACATCTAGTGAAGGATGATATGTCACTTTATTAACAAGCAAGAATTGCATATTTCCTTAGGTTCAGTAGTAGAATGAGTCTAGATTAATATCAATATGTATTCTAGATGCATTTCTTACATGCATGTCCATGGTGACTATTTGCTAATGACAATTTTGAGTTATCAATTATAATTATTTGGTATCAACATTATAAGCACTCATTTCAAAGTCTTTTGTATAAAGATCATTAGATGTATGGGCATTGTCATTCAAGATCATATCTTTTGAAATAATAATCTCATAATTTATTGATATATCATCCTTGTCATACAAGATTCTCTAAAGTAAATTGTTTCTTATGTCATAATGAAATAGCAGTTCAATTAACTCTATTACATGTCTATTGGACTAAGATAAATTTAAATCCAGACTAAATCTTCCACAACTCTTGCTCCGCCTTGTCCATCTTATCCTTCCATGAAGGCCTTTACTTCTTGTCAGATCTTACACATCAGTATGTTAGATCTCTGTTTGGTATTAGATACCAAAATGAAGAAGTAATCAAATTTATATTATAGCATTTATACCTGAAGTAGAGGCCTCAATGCCTTCCTTTTTCTTCTTTAGTTCCTCTAACCAGAGCGAGCAATTTCTTCTCCAATGTCCAGGCTGGTGACAATCACCTCTTACTTTCTTCACACCTACCTTTGCCTTGAGATCTAAAGACTTGGGCTTCTAGCTAGCTTTAGAATTCTTCTTAGATTTGCCTTTAGACTTCCCCTTTGTCTTGTTGATTATCATCACAACCTTGGGCTTGTCTTTCTTCATCTGCCTCTCATCTATTCTCAACATGTCCAACAACTCTATCAATGACTTGATAAAGTCGTTCATGTTGTAGTTCATGACAAACTGACTATATGACTCTGGAACATATTGCAGAATCACATCAGTGGACAACTCTTAACTCAAAGGAAATCCTAGTTTAGCAAGGTTCTCCACATACCCAATGATCTTGAGCACATGAAGACCTACTAGATCTGCTTCTGCCATGTTACGTTTGAATGGTGCCTTGGATATATTGTATCTCTCCTATCTTTCCTAATCTTCGAACATGTTATTGAGATGTGTGACCATCTCAATGACATACATGTTCTCATGCTACATCTGCAACTCATAGTTCATGGAGAAAAACATCAGACACTTGACATCCACAATATCTTCAGTATGCTTCTTGTAAGCATCCTTGTCAATCTTAGGCACATTTTGAGGTGGTTCATCTGGTTCTGGCATCTCCAGGGCATAGCACATGCACTCTGTGTGAGAACTATTCTCAGAGCCCTGAACCAATTATGGAAGTTGTTTCCAATATGCTTGTTTTCAAGGACCGACCGCAGAGAAAAGTGATTGTTACTTGTTGCCATTTAATTCTACAAAAGTGTCAAACACTCATTTGTGATTTGATTTTATTTGATTAAAATTTGGGCAATGGATCCTGTTTATCTCAGTTTCTATATAGAGCCTCTACCTCCCTCGTCCCAATGTAAAGTTTATGCTTTCCTACCTTTACTCCCCTCGAATGTAACTTGAGGTTTTTCTTATCCAATGTAATAAAGTAGCAATAGGATAGTTTCTTTGCTTGCAACAACGAGGAAGATGATCATCACTAGATGAGATGACCAATTCATGAGATGAGCTGACCGTCTGGAGGACCATGGAGGATAGGATGATGGAACCAGATGACCACCTGGTGGGCCCAACTGGCCATCTGGAAGGAGTCCAAACATCAGTTAGATAGGAGGCCAGACAACCATCCCAGTGGGCCCAACCGACTGTTTGGAAGGAGTCCAAACATTAGTTGGATAGGAGAACCAACCAACCGATAAAGAGGTGAGACAACCGATTCACCCAGATTGGCAAGCACAGGTCTATAGCAATACTAGGTCCATACATGTGATGTGTTGATTGACCTAGGTGGTAGTAGTTACTTGTGGCTCCAAGGAGCATCTAAAAGATTTCTGCCTCTAGAGTAGTCCAACAGAACAACTAGAACTCCAGTCATTCACCAAGAACAGACATGAAGGAGTTTTCCGTCCCGTTGGTGTACTAGTCACCAACCTATTTACCACTAACAATGATCACCAGTTGTTTCTCTCCCATAGTTATCCCTCCCTATTGGGTAGGACTTGCTTGGGATCTCTCAGTTATCATAACCAAAGAGGACAACAATTTTCAGAGGAACTAGTTCTCAGTTGTCTATTTTGTGTTCTAAGAAGCCCCTAGTATCCCTCCTTTCATAGGTGGGGTTAGGGTCTGGGTTCCTAGTCTTTACAGGATTGTGTGGGAGTGGAAGGGATTAGAAGATCTTGAATTTTCACAACCTGCAACAATCAAAATGGTTGTTTGGCAGTACACACGGTCGTCTGGCCCTACGAGACGATCATCTTGTACTGCCAGACTTATCTGATAGTTTCCCAATCACACACAAATTTGGAAATTTTGATTCCAATTAATATCACATATTAATTCCTTACACCACAAGTAGTGTGCAATCGAAACAATTCGGTAAACATTTAGAATGTTTGTTTGGCCCAATTGAGCCATCTCAACAAGAGAGATGCCCGTATGACTCACCTAGATGGCCGTTTGGTGAGTTTGAGACGAGTCAGTCAATTCCATATGAAGGGTATAACTTTAACCAATTTGATTTATAATTGACCTAACCCCCAAATGACTATCTCAACAATTGAGATGACTGTTTGGCTACCCAAATGGCCGTCTCACTCAGGGAGTTGGTCGTTTGGTAGTCCAGTCAGACAATCAGTTGATTTGTTGCTAGAATTTGAATACCTAAACACTTTAGTAATCAATCCAATCATCATTCAAGATAAACTCCTTTTCTAGATGAGTTCCTATGTGTGTAACCCTAGAGGTCCCATATCACATTGGAACTGAATGCCTATAACTAGCTTATGACATCACAAGCAAGGAGTGGTGCCTAGTCGCACATCAATGCTACCCAAGTGAATGCAAAATTGGAGAAAAACTTCAACCTACAGTCTATGTAAGGTGTTGCAGTGATTGTATAATTCCTTTGTCTCTAATATCCAAAATGAACTTGAGCCAAGGACTCATCATCCTCTCAATGTTAAATCTATGTTTCTGGAACCAAGAACAGACTATCTGAGATAATGTGACCTCAATATCATATATTGATTCACATGTGCATGCGCATGCATTTCTCAGTTTCGCTTATCAAGTGTCCATGATATCATACTCTGTAGGAGGGTTAAATCCCATAACTATCACTCACAGTCTATCCCAATGTGTCAAAGTCACCCAATAATCACCGTTATAACAACCCATGTTTGAGGATTGTGTTTGATGATGTCAAAGTGTACCCAACGACATGTGACGAGTGCAGTGATTTCATGTCTAAGAATCACAATCACCATGTTCACTATGAGAGATGAATATGAATTACCATATGATGGTTTCCATGTGTCACTCTCAAGGTGGGTCTGTCTGATACATTGTTCCCTAACATGTATCTGTGTGCTTGGTTTGATATTGCATATCATGACTCAGTGAGACTCAGTCATCAACCAACTCACACTCCAGTCTTATGTGTTATTAGTGTCTATCTAACTTCCACAGTAACAACTGACTAGGGACATAATGCGAATATGTATACGTACTCTTAACATCTATATGACCTCATTTCCATAAGGCTGATACTTGAAGACATACGTCATTGAGTAATATTATTTTCTAGACATTCAGAACATTTCCTCATTATCTCATAACTGAGTGAAATAGAATGCATTGGAAGCTTGCCTTTATGTATTGTTAATCAAATCTTTTATGGTTTATGCCATCTCACCATCACATGACCGACTCTCTGGGCATACCTTACCAACATTAGGTACATGATGATGATGAATTTAGGAAATGCTAGTCATCCAAAAATCAAGTAAAATTCAACGCAAATGCAAGACTTGAATAATATATAAGATCTCTATTAGAATCATGATATAAAAAATCTAATGTTGAATGCATGACTTGTAACCAAGCTTACTAGAAATTTAAAGCACATAACTTAAATATTTATACAATTTTGTGGTATCCATCATAAGACATTATAGGGAGGTTGGTTGGTCGAGTTCCTCTCTCATGAACTCGACCAACAACCATCTTTGAGCTTTTAACGGAACCCCTTGTCGGGTGAGTTTGTCCTAGTACCAACTCAACCAAAAACTAGCATTGATAAAGCTAATACAACTATCTAACTATTTAGAAACTTGACCGACAACTATAATTGGCAAGATAGTGATACTTTTTGGCGAAATTATCCAAAAGGTAACTCTTATCGTCAACACTATTATTGGAAAGATCTAAAAAAGTTTATCTAGCCATTTAGAGTGTTGCGAATTTCAAAAATAAAACCCCAGAGACGGATAACATTGAATCCAAGTATCTCTTATGGCTAGTAGCCAACCTCAACTATAGAAGGGGCCACTGTAATTCATTCCAAATTTGACTTCTATGCTCCTTTTCTATAGTTGAGTGATTGTGCCTCCAAGATCCCTTAGTCCCAAGCTTCATTACTTTTCCACATCCAATCTGAGTGAGTTTGGATCTTTTTCTGAGATATGGTCCATTTCACTATTGTGAAAGCTCTCCATTTTTCTTCCTAATCTCTCTCTCAACCTAGTGATTTGAAGGCAACTTCCTTGAAGAAGAATGGGTAAGACCTTGAAGAATACAAATGACTCTTGGTAGGTAGATAGGTAAGACCTTTGTAATGGTTACTGGCTCCTTGATTTGAATAGGAATGCTAGTTTAGCCCTTATTCTTGAAAATGATGGTTTCTTGTTCTAACTCTCCCTGTGGAGTATAAAGAGTGTGACAAGGTTCAAAATCCAATAGCTTGACCCCTCTAGGTAGTTGTAACATACTAGATTTTGGGCCCTAATTTTATTTTGATTAATAACCTATAATTTTTCCTAATTGGAACTCATTCCCTCACCCTAGTCATATCCAAATATTTTGATCAAGTCTCTCATCCTTTCTATGAAAATTGTCTAATTTGGAGTTTCTTATGATTCAATGGGGTTCAACTTCTTCGCATGACAAATATTTACAAATAAGTCCCTCAATTTGGTCTTGTGAATTAATTTAACATCATTCTACAAAGTTTGAAATTTTATACTCAAATATGTCTGTTCGACTTATACTATAATAATGCACCTACCGTTTCAACCCATGGATTAAGAATCAATCTTAAATATTGAATATATTAACAAACGAGGAATTCTTAATGTGAATAATCAATTTGTTCAAAATTGAGTATTAATATGGAGAATTATCATTATAACTTGGTGGTCCTCTAATAAATTTACATATAGCCCAAATTTGATATCATTCACACCTTGTTTGACGCTTCAATCAATAAAACCAAACTTATTGAATTAATTTCATTAGTAGCATTCTTTTGTCTGCATTTAATTAATAAAAATATATATATTTAACACATGTAATTCCACACCTCTACATTTTCTTCTTCACACACTTAGGGCAACAACTGCAAAATGGCTAAAGCAGAGAATGTTCCTTTTTTCCCTCTGTTGCCCTGCCTCGTACTCACTATTTTTCCTCTTCCCTACCTCTCCTCCTTTCTATTTCCGCCCCTAAAATCCTAGCCTCACTATGCCCTATTTCACCCTCATGTATCCACCCTAACCATAGAAAACTACTAACTTCCTTCCTCTTTTGGATTGCAACATGTACCACTTCCATGCTTCCCTACCCCACCATGTGTTGAAATGACATGATAGAGGAAGCTGCCTCCACCGGCAGATGGCAATACCAACAATGCCAGACCAGCAAGGAACCAACAACACCAAAAATACACTACAACATAGATCCACCACTAAGAAACACCTACAACCTAATCACTTCCCTCTCTAGCAGCAACCTACCACAACCATCTACTCATCGCCCCTCCCAACAAGGAAGCCTGATGACCTACAAATCCCTAAACCTCCTCGCCGACCTATAGATGATGGCTAGCAAGCCATCACCCACCTGATCTAGTCTCAGTAGCTTCATACGACACCTACAACATATCACCACCTTAAATCTCTATCCTACCTGACTTGGTCTCATACCAGCATGACTACAAATGATCTGCAACTCTCTACAATTGCCCATTACACCACTACCCAAAAATAGACTTGACATCGACCATCGATGAATCTTATCACCTCCCTTCCTTTTCACCTTGCCACGGGTGAATATGATATTCCTAGACCTGCAATCTGATGTGAATGGATCTGTAGGTGCAAATCCAACATTAACAACTATTATAAGAGGTTGTAACCTTCTACCCCCCTTGTGAGGGGAAATGCCACCTAGCCTAAACTTGGTACCTGCAGACCCTGAAGAGATCCCTATGCTAAACTTGGCCACATATCAAAACTTCATTTCATAAGATCCTTTTAGTCATGTAATAGCATGTTAGTGGTTCCTCTTCTTGCAAATTTCATATCTAGAAAATTAATAAAAGATCAAATGATAAACGATCAATGTATGATTAAGTACCTAAATCAATTAGACATGTCATCCTAACACAATAATAGTAATATATGAATATCAACATCAATGTATATTCCAATAGACTATAATGTTATAAACTATCCTATACATGTCTACTACATAAACTGATAAAAATGTGCATGCCGTATAAAAGAATTGGACAGCAGTAAGAGTATGTCACATTCCAACATAGGTTTTACAATGAGCTGATACTAATGAACTAAACCATTCATTACAACTATGGCTATCCTACATAATATTAAACCATCATCAACATGTAGTAAGATAATATTACTAGTAGGAAACCAATGTATTCTTACATTAATTATCTATTTATGAAGATATTCCTTCATGCTCATTCCCAAGTGAATGGATTTTTTTTAAGATGCAACATGTATTAATAAATTGAACAGAACTAAGTTTAAGTTTGTAGATTGGAAAAGAGTAAATCACATTCGAAGCTCTAATGTGTGACTCAGAAACACATAATCTACTTTTATTATAAATTATTATGAGAGAAATATAGAAATAAAGTTAAACATAAAATCTCTAAAATGGAAATGTTGTTGGTAGCACAAGGTACTATTTGAGTAAAACATAATGCAGACATTACCTTATCATACTATATTTATATAAATTGTATGAGATTACCTTATCATACTATCTTTATATAAATTGTATGAGACATTGATCATACACACCTATTAGAAACCCTAGGAAGGAAGACAATGAGTAAACATGCAACATTAATCCTAGGCTGAAAACCTAATCTTATATAACTTAAAATGAACAATATTTAAATTCCAAGCTAGTAACCATGTGATGGCATAGACTCCTTTTTCTTACTAGTTCTTTTAACCTTGAATATCATTAAACCTTGGGTATGAACCATCTTGGAATCTTTCTTGGTAAAAAGGTACTAAATTCTTGATTCTTTATTACACTATCTATTTCCCTCTTAAATTTCATTTACATAACTATGCAAAAGTGGTGAACCAATTTAATTAGCCTTCCCCTCTTGTTGAAGTTCACCGCAATAAAATTTAAATGTTGGACACTGTTGATAAATTGAATTATTATTAGATTTTGATATTGGCACAAGAACTCAAAATATTGTCTAGGAGTATTAGCTCACTAGATTCGGTGGGTCACATCCCCCAACCTTGCGTAGTGGATAATGGACAACCAGAGGTCCACTAGTATTGGTTACTCCCACAGGAGAAAGTGTTTTTCTCTTGTATAGGGGAGAAGGCTAGGCACCTAGCCAATCGAGAAGACAAAATATTAGATTGATTGTGTCAATTGATATATATTTTCATTTTTGAATAATATGATATATTGATATTAGTTTTGAATAAAATAAATTCATTCTAAGACCTTGATATTAGTTTGGAAATCTCTTCATTGTTTTCTAATTACTACTTTGAAATATTGTACCTTTTTTAAAATAGCATGATATCTAGATAATCTTTTGTTGTTCCCATGTCCACCAAGAAATCTTACCTAGATTGGATCTCATAACTCTTTATTTTTTTAAAAAGATCAATAATTGAATTTAGTACCAGCCTAGGTGACCCATATTTTCCCTTCATGGGGTCCATGTGTGGTTTTGTTCCTCTGGGAACTCGTGGACAAGTGATACAAAGATGGATTATAAGAGACATGCAGGAGATATCCCCTATTGAAGACTAGATATGAATCAATTCTCATTCTTAAACTTTGTATCATATTGGTAAGATTCAGTGACTTTGATGTAAAAGCATGATTGTAACAAAGATTTTTTATACTTTTGATACGTTTTGTAAATATTTGATCGTAAAGATCAGATCTTTACATTACTGGATGTACATATACTAGTTTGGAGGTTGGAACCACTTTACAACTTAGTGTTCTTTGGTGTTAGTTCAATCTTTCACTTCCTTGCTTTTCATACTAGAAATATTTTTTAGCAAATATCTTGAAGGTACACCAATTTTAATTAAGTATTTATAGCTCTATTAACCCCCTTTATAGCCCATAGATCCAACATACTCACCATGAGAATTACATCTTGATCCATGATCAAATATTGAAATATGGTTTAGGCGATTAGTTCTGCCAAAAAGTTACCAATTAAATCAATACAAAACCATATTCAATTTCTTGCGACTAGAGGTCATTCCAATAAGATGCCAATATAAAACTACCTTAATAGGTAGATCATTACACACATTGAATATCCAATTCATGAGTGCTTCATTTTGGAATACCTTGCTTGATGTTATCACCAGGTTCATAACCTAGGACAGTCTCGTGCCTTGGTTTTACGAATGCACCAAAACATTGTGATCCAAACCCGACCTCAAACCAAATTTTTTTTCTCCTTTTGGTTTACACATTGTCATGTTTTTATTTATGGTATGAACCTATTACATAAGAGGGGTATTAAAGAATAAAAGGGGTGAGAGAGAGGGTTTCATCTCAAACTTGGTGTTTAGCACATTATTTTTGGTTTTTAATTTATTTTTACCAAATAATGAGGTACAAAGGTGGTGGAAGAAATGTAGAAAAGGCGGAACTTGCACATCTCATATTTTGGAATTTAAAGCATAGGAAAATCATTAACAACAATTCAATCATATCATGTATATTACAAGGTAGTGACAATTCCACAAGAACTTTATGCTAATCAATAAAAGACATACCACATTTCATTCCTCTCAATCCCATACAACTTGCCATCTTTTCCAAGGAATGATATTACTTAGATCATTGGGGATATGATAGGTTCTAGAATTGGAAATTGTGTTTGATCATTGCAAAAAGGATCCATTTCATTTAATTCAAAGGGGTACATTAATAATTGATGCAAAATGAAGATGAAGATAGAAACAAAATCAAGGCCGACTAGGTAATATCCAATTACATGTCACTAATCATGGAAATATTTAAAAATTATAACAAGATACTTATGTAGTACTAATGCTACAATGAAAATGACAAAAAGGGAATAAAGAGAGGGTGGAATAAAGACATACCACCCACCCTCCTCCCTGAACATAGAAGTTTGTTTGTCCTTGAGAAAACACTAGGTCCAAAATGAAGGGGAAGAAAGTCAATGAAATGACCACCAGCTACCGTGTTGGCCTGGTGGTGGTGATCCCTGGGACTATTGTGGTTGTGCATGTGGGCCATGGAAAGAATTTCAAGATGGTCTATCAGACGCATCTTGGCTCATGGAAGGCACCTTGTGAGGTGAAGACCCACTGTAGTGGCCTCCCAAAACTAAGAGGTGGGTGAAGAATAAGTATTACTTGGACCGTAGTATGTGTAATAATTGTGATCCTATTGGTACTCTCCTTACGTCACCTACCACAACTCGTGTACCTATTGCATGATGTACATGTGGTTGAGCTGGTGGCCCTATATCTATATCTCCCCTTCCATGCGGGCCTAGATGCCCTCTATGAGGTGCAACTTCTGTCGGATCTTGGTGAAGCCATAAGGTCCAAATGACCTTGTAATATTAGGAATGCATTGCTTCATGCGACATGTTGAAGATGGCGGGGAAGAGCTAGATTCCTCTTCCATCACTCTACATAGGAATTCAAATTTCCAAATGTCAGGTTAGGAGCTCCACCCTTGAGGGGTGAATGTTCCCTCATGTAATGTCAAATGTGAGTTCCAAAGTCATAGAGGTCATATATGAGATTTCCAACCACAAAATAGGAGTGAGCAGGAAACACAAGAACGACTCAAATGTCTCAAAATAGCCAATGGTAGATGCCATCCTCCTTGGCAATCTTGAGGTTCGATGAAATCACTAGGTACTTGATATCAATCAAGTGGTATTTCTTCTATGTCATCATCATCCTAAAGGGAATATCAATATAGTTGAGATAGGAGGATATGGTGGTAAAGACACATGCTAGATAAAACTTGAAAGTGGTGTTCTAGACACAACTACAAATATGAATTATGTCGTTGGTTTTTGTTTTCAAGGGAAATCGACGACACAATATATCTAATTGGTTATTTAAAGAAGCCTGCCATAGTTGGCCCAACTGAGAAAACACATGCGACACTTTATTTATCTCTTCTTTTTTTCATAAAGAAATCAATGACATAGAGCACCAAGAAAAATACAATTTCACACAAAATAATATAAGACATTTTACTTCCCTCCCAAATATCCTATATCGTTAGTTTCTATTAGAGTAACTGACGAGATAGAAGAATAACCCTTAGAATCTATCTCGTCAAATTCACATGGACTAACCAATGAGAAAGGGTACATGTCAAACATCCTTGTGAAAATCCCCCCCCCCCAAATTAGATTATCTCATCACCTGTCATTAGGAAATCAAAGATATAGGTGATGTTGTGAAGCATCATTAGTCATCAACTTTTTTGTAGGTGATCAACAATCTAGGTTCACATAGACACATGTTTCACTGATTTTTTTTCAAAATTAAATGACAAGAAAAAGTTACAATATCTATTTTTTATAATAGCAAACAAGATATATAGTAAAACCCCACGAGAAACCCCTATTTCTCATGTTTCCCCTACTCGCGATAAACCTATTTGACCCCTCTGATGATTTTCTCTTCTGCTACCGCCACCCACATCTCCTCTACTACTGCTCAACAACCCCCCTGTTATTGCTGCTCATCATACTCTGACACCTCTAGCTCATCTGCTGACCATAGTTGTGGCAGCTGGATGCCACCACTCTCCTCCTAGCTATGGCATTGATGACTTTCTCACACCTTCTTTGGCTTTGTTACCAACTTCACCTATGTTACTAGCTTCCACCGTGATAGCTGACACCTCTGCCTCCTCCATTCGCCTTTACTGTGGCTCCCCCTCATCCAGCTACCTCTGCTACAGCTCCATCTCCTCCAGCCTCCTCACTAGTTGCTTCTCCAGACTGCTAGCTATCTACTCCTCATCCTCCTACTACTCATGGTGCCCATGCCACCACTGCCTCCCTAGATATATCTTCTCCATCCCATCAAAGTTTGATATTCAACACATATACATAGACAAAAATGAATATTTCTTACAAAATGTGATCAAAATGTATGTCTAATGGATGCTAGTTTGTTTACAATTCTTTTCTATGAATACTAGTTTGTTTAAAGTTGGTTATTCGGTTTGTTTTAATATTAGTTTGTTTATAATTCTTTGCATTGTTAAATGTTAGAAATTAAATACTAGTATGAATAAATTATCACACCTAGGAATTAGTATAATGAAATTAAGATGAATTTCTGAAAATTAACTTGATTTACATTGAAATTGATATAAATTCTTTGTGTGTGTGTGTGTGTGTCTGTTTGTGTGTATTTGTTCCTGTGAATAGATCCTTAATTCCACTTGTCTATTATCTCCATATGTGATGCATACATCCAAGTATGAACATTGGAAGTTTATTGTTTTAGCTGCAACAAACATAAAGTCATAATATGAGGGGTACACAAATAAGATAAAAGTTTTATTAATAATCAAAATACAATAGACATAACGTTAATGCATCTCAATAAGACATTAAAATGTTGGAATGATAATAGCAAAAATTCAATTCACATACTAAGAAATGATCTCTTTGCCAATGCAGAATCAATATATGTATACTAATAAATCAACATTCTATCTTGGTCTAGGATATCCTATTAAGCTATCATTCAAAGGAGGTGTATCAAGGTCAGTGTTGCTTGAATTGTCAAAGGTGGTTGAGCTGATTTTCCCTTGGTCCTCCAGTTGAAGACAATCTTTTAACTGTGTAAGAACTACAGTAATAGTGGGTCTATTGAAGGATTCATTACACGTACAAGATAGTGCAATTTCGGTTGCCTTCCAGATAGAATTGATGTCATACCCTCCTTGAAGTTTCTTATCAACAACAACACTAATATCACCTTTTTGAAGAAGTGGTTCCACATATTGCACTATATGAACATGGTAATCCTGTCTTATAATTGCTTCTAATCCTGTAACTAGTTCCAAGAGAACAATGCCAAAGCTATATACATCACTTTTTTCAGTCAGCTGATTGGTGCTTGAATACCTACAGGGTCATGAAAGAAGATTAATTTAGAGGATAATATTCAATTGTATAATAATATTTAAAAAATGTAAAAAGTACAAATCTTAAAAAACATAAAAAATACATATCTTAATTAAAGTATTGCGTATTACAACATGAATTTAGGAAAATCACGCATCTAGTTCTTATATTTTTATTGTGAAAAAAGGAACTATGAAGTGGTTTTGTAAATGCATCCAATGAATCCATATAAAGACTTTAAAATTGAAAATTTATCAAGTTGTAAAATAATTTTGAAATCATCTAGGTAAGAGTTTTATGTTTGAATGTTCACAAAATAATAGTCAAACTCCAAAATTTGCTTTCTAGCTTTAATGAATAATATATCATCAGTGTTATTTCATTTATGAAATGATTTTATATAGATATTTTCACAAACCATGTTATTATTAGAGTAAAGGGTTTCTAAAAATACCCAAAAATCGCATGAATTATAATGATCAAACATGAAACAAATGTTGCATATATTGTAACAAAAATATCTTTTATTCAAATAAGACACAAACTAATCTGGATGACACACCAATGCTCATATTAGAAAAATGATTTTTCAAATAGGATCTATGCGGATTTATCATCCTACTTTTTGTGTCCTTATGTGAAGGTATATTGATTCCTTATGTGTTACAATACATCATTGGTAATGTATAATGTAACTACAATACAAAGTACATAGAGATGTCCAACATTATAGATAGTATGTGGTAAACATATATGTCATTTTCCATATGTTGTGATATCCAACACAAAATAGATAGTAAAATGGAACATCAACTTCAAATTGATATCTTAGTTGCATATGGTAAAAAACTACCAGCAAGTTTTATAAAACTTACTCAGGGTCAAGGTATCCAGGAGTTCCCATGACAGAGGTAGACACATGGCTATGGTGATCAACAATAGAATCATTATGAAAAATCTTAGACAAACCAAAATCTGCAAGCTTAGCCTCCATGTTATGATTTAAAAGGATATTGCTTGTCTTGATATCTCTATGGATTATAGATGGTTTGCATCCTTTATGTAGATACCCCAATCCTGCAATTTCAAAATCTTATCTTTTAAAATCACAAATGAATATAGAAATAAGCACCTTGACAATTGTTTGAGTCAAAATAATTTGCATTAGTTACCTTCATGAATAAAACATTAAATGACATGTGAAGTTATAACGAGATGAAGTAATCATCAGAAAAATATTTTACAAATAAAATTAATGGAAACTATAAGAGATGTTCTTTGTATTTTTTCATATTTTGATGATACTTCATTCTTACATACGAAGCATCAAATAGGATGCATCATGAACAATGGGTAGAATGTATATCACCTTAGTTGACTTATATATTATTTGAAGTTAGTAATATATATACATATATATATAGATATATACACACACACAGACACACACACACACACACACACACACACACACACATATATATATATATATATATATATATATATATATATATATATATAAATATAAATATATATGTTAAGCCTCAATCCCAACCATGTTGGGGTCAACTACATTGTTCCTTCTTTCCCAATCAACTATTTTATGGGCCATACTATGATCAAGATGAAAAGATTCAAAATCTCTCTTTATAATCTCTTCCCAAGTAAATTTATGTCTTCCTCTACTTCTTTTCATTATTCTTATCTTAATGATCTTGATTGAATAGGTGCACTAGTTTGTGTTGCACATGTCCATGCCACCTTAGACGGCCTTCATGAAACTTGTCTTTGATGCTCAACACCTCCACTTTGTTCCTGATATAGTCATTCCTTAGACGATCTATTCTTATCTTCCCACACATCCATCTCTGCATGCACATTTTAGCCAGATTGACATTATTGAGACCTTGTTTCTTTAATGCCAACATTCACTCCCATATAGCATGGCTGGCCATATAACTATTGTATGAAACTTCCTTTGAATCTAAGAGGGATCTTTTGGTCACATAGTACTCCAGTTTCACTCCTCCACTTCAACCATCCTTCTGTGATCTTATGACAAACATCATCTGGGACCTCACCCTCCTTTTAAAAATAGAACCCTAAGTAAAATAAACTTATCAAATATTGGTACATCCATTCCATCCAACTTGACTCCACCATTAAAAATTCTATATTGGCTAAAATTGCAATGCATATATTTAGTTTTAATTCTATTAATCATAAATTCATTAGATTCGAATGCATTTCTCCAAAGTTAAATTGTGTCATATAATATTTCTTTTCTTTCATGAATGGTAGATCCATTCAATTCAACTTGACTCCTCCATTAACAATTCTTTTTTGGCTAAAATTCAATGCATATATTTAGTTTTAATTCAGTTGATCATAAATTCATTACATTCCAATACATTTCTTCAAAGTTCAATTGTGTTATACAATAGTTCTTTTCTTTCATCCATCAACACAACATTAGTAAATAACATACACTAAGGGGTATTTATCTTGAACATGTTTCATATTGATATGGGCTAAGTGATGTCCTTGGTGTACCCCAATGGTTATGAGAAAATTTTGTGCCCCTCCTATAGGGGTCCTAATACTTGTAGTTGAGCCATTGATGCACTGAGTTTTAGTCTCTTTTTATAGGCTAGTTTTCCATGCATTTAGGGAATTGTTCATTTTCACATAAGTTTTGCATTGTTTATCATTATTAGCCCGCAAATATATATTGCATCAAATATTAAGTATTTCTACTAAATTTTGTTACATTATCACTTTTTATTCAGACTTAAGTTATTTTCCCCTTGTTTCAGATAATTCGAGCATTTACATAAAAACTTGATGCTATCGATACCACTGTCAGTGGTACCAACATGATGTGAAAATCCAATAGGGAATTCCAAGAATCTTGGTGCTATTGAGAAAGTACTCAGTGATACCGAGATGACATTTTATGGTACTGAAGAGAGGATTCGGTTCTACCAACTTACCGCCTACAAAACATGAGTAACCAGATTTAATTAACTTCTACACCCAAATCAAGTCGTAACTTGTAGGAAGAAAATCAGTCCTATCGACATATCTATCGGTAGTATTGACACTTATCAAGGGCTTTGAGTCAACCAATAACTTAGTTCACTAACATCTAGTTAGTGGTACTGACTTTACGTGATGAGTGCAAATTGAAAATCAAAATAGATCTGATGGCTATGACTTAATGACGGCCAATGCCCCACTTATCACTTGATGGGAGTTCGTCCAAGAGGAGGGCTCATGTTCTTTCTCATTACAACATGGCACAAATCTGGGATAGGTGGAGATGAAGGAGATAGATGCAGATCTTATGCTCTAGGCACTTCAAAAAGACGAAATTGCAACCAGAAGGCTGCAGATCAAGGTGTCTGCAAAGGGAATTGTCAGGACCGCTTCTCTAAGGGGTTTGAATTGGTTTTTGTAATGTTTGGTTTGTTATCTCCCTCTTCCTCTCTTTGTACAATTGTAGAAATCATTTGGGGCTAACCCCCCCATTTCTTAGGACCTGGGAGTAGCCTGGTATTACTTTTTATTTGACTTTCATGAATTAATAATATATTTCTTTTAATTGTAGATGTGAATTATATTTTTTTTATCAAATTGTTTGTGCTTGATCACCACAACCAATATATTATACCACTGATTCCTTTGGGAGAGGGATTAGGGGTTGGAAATGCTATAGATTTACCCAACTTATATTGTGCCTTGGGAGATGGCTTACAGTTGTGAAAGAATAGATTAGAGTTATCATTAATACACCTCACTAATTTTAAAATGCCACGAAAGTGGATTTCTGTTAGTATAGATAGTGTATTAGGCTGCTGGAGTGTGTAATACTTGCTGCAGATCTTTAGTCCATGGTTAAGGGTAAGTAGTTATTGGTGAATTGAAGTTAAATGCAATGCATATTGTGGTGAAAGTGTAATCCCAAGGAATCCATACATTCCTGATCACCTCCACTTAATTTAGATTTTAATTATTTTTCTTAGTTATAAAACAACCAACCAACCACATTTTCTAAGCCTATCTGATTAAATTATAGTTAGTAGCATTTTTTGAAAAATATTTCCTTGAGTTCGACCCTTGGTCCTCATATTCCTATATTACTCCATGTGTACACTTGCATTTCACACGTATAGTTTAGGCTTATCAAGTTTTTGACATCTTTAATGGGGAAACGACAACTCCAACACTAGTGATGTGACTAACCACTCCAGGCTATTTCTTTTTCTTTTATGCATTTTTAATCTTTTCATTGAACACGAGCATTTTTTTTTCTTTTGTCAATCCGTTATTACTTAGTATCTTACATTAACATTTCTCATATTCAGGTACTATTGCATGGTTCATACTTGAATCACAAACTATAAGGAATCTACTCCAATTGATACATGTCATGAGGAGATTCTTCGTAAGGCAAGAGAGCCTGGAGCTTTGATTGAGAATCTCATCCAAACTCCACCACCATAGGAAAAGCAGGTACAAACAATGGATATGGATGGCAGTAGTGAAGAATGTGTGGAGGAAGAGCTTGAGGAATAGACTGTCTAGGAGAAGATTAAAGCATCTTCAGCCACAACGCAACTAGGGCCAAGCAAACACCAACAGTCAATGTGGGAAGCTACAAGATAGATCCCGAACTGGTAGCAATAATCAAATCTCATTCCTTCCATGAACACAATATGGAGGACCTGATGATGCACATAAACAACTTCGTGGAAAGCTATGACATGCTGAAGCTAGACATGCTTCCAACCACAATCATGTAGCTGAACTTGTTCTCCTACTCCTTATCAGATAAAGCAAATATATGGTTTCTTAGCCTTCTGCCAAAATTGACAGAGACCTAGGATGAAATGAGTGACACATTCTTCAAGTGATACTCCCCCCTAAACACAAATGAGCTAGTGAGGAATATCCAAAACTTCAAGCAACATGGTGAGGAGTCCTATTCTAAAGCCTGGGAGCGATTTCAGAACATGCTCAGGAAGGTCCCTCATCATGGGATTGCCCTGTATGACACTAGTACAGAAACAACATTCAATGTCACTTTTCTGGGCGTCGGTTATTTAGGAAAACCGATGCCTATAATGTTCAGCATCGGTGATGTAGGTCATCCGACATCTATAGCCAAGACACAGGTACCACTTTGCATTCAGCGTCGGCTGGATAACAAACAACCGATGCCTAAAATCTCCCGCGAAATCCAATTTTCGAGCGAAAAAAATTTGGCACATACAACGTCGCTTTTTTACCAACAAAACCGACGCCTTTCTAAAATGAAAATTTGCACGAAAAGTTCCAGCTTAGGTGTCGGTTATCCTTTGATAACCGACGCCAATAATGGTTCCCGCCAAATTATTTAGGGCAAAATTTGCCTAATTGGACGTCGATTGTTAAGGAACAACCGACGCCGAAGACTTTAGGTGTCGTTTGTATTTGATAACCGATGCCTTTTACGAACTTAATAGACCCACGATTGATCGCATTTGTTCCCCTTTCCTGTTTCATTATCTTCATCGCCCTCTAGCTGCTGCTCGATCGCCAGCTAGCTGCCTGCTGGTTCTCGCCATCGCCGACCCTACCTCGCCTTGCCTCGCCGTCGCCGCTGACACTGCTGCTGCTGCTTCGTCCTGCGTCGCCGCCGCTGCCCTAGCTCCGTCCTGTGTCACCGCCGTCACCCGCTCCTTCCTCCCTTCTCATGCCCGCCGCGCCGCGCCACCTAGCTTTGGTCTGCTCTCCATGTATTATCCACGCGTAGCCTCTGTTCTTCTTTCTCCCTAGCTTTTTACCTACATGCAGCAAACACGGCCGTGACTGTGTTGGCCTACCACGGCCGTGCTGGGCAGCACGACCGTTCTGGATAGCACGGCCGCGCTGCCCAACACGGCCGTGGTAGGCCAACACAGCCACAGCCGTGTTTGCTGTTGGTAAGGATATGAACAAATCTATATGTAATGCTTTATGTAAATTCTAGGATACGAACAAATCTTTTGCTTGTATATATTTGTACTTCTAATCCTAATGCTTGACCTAATTCAGTAAATTTTGATGCATGTTAAAATAAGATTTAAACTTGTCCATTCTAGCATCCTAATTTGATTTGATTAAACTCTAACATTGATGAAACCCTAACATCAATTGTGATGAAACCCTAACATGTACATATCTATTATTGTGTTTGTTGGCCTAGAAAGTGAACAATCATTGTTCTTTATATTACTTGTACATTGGTATAAATTAGAATGAACAATCACTAAATTATATATTGTTTGTATGGAGTCCGGCTTCATTGTAGATATCTATTATTGTGTTTGTTGGCCTAGAAACCCATCCAAGATTTACTCATTAGGAGTAAATCTTGGATGTAAGTGTATACCCAAATCTTGTCCTAATATATACTTGTTTTCTCTTTGATCATAGAATGGATAAATCATGGATGTCCATTCGCAATCGCTGCACCTCAGAGTTTATATCTGGTCTTGATCAGTTTGTTAGATTTGCCAAGGAACATAGGAAAAATCCTACAGATAGGTTCTACTGTCCATGTAGGCATTGCGGTAACAACTTGAAAGTCAACACTGGTGAGGAAATCAAAAGTCATGTCATGTGCAACGGGATTGTACAAGGCTATACAGAATGGCACTGGCATGGAGAGATTTCAAACTCAAAACCATTAGATGTCGATAGCAGTGCTTGGGTGGAAGAAGAAATTGCCTCTGATGACGTAGATGTGAACGAACCAGTTCCAGTAGACGTCGTTGATGCGATGCTGGATAGTTGTAGGGTAGAGCACACTGATCCACCTCTTATCTTTAGAAACATTGTGCATGATGCTAAGATACCGTTATACACAGGCTGTGCTAAGTTTACGAAGCTTAGCACTGTGTTGAGATTGTATAAGTTGAAAGCTAACAATACATGGAGCGACAAAAGTTTCACTGAATTGTTGACTTTGTTGAAAGAAATGCTTCCTGAAGGAAACGAGCTGCCAATCTCAACATACCGGGTAAAGAAAATGTTGTGCCCAATGGGAATGGAGGCCAAGAAGATACACACATGCCCGAATGATTGTGTATTATTTCAAAAGGACTATGTAGATTTGAAAGATTGTCCAAAATGTGGTGTGTCACGTTATAAATTGACGACTTCGGGGGAGTCCAAAACTGGTTCTCCTACTAAGGTGTTGTGGTATCTACCTATAATATCACGGTTTCAATGCTTGTTTGCAAATCCGAAAGATGCGAAGAATTTGAGGTGGCATGCAGATATTAAGAAAAATAATGATGGGATCCTACGACATGCGTCTGATTCCCCACAGTGGAAGAAGATTGATCTATTGTACCCCAAATTTGGTGAAGAAGATAGGAATCTAAGACTTGGGCTTTGTACAGATGAGATGAATCCGTACGGGACATTGAGCAGCCAACATAGCACTTGGCCAGTCATGCTTGTTATATACAATCTTCCTCCCTGGCTGTGTATGAAAAATAAGTACGTTATGATGTCTTTGTTGATATCGGGCCCTAAACAACCCGGAAATGATATCGATGTTTATCTTGAACCTCTGATTGATGACTTAAAGAAACTTTGGGCTGAAGGTGTGATGACCTATGATGCTTCAGGAAGAGAGACATTTCGTTTGTACGCTATGTTGTTTCACACTATTAATGACTTTCCAACATATGGGAATTTGTCTGGATATAGTGTCAAAGGAGCTAAAGCGTGTCCTATATGTGAAGAAAACACTGATTCAATAAGACTAAAACATGGCGGCAAGACTATATATCTTGGTCATCGAAGGTTTCTTTCAAAATTCCATCCGTATCGTAGGAAGCACAAAGCATTCAATGGATGGAATGATGAACGGAGTGCACCTAAACCTATACCAGGGGATGTTGTTTATGAAAGAGTAAAAGACATTGTCAATGAATTTGGTAAGAAATCACAATTTAGTATGGCCACACGAAGTGACAATTCTTCATTCAAAGTTGGGTTCCAACTGACCTAGGCCTCGACCTCCACTTCCTGCATTACCAAGTTGGGTTCCAACTGACCTAAAATACCCGTTAGGTCCCGCTTGTAGGGGAATGGCATGTTGGCTAAGGGCACATAATATACATTGTCCGATAATTGTTTCTTTAGAAACAGATTATGCAGGTCAATCATACGATAGCTCTTTATTTATACAAGATATTATTGAGCTGTTTATGTATGATTGGCTGAATACATCAATGATAGAGACATGGATAAGGTGAGATATTGTTTATACATCCATATACCTTGTGTAAGATCCGGTGATCTAGTTTCTTATATATTAATGCATACATAATACATGTTTTGCAGCTACTTAGTCGAAGATCAATGCAAACAACTTGTATTTGATCATGTGGGTTTTTTTATTCCATCATTGATTAGTATGGTAGCTAAAGACCCTGATAGTGTTCAACAATACTGTATAGATGCTTTTAGAATTTTCGGTCAGAAAAAGAAGACGATAATAATAGCTCCATTCAATGTCAAGTAAGTTTACTTTATTTATAATTTGGACTTAAGAAAATTCCATTTTTATTGTGCATTTTGAGTTATTAATTTTTAACTTTTTTACCTCTAGCGGTAGACATTGGGAGTTACTAGTTATTGTCCCCGGGACGTTCACTGTTTATTATCTAGATCCTGCGGGAAGTACATTGAACACTAAAATTGGACACATATTGAGAATGCCATTATTTTGGTGAGAAATATTTCATTTTTATATCCGTTAACATATATTATTACATTACTATTTAATTATACAATTTACTGTGTTACATTAACATGTAGGGGTTTAGATGCATTCAAAAATGCTGGAGGAAATGTCCCAAGGAGAAAGAACCAGCCAATAATTTGGGAGAACGTAAAAGTAAGTTCTAGACTCCAATGTATATATTATTTATGTGAACTGTGGTTAGTTGTATTTTTTAATATTTTGTATGTTTCAATTTATAGTGCGCTACACAAGACAACGGTTGGGCATGCGCATACTATGTGATGCGATTTATGCAGATGATTATCCGACATGCCGCATTGGATATTAATACCATACATGATGTATTATATATAGTCTCATTAGTTAGTATGAAATATATCAATCTTATTTTTATATTATTACTTATATATATATTCATCATTCTCTTTGTAGGTGTTTAAAAATGACCACACTATAGGTAAACGCTTAAAAAATGTACATGCTCCATATACGATGGAAGCATTAAATGAAATAAGAGAAGAATGGGCAAAAGTCATACAAGCAGTGGCGATTGTAAGATATAATTGGGATGCTGATAGCGATGCTAAATGATATTTTGTAAATGAATATTTCTGAATGTTTATACATGTCTGAATGTTTCTACGTGTATTTGAATGTTTCTACATGTGTGAATGTGAGAATTGAATTGGTGTCTGAATGTATCTACTTGTGTGAAAAAATATTGGTTGATTTTGCAGGTTTGTGGCCTGTTTGTAGGCTGATATCAATGGATGTCGTAAACCTACAGTTCATAAAACTGAACTGCAGGTTCTCATCCTGCTGACCAGCCACAGCAGGCCTGCAAACTGATAAGAAAAAAAATTAAAGTATAGGCGCCGGTTATTTATAAAACACCGTCATCAAAGGCCTACAACGTCGGTTATTAGATAAAAACTGACGCCTAATATGACAAACAACGCGACCGTACAGGAAAACACGGCCGTGGTGGAAAAGACATCGCTTATTCGTATAAAACCGACGCCTATAGTACTAAACACGGCCGTGCAGCGAAGCACGGCCGTGTCATCTGGGAGTATGGCGTCGGTTGTTCAGTTGTTAACCGACGCAGAAAGTGTCCTAGGTGGTGCCCTTCTTTGTGGCGCGAACCCTATAGACGTCAGTCAACTAAATATAACCGACGCCTATAGATCATATAGGCGTCAGTTAGAAAACCGACGCCAAAGAGTTCGACCTTTAGCGGCGCCCACATAGGCGTCGCTTGAAAACCGTCGCCAAAGGGGGTTAAACAACCGACGCCAAAGGCGTATTCTGTAGTAGTGTGACAAGCTAAGAAGTTTTATTATGGCCTCCAAAAAGGAAAAAGAACTACACTTTATAGTGCATGAGTAGGTTTCTTCTTTAACAATAAGGCTACCAGGTGTCCCGAGATCTTGAAGAACATGGCCAAGAATTAGTCATGGGGCGAGGGGAGAGAAGCATTGGAAATAACTCAAGAGTGATATGGAATCAAAAGAGCTCACAGAACTGAAGGATCAGATGGAAAGGCTCACAAGAAAGTTGGAGCACAAATCTGGAACCTCATCTGGAGACGAGGAAGAGGAGTGCATGTTTGTACCACGACACAATAACAGGGGCAACAATGAGTAATAAAGGAGGAGGGATCCTACATTCTTGTGGAAAGATCCCAATAATTTTGAATAGGACTCTTCAAAAGCACAACATCGCAAATAGTAATAGGACAACATGTCACAACACTATCGGTAGGACATGGGTCCCAATAAGATAGATAGGATTGAAGACATACTAGGCAGACTAGTGAGTCACAATGAAGCGTTACTGGACCAAACATAGTGAGAAGTAGAATCAAGGGGCACAAATTCAAAGAATTGAAAACTCAATTTTATCAGCTAGCAGCGGAGGTGGCATCCATGAAGATGTCGGGTCAACAAGGATTTCCATAAAATACAAATATTTCCCCTAATAACCAACACATGAACATAGTACTTCTTCATAGTGGTAAGGTGGTGATGAAAGAGTAGAAGGTAAAACCAACCAAAGGGAGTGTTTGGGTTATTCAACTTGAGGACACTTAATATGAATGAAAATCTTATCTATCCAAGATTTGTGTATAATTATGAGGTTTGAGCTCAAACCAACCAAATAGATAATAAGACATTAAGTGTGATTTTTATAAAGAAATTGTAAGGTAACCCTCTACATTGGTTGATAAGAGAGGGATATATCATAGTTAAGAAAGGCACTGTCTCTTAATCATGTGATTCCATCCTTTGTTCATGACAATAAATCCACCACCACAAGAGGATCAAGTAATCCAAATTGTTTCCTCTTTACTCCACTACATAACATAATTGGTAGCATGTTATCTAGTTTATTTATAGTGCATTAGCTAGAAAAAGAAAAAACAATTAGAGATGTGTATATCAATTAATGGCATACCAAGTTTCATGTACAATACATTCTCTTTATGCATCATTCTTTGCATATCTCGCAACATGTATATTTGTAGATTTTTCCAAAAATCAAAGTGAAAGGATATACATCTATATCCCTCCTAATGAAAAAGTAGAAGCGATGATATATGTTGATGAAAGCCCGAGTATAAATCATCAATCATGCTGAAATAAGAAGGGAAGGAAAAAAAGAAATCAATTAAAGAGGGAGAAATGGATGCGTTGAACTCAATCTGAATTTATCATGGAGAAGGTGAAAATAGTATATATCTATGCATTCCTTCACCCAAAACTCATAATGTTGATGAGATAGTGAGTGCATTCATAATTCTACCATGATATTATGCATTAGGATTCATGCATTTTCATTTTCTTCATTTTCTATGTTCATCATATTTTTTTAATATAATAATTTAGATGTTACTTTAGATTTTTATTCATAGCTACCTATTTTATTTCCACCAATTTATCTTTATAGTAGACCACATATATGATTTATCCCCTAATTCATTTATATTTAAGGAATTGCTTCCAACATAGTTTGGTAGGCAGATAATAAAAATGTAGATAGGGAATCACATGATGCAACAAGCGCATGCCCTATTGACTGTAATGTTAACTTCTCTATTAATAGTATTTCATTGATCTGAGGGTAGGCATCTTTAATGTATATTTTGGTCATTCTAGAGTAGTTATTTGTTCAGTGGTTGGTAAGGGACAGATACAGACCGTCAAGTGTGGGTAGTTGAGAAATGTAGTTCATTGAATTTGTCCTCTTACTGATTTATTTCAAACAGATCCAAAGGTATTGTAGCATACTGTTGCTCAAGGGCGAGAAACATTCAAGCTTAGGAGATTTTGATGCACTGAGTTTTAGTCCCTTTTCAAATACTAATTTTCCATGCATTTGGGGCATAATTGTTTATTTGACATAATTTATGCATTGTTTATCATTATTGTCTTGTGAATCACCATTGCATCAAATATTAAATATTTCTACCGAATCATGTTAAATTATCTTTTTTTATTCAGACTTATGTTATTCTTCTCTTGTTTGTGAAAATCCAACATGAAATTCCAGGAAGCTTGGGGGTACTGAGATGATATTTGATGCTACCAGAGATAGATGTTGATACTACGACTTACTACCGGTTAGTATAATTGATTAGTTGGGCTTAAGCCCATTGTATTTTCCCTTGTTTCTGTTTAGCCCATGTACTCCCTATCTCCTATATATAGAAGTCCCAATTCTCTTATATCACTAAATATATGGTTAACCTTTTGTCATGGTATCAGACGCAGTACCCAAGCCCTAGTACTTCCTACTCCTTTTCCCCTCCCTCCCTCTTTCCCTTCTCTCTTCCTGGCGGCTTCCATTACAACAAATACTTCATATTAAAATTGTAGCATAATTCCAGCATTGTATCGGTTAATGTGATGGACTAGATTCGTATTTGTTCTTGTGCTGGAATTGATCCGGGGAAGAACGCATCTTTGACAAAGGATTGGAGGAACGCGATCTGTTGTCCACCGGACATTGATGATTGTTCCGTTTTTTCTTCATGTGATTGCGTCACATGGAATAGCGAACAACAATAGATTCCGCGGTGAATAGCAAAATAAATTTGTGTATTCACGAATCAATCATTATCTTGTGGCGAGAAGTTGGTTTCAACCACAAAAGACTTTATACATTGTCACTTTTTGATTCGACTCCTCTGTGTGCTGCAACAAAAAAAATAAAAATAAACAAAAGATCCCGTGCTATCACCGCAAACAAATAAGGGGCAAATCATTATATTTTTTCCTCTCCATGTGGTTCCCCTAATCCACATGGCAGAGTGCTTTTCTTGAAAATTGGAGATTTTATGTTCATCCATCTTACCGTGCCATTAATCCGGTAATGCTTTCTGTTTTTCTATCGAGATCCATTCCAATAGTGCTTTCTGTTTTCCTATCGAGATCCATTACGGTAGTGTCATTCATTCCTCTTTCTACCGAGTTTCATTCCAGTAGTATTTCTATTTTGTTATTTGTATTGTGCCACATTCTTGTACCTTTATTCTTTGTTCAGTTCTTTGTACCATGCTACATTCTGGTAACTTTACTCCTTGTTTGTACCACGCTCCTTATTCTGGTACTATTATTATCATATCATGGGTGACATGGGTGACACTGACAAGTCAACGCCTACCATTATATATAATGATATGCCTCATATCACTACTGTTAAACTCAATGATGACAATTTTCTTCTATGGATGAATGCTATTCACACATTTTTAGAATCACATGGTAAACTCAAGTTATCACTGCGGATGCCCATGTTGTGCCCGATACTGCTTGGACTATAGGAAACAGCCAGGTTCTCTCCTGGATCTGGGGGTGCATGGAGCCTGAAGTTTCCATCAAGTACATGTGGCACAAATGTGCTAAGACAATGTGGGACAAAATGAAACAATTCTTTACCCAGGAGGACAACTGTTTGCATCTACAATGTCATGGACAATATATTCTCCAAGAAATAAGGAGATCACCCCTTGTCAAAGTACTATGATGCAATGAAAGCGTTATTAAACCAGCTGAACTTCTTTTCACCAACAACCTCTACTACAATTATCAAAGAGAGGGAAACTCTCCTCACTGGGTGCTTCCTCAACGGGCTTCATCCTTGTTTTCTTGTTGTTCGACAACTTCTCCTAGTTGGTGCAACTCTTCCATCTATGGACCAGACATATGCGTGCTTGGTCTAGTCTGATATGCTTTCTCCTCACATCTCTCCCACTGCTACATCTGAACTTCCACCAGCAATGGTTGCGGCAGCCAGAGGTCGTGGTCATGGACGAGGCGAATGCCCAAAGTACACCTATTGTGGCAAATTGGGCCACACTAAAGATGTTTGCCACTCAAAGCATGGCTATCCAACTAAATATGGGAGAGGACGTGGAAGGAGATCTACCCATGTTGTTCAAGCACATATCCATGTTGGTCAAGCATCTGCTCCGCCACCTGGTCGTATATCAGTTCCAACACAAGAATCTTCTTCTCATATCTCATTGCCACATGATGAGTATGAATGCCTTCTCCAAGAAGCACAATATTATGTTGATCCTCCCCTTGAGAACAACATGACAACCTCTGCACCCTATGAGTGGCACATTTGTGACCTTCCTACTACCTCTTATTCATCTAATCTAGCCACTGCTCCTCAAGGTAATTTTGGGGCATCTCTACTTGCCACAAGTTCTAACTGGATTGTGGATTCTTGGGCGACACAACACATGAAGGGTACTCCAAGCCTTCTTACTACATTAGACTATGTTATTCTGCATCCCTCAGTTACTATAGAAGATGGATCAATTAAACGAGTCACTCGTTGTGGCACTACTCCTCTTTCTTCTACACTTAAACTATTTGTTGTCCACTTTGTGTCGAACTTCCCATATAATCTCATGTCAGTTGCTAAAATTATTGATTCTCTTTGATTCTTCGTGACCTTTGGTCCTTTTGGTTTTGTTACACATGATTGGAGAAACTTGAAGATGATTGGGCATGGAATGCATACTGGTGATCTCTACTACTTCTCTGCCCCACCACCCAGTATGAGACATGCATTTCTGGCTTCCACTCCACTACAAATGCATCTCCGAATTAGACATCTACACTTGAAAAAGCTTAAACTCTTAGATAATTCTGTTTCTTCCTGTTCATCTATTTTATGTAATGCTTATCAGCTAGGGAAAACCATCGTGTGTCCTTTCCAGCTCGTACAACTAAACAATCATCTAAAATGTTTGAATTAATACATAGTGATGTTTGTGGTCCTTTTCAGACTACTAGTTATAATGGATTCAAATACTTTCTTACATTTGTGGATGTTTTTTCTAGAATGACCTAGATATACCTCCTTCAGACTCGTGATGAAGATTTTTCACTGATTCGTGCATTTTATACAATGATTTCTGTGAAATTTTCCACATAGATTAAAATTCTTTATATTGACAATGCTCTTGAATATACACAAAAGGTTGTTTCCACTTTTTGCTAAGGCATTGGGATGATTCATCAACGATCTTATTCTTATTCTCCACAACAAATGGCATTGTTGAGCGTAAAAATCATCATCTTCTTGACATTACACGCTCTCTTCTTATTCATGCTAATGTACCGAAATAGTTCTGGTCAAATGTAGTTCTCACTACATGTTTTCTCATCAATCACCAACCTTCTTCAATTCTTAAACAACAAAATCCCTTTTCTATTGTCTTTCCAAAATCTACACCGTTTTCTTTACCTCCTCAGGTTTTTAGCTGTGGCACCTTCATACATAATTTCGATCCCAAGTCCTACAAACTATCACCCCGAGCTATTTGAATAGTGTTTCTTGGATACCCCTTCTCTCAAAAAGGGTACAAGTGTCTTGACCCTACCTCAGGCCAAGTTTATATTTCTAGGGATGTCACTTTCCATTAAGACGAGCTCTTCTTGTCATCATCCTATTCATCCTTAACTCATTCAGACACAGTGGTCTCTCTTTCTGATCCCTTCATCTGCTCACAGCCACCCTAAACAGAACCTTTAAACCGACACATGGAAGATACATCCCAGGTAGATCCTTCATCTTCAACATCAGTTTTAGATCAATCTGATCTACCAGTGGCACTAAGAAAAGGTACACACTCCTGCTCTATCAAGCATCCTATTTCTAACACATGTTGTCTAGCACGTCTCTCTTCTGCTGTCTCAATGTTTGCCACAACCCTAGACACGACATATATCCTAAAAGATCCAATTGATGCCCTATAACATCCTGGATGGAAATCAACCATGATGGAGGAGATGAAGGCTCTTCATGAAAATCATACATGGGATCTTATCACACCACCTCCCAACAAACACATTTTTGGGTGTCGATGGGTGTTTTCTATCAAACGCCACTCTGATGGTTCTATCAAGCGGCTCAAGGCAAGGCTAGTTGCCAAAAGTTTCACCCAAACCTTTGTTGTGGATTACTTTGAGACATGTTCTCCAGTTACAAGGATCACCTCAGTTCATATTCTGATCTCTTTGGCTACTCATTTTGATTGGCCCCTTTTTTAGCTTAATATTAAGAATGCCTTTCTTCATGGCGGCCTCCTAGAAGAAGTCTACATGCAACAACCTCCCGCATATGTTGTTGAGGAGGAATCTTCTCATAAACTTTGTTGCCTTCAATGTTCATTATATGACCTAAAGCAATCTCCACGGGACTGGTTCAATAAAGTAAGCACTGCACTTGAGAAACTTGGCTTCCAGAGATCGTCTACAGATCATTCTCTTTTCTTTTCAAAATCATCTAAAGGCCATATCCTACTTGATACTTATGTTGATGATATAGTGATCACTGGAAATGATAAAGTTGCTATTTCTCAAGTAAAATAGTCCTTACAAGCACACTTCCACACAAAGGACATGGGCACTCTATGATATTTTCTTGGCATAGAAGTCCTCCTCTCATCCACAAGAATCAGTATATCTCAAAGACATTATGTCTCAGACTTAATTTAGGAATTTGGCATGATAAAATCCAAACCTGTGAACACTCCAATGGACTATCACACTAATCTCCCGCATGAGGGAAAACTCCCCTAAAAAGTATCACCATTTTATTGGGAAGCTAATATACTTGACAATAACTCGACCTGACATTACCTAAGATGTCAGGATAGTCAGTTAAAATATGAGTGCACCTCTTGAGGCTCACTGGATTTATGTTCAATGCATCCTTTGATATCTCAAAAGCACTCCAGGAAGAGGATTGTTCTACAAATGTCGTAGTACTAAGACAATTTCTATTTCTGGATAGACTAATGTAGCTTGGGTAGGTGATTCTTAGGATCGTTGATCCACTTCTGATTTTTGCATCATGATTGGCACTCACCCTGTTATTTGGCGGAGTAAAAAACAAGCTATTGTGGCTTGCTCTAGCACAGAGACTAAATATAGGGCTATGACCCACATGTTGTGACCTACAGTGGGTCCAGTCCATTTTGACTGAGTTTAGGATCTCTTTTCAAACTCCATCCACTCTATACTATGATAACTAGGCAGCTATACACATAGATAATAATCTAGTCTTTCATAAACACACAAAACATGTTGAAGTTGATTGTCACTTTGTGTGAGACCTGGTTAAAGCTAAAAATATTATTACCCTTCCTATTCAGATAGGAGATCAAATTGCAGATATTCTCACCAAACCACTTACTCCTGCTTTATTGAAGTACATGGTGTTGGTATGTATTCCCATAGAGCAAGTCATATGATGATTGTAATGGGATACTTTGTAAATGATTTGAATAATAATAAAGGCAATTTCCGATCTATATGTTTAAACTATTTCTGAGATGATAGTGTAACATGATAGATGTCTAAAGAATGATTTTACTCAATGACGTATGCTTTTAGGTTAAGGACCTAAATGATGAGATCATACAGATGTTAAGAGTATACATTCTTGTTTAGTCCCTAGTTGGTTATTATTGTTGAAATAACCACATACATCAATAACACTGAAGACTAGATTGTGTGTTGGTTGATGACAGAATCTCATTAGTCATGATATAGTGATATCAAACCAAGCACATAAGTACTTGTTAGAGAACAAGGTACCAGACAGACCCACCGTGAGAGTGACACATGGAACCATGACTTGGTAATCACAATCATCTCTCACAGTGATGGTGGTGAGTGTGATTCTTAGACCTAAAATCACTACACTCAACACATGTCGTTGGGTACACTTTGACATCATCAAACGCAGTCCTGAAACATGGGTTGTTATAAAGGTGATGATTGGGTGACTTTGACACATGGGGCTTTTGAGGGGTGAGTGATAGATATGGGATTTGTCCCTCCTGAGGGAGTTTGATGTCCTTGGCCACTTGATGAGTAGGATTTAGAAAGGCATGCACATGCATGTGTGAATCAATATGTGATATTGATGTCACACACATCTCACCCAGTCTGCTCTGAGATCAAGGAAATGAATGAACATTGACATGATGATTGTTCCATGCCTCGAGTTTATTCAGGATATCAGTGACAAAGGAATTATACATTCACTGTAACACCATTCACGGATTGTAGGATTGAAAGTTGTTCTCCAACTTTCTATTTCACTTGGGTAGCATTGATGTGTGACTAGGCACCACTCTTTACTTGTGAAGTCATAAGTGTTATGGACTTTCACTGCCAACGTGAAATGGACCTGCTGGGTCACACACATAGGATTTAACCCGGAATAAGAGTTTGTCCACAAACATGTTTAGATTGATTACTAAAGGAGTTTAGTAGTTCAATTAAACACTCAATCAATTGATAGCTCAGTATCATAGTGTTCAAGGTGTTGGACTGATTGATTAGAGTATCAGATTGATTGAAACTGTGATTGACTGATTCTACACAATCTGCACTCCCAACCGATCAGCTCATGTGATGAACCAATCGGCTAAGCTTGGTGAATCGATCGACTCAACTGGTGAGTCGATCGGCTCATGGACAGGGTGAAACAATCCGTTCAAGTGTTGAAATGATCGGTTCAAGTCCAACCGAGCAAGTTGGGAAAGTAAGATTGGTGAGAAATTTCCTTTCGTTTCACTTGCCCAATTTGATTGGAACAAGGATTGGTATTTGATACCGATTCGAAACAAAAGAAGAAAAGTCAATCGGGAACTGATCAAGACCACGAACTGACTGGTTCAGAAGTGAACTGACCGTTTCATGGGTTCCAAATGATCGGCTGAGGTGTCAACCGACCGGCTCAGATCCCCAACCGACCGTTTCAGTTGTGAAACGATCAGTTCAGGTTATGCAGTTGGTTGTTTTTGTGGAAAATCTCAAACCCTTCTACTCCTGCTTTAGTCTTGCATTGCCTAGGATAGAGAACTCTATCCCATGACCCTCCTATATATAGGGGTATTGGGGCTTCTCATAGTACAACTCAGTGCAACTAGTTGCTCTGTAAAGTTGTCGTTCTCTCTAGTTTTGGTAACCGAGAGAGCCCGAGCAAGTGCTACCCGATAAGGGAGGCACATCAAGGGAAAGACAACTATAGAAAGCGACTGGTGGTAGGAGAGTGTGTCGGTGACTAGTACGCTGACAGGAGGGTGTGACTCCTTTTGATTCCTTGTGGGACAAGGAGATCGGAGTTCTAGGCAGTCCGTGTGGACGACTGTAGAGGCGGGAGACCTCTGTCGCTCAGAGGACAACTGTCAATCCCGACAGTCCCGGTGAGACCAGGAGTCTTCAGTCTCGGTGTGACCAGGAGCTGCATAGACACCTTCTAAGACCGGACGTGAAGACTGCGCAAGGCGCGAGGTACTGTCACCGAGCAAGCCTCGGGACAAGGTATGCATCCACAAACCATCTTTCCTATTGTATAGACATTGACGCGACTCCTTTTGTTCTGGGTTTTGGGGAGAAAAGTTTTGTTTCCGCTGCTTCTCTGCCTCTCATAAAACCCAACACATGGGCACCAAGATGGGACTTCACAATATTTATTCTCGACCTTGAGGGGGTGTGTTAGTATAATTGATTAGTTGGGCTTAGTCCCACTGTATTTTCTCTTATTTCTATTTAGCCCATGTACTACCTAGATCCTATATATAGGAGTCACAATTCTCTTGTATCACTTATTGAACATATGATTAACCTTTTGTCACCTCCCATAAAGCATTAATACCTAAACTTAATTGCTTTGATAACGCCAACATGGCATTCAATGTTACCAACATTTGCACCCAAATCAAGTCAAAACTTAAAGAAAGCAACTCGGTGCTATAGACATACATGTCGGTAGTACCAACACTTATCGAGGGTTTTGAGTTAGTCGACAACTCAGTGCCATCGACATCCAGTCGGTGGTGCTGACTTTACGTTATTAATGCATATTAAAAATCAAGACATTCACAACAACTGTGAATTAATGACAACCAAAGCCCCACTCATGACCTAATGGAAGTTAGGCCAAGTGGAGGGATCACATTCTTTCTCGTTGCAATAGAGAACAAAGCTGGGATAGGAGGAGACAAAGGATATATCCATAGATCGAAGGCTCTGAGCACTTCTGATAGGCAACTTTGCAATCAGAAGGCTACGGATCAAGGTTCCTACATGAGGAGATTGTCAGGACTTCCTCTCTAAGAGTTTTGCAATAATTTTTCTAATGTCAGGCTAGTTTTCTCTCTCTTGATCTTCTTTGTATGATAATATAAATCATATAGGGCTAATCCCCTATTCCTTAAGACCTGAGAGTTGCCCGATATTGCTTTGTATTTGACTTTAATGAATTAATAATGTATTTCCTTCAATTTTAGATGTGAATCTATAATTTCTTATTGAATTGTTTGTACTTGATCACCACAACTAATATATTAGACCAATAATTTTTTCAAGAGAAGGATTAGGGACATGAAATACAATAGATTTACGTAGATTATATCATGCCTCAGGAGAGGGTTTACGGTTGTGAAAGAATAACCTAGAGTTATCATTAGAGCACCAAGCTAATTCTTAAAATGTTTACTGGAAGTGGGGTTTGTCTAAGTATATGTAGTGTATTACGCTGTGGGAGTGGGTAGTACTTGCTACAAATATTTAGTTTAGGCTAAAGGGTAAACAGTCATTGATGAACTAAAGGTGAATGCAATGCATACTATGGTGAAACTGTAATCCTAAGTAATCCATCCATTCTTGATCACATCCACTTAATTTAGATTTTAATTCTAGTTCTTAGTTATAAAATAATCAACCAAACACATTTTCTGGGACAAACTGATTAGATTATAGTTAGTGATGGTTTCTAAGAAACAAATCCCTAAGTTTGATACTCAGGCCTCATAGGACTATATTACTCAACATGTTTACTTGTGTTTCACACGCACAATTTAGGCGTGTCAGTCATCATACATGTTTTGAATGAAGCCAATGCATTAGATATGACACCCTTTTTATGAAAAACCATCCTCATTAGTACTCGATCATAGGAATTTTCTAGATCAATAAACACCATATGACGATCTCTTTTGTTTTCTCTGTACTTCTCCATAAGCCTCATTATCAAAAAAATCACATTTGTTGTTGATCTTTCAGGCATTGAACCAAATTAGTTCTATGATATCTGTGTTATTGATCTTTACCTTTGCTCAATAGTCCTCTCTGAAAGCTTCATAGTGCAACTCATCCTCTTGATATCTCTATAGTTTGTGCAAATTTGAACATCTCCTTTGTTCTTGTAGACCAGGACTATAGTATTGTTTCTCCATTCATCTAACATCTTCTTTTTCTTTATAGTATTATTAATGAAATTTGTTAATCACATAGCTCCTTCAACCCTCATACTATTTCATACATCAATGAGAATACTGTCTGGACCACATACCTTTTTTATTTTCATCTTTTTTCAAAGCATTTTTGACCTCATATAGTGAAACTTGTTGTGTGTAAGTGATATCTATTACATTCATGCCACCCTTGTCTATTACTTTGTTCCCAATGTCTCCATTGTAAAACATATGAACGTTAGTAATATATATATATATATAATCAGTAATATATATGTATATATATATGTATATATATATGTAATAGTAGAAATAGTCCTTTTACTTAGTCATAAAGGAAGGTGCCCCTACCAATTTTTTATGCGCATAAGAAGACTTGTTTCAGCGTAGGGGCAAATCTATAAGGGAAGCATCTCATGCTTCACCCTAACCCTATTGAACCCATAATGAAAATAATAACTAATGTTTTAGTACCAATTGTACTAATAATCAATATGTAGGCGGATAAGAATGTAATTTGACAAAGATGTCATGCTGTCCTAGTTGTGATTGTTTGTCATCTAAACATTTATTCGTGAGTAACATTAAACATAGTCTCTTTTGTACCTTTTTTCCATGTTATTCGTGAGAGGCAGAGTATCTACCCCTTATCGTAGGGAAGAAAGATGCTCCCCCACTATCCTAGGGAGAGAAAAAGTTGGTCTCTTTATCTAATCTAGGAAATAGAATGTTTTCGATCTATCCAATGTATAAAGAGATAATGATACATGCATTTACCATAATTGAAATAAAAATATAAAAAAGTTATAAATATATAGAAACAAAATGTTCTTACTTTAAATAAAAAGAAGCACAACGATTAATTGTATTTTTAAATACAACACTTACCGTAATAACTGTTAGGAATTTAAAATCAATATTTTTTTTTCATTTGAAACATATAGTTTTATATGTCCCATAATATCTGGAACACCTGCCAATATTAAAAACTCACCGAATTCTAGTATTGTCAAGTACATCAAATATTATTGGACATTATTTGCATATCTATTATTACTGTTGTGTTTTTCGTAGCATTTGCAACACAAATAACCCAAATTAGATAGTAGTATCAACATATGTGCAAATAATAACAAAGTATCTTTGTTGCTCTCTTTTCTACTTGACTATGCATTGCAATTTTTGGTAATTCTTGAAATATAGAGTTTTATATGCCTCAAAATATATAACCCCCAATAACACTTAAAACTCCCTGCATTTTGGTAGTCTCGACTATGAAAATTATTGTTCATTATTGTTTGTTTATGTTTGTGTTTGACATTGTTTGTATAATTTTTTGATACTATTACCAAATAGTACCAAAACATTAAAGTAAATGCAAATAATAACTAATACCCATTTCCTCCCTCTCTCTAGTACTTCACTGCATATTATATTTTTTTTATAATGTTTGAAATATAATTTTGTATACTTCAAAACATAAGGAACTCCAACTCCTTGTATTTTGGTAAAATATAATATATAATTTTTTTGTATTGTTTACGTATGTTGTGATGTTATTTTTGTATATTCTTGATAGTACTACTCAAATAGTACTAAAGAAACACAATAATGCCTAAATAAAAATTAACAATAACAAAGTATTCCCATTCTCTCTCTTTTCTACTTCACTATAGTATTTATATTTTTTAATGTTGGTTGGAATATATATATTTATATGCAAAAAATTATATAGAACATCCCACAATACTAAAAATTCCCTAGATTTTAGTACAATCAAGTATAACGAGCATTCTTTAATATTGTTTGACTTTTGGTATTATAAATGTATTTTTTTTATGTTGATTACGTATCTTTTGGTCTTGTTTCTACTTATTCTAAATCTTTTCTTTATTATGTGTGGATTCTAAAATTTTATTTGAAGATAATAAATTGATCGATAAGATTGAAACGAAATGTTAAGAATATAAACTGTAGAGAGGAAAACAAAACTCTTGTACGGAATCTGAAACGGAATTTAAGTACGGTACAGATTCTGGAAACTAATACTTGTATCAGTACATAGAGGTAACTCTCTCTTCTTTTTATGTTTTGGTATGTTAGTTTTTTATTTTCTAATACTCTTTCTATGTATTATTATTAATTTTTTCCACTCCTTTCATCTTTTTTGTACTTCTCTCTATTTTTTTTCCTTCTCGCCTCGTTTCTACTCGCTTTATTTTTTCTACCTCTTTTTCTATTTTTTATATACCACGTTTTCTTCTACTTTCCTCCCTTTATCTCTACATCCCTCAATTTTTGTGTAATAAAATTCAATTATTGAATGCATTATGTATGAAGATAATACTTTGGCATGCATTCTGACTTTAGGGAGAACAACGGCGGCTAGTCCCATTATGTGGATGGGCTAGCGGGGTTAACCCATACCTTGCCAATAATTTTTCTTTATTGTTCGATGTGCCTTCCTACATGCACACAAAGACTAATGGACCATGACATTACCGTTTTTATGTTGGCACGATGACGCAACCGTCTACTCTCTTTACAGACTACACCTGCCACATTTGGTAGCAGGATGGGGAAATTCAGAAGCTGGGCTCTTTATAACACGGACAACCTGTATTAATGTCATTAAAATGCAGTTCCTTTGTTCTGTAGAGCATTTACATATGTAGCCCAAAATATACCCTGACACAAACCCATTAATGTTTAATGATGGTCGTGTAGTTTTTTGTGTAATTTTTGTATTGTTTCGTATATTTATTGTAATACTTCGTGCACTTTATATATTGAAAATGTCTACAATTTAACCGTTAGTATCTGACATCTCAAATAGACACAACAAAGGTCTCCAATGGCTCAATTTTTGTGTATTTTTGGTAACGTTTGTATACTAATCTTATATGCTTTGTATTTTTTTTATAAATTGTGTATTTTGAAAAGTATACAGTATAAACCGTAATGAGCTAAGAGCTCAACTATAACACAATAAGGATTTCCAACGAGACAATTTCTTACTTTAGATGAATTACACATGTACATTTTGTGTACGGTTTTTGTATATTGTTTGTATCTTAAGCCAAAATGCATATGTGGTCTTTGTATATTTATATTATCTTATCTTTTCTAACTCACGAATAGACTTTTCACATCATCAAATTTGTGCACATTATTTAAATGTTATTGGTTCGACTTGTATAGCTCAAACCCCGTGCTCTGTTTCTCTATATCCGCAATGCTTCAATGATAACTTATTTTTCTGAATGTCAATAATGCTGCAAAAATAATTTCATGCTTTTTGCTGCTAAATATCTACTTTCATCTTTTTAGTACCATGTGGTTCAGCCACGTGACGGATATGCTCAACTATAAGGGAGTGCCATTAAACCATAAAGGTGTGTATTATTTGACACATACTCATGCTAGTTTCAAACAAAATTTTTCTCAAAATATATACACTATAAAAAACAGAAATGCTGAAATTCAACATTACCAATATATTATCCTAACTATGAGATAGAATATTTATGTCAAGTAGAAGTAAACATTTAGATCAAATTAAGTTTCTGAGAGCCAAAACCTTGGCAAACGTCGGTCGCAATACGAAGCCTCTCCCTCCAGCTTGATAACTGGGATGATTTGCCTGCAGGAGATGCTGGCATCACTTCCCCTATTTCATAAATACTCTATTCACTGAGTGATGTCTCTGGTTATGATAAAAATTTGGAAAATATACCTGACAAGTGATCCCTTAAGCTTCCATTTGACATGTATTCATAAACAAGTGCCAAGTGTTGTTCATCGTCACAAAAGCCAATCAAGGAAACTAAATTTCTATGGTGGATTCTTGATAAGAGCTGGACCTGTAAATATCTTTAGTAGTCAAGCAAGTGTTTTCATGTATATGTACCTTGGTTTTGCTCTAAAAAATTTAGACGGTACATAAAATATTAAAATCCTTAAGATATGCATACATGCCAGTCTAAAGTATACATGTACCTGACGATAAAAAGAAAAAAATATGCACGTACCTCCTTTATGAATTCCCTTGGCCCTTGAGAAGATGAATGGGAAAGCTGCTTCACGGCCACTTCCATACCATTATCCAATGCTCCATGGTAAACAAATCCGAATCCTCCCTTGCCGATGACCTTGCTAAACTCATTAGTGATCTTAAGCAGTTCAGCAAAAGTGAATTGCCGACTCTCAGGGTTGAAATCCATCATGTATTCAGACACACTACTAGCTTCCGTTCCAATGCCAAATTGGAGTCTCTGCACTACATAACCTACTGCGGCAGCTTTGTCGGAATCCATAGCACAAGTCCACATTTAAAATTTTACATAGATAAAACTGATGGTTTACAGAAATAGAAGAAAAATATACATGCAAACCTGTTTTCCTTCTTTTCTGTATGCGGATAAAGAGTAGGACTAACAGTACAACAACTAGCAGAGAAGCCACGCAGGATGTAACCACAAGTGCCCGCTTTACGGCAGTACGTTTGCAATGTCTCCAGTCAGAAGTCACACACAAGTCTGGGTTGTTCCCAAATCTTGCAAGCACAGAGAAGGTCATGCATCCATTGAAACACTTGCAAGGTGATAGAATCGCATTAAATAGTTCTTACCTGAAATTAGATGACTTGTCCCTGAGCGATCTGGGAATTGTTCCCTTAAAATTATTGCTTGACAAGTCCCTGGCACATCGTAAACTTAATTAGTAAGGGTGCTATTGGTAGAAGGTTAATCTTCTTTCATTTGAGGTATTTGAAGTCACTCACAAGGCCTTCAGTGGTAGATTGGCCAAAAAATCTGGAATCCTGCCGGTCAGGCTGTTATTCGACAGAATCCTAGGTCATACATATGCTATTGTCAGATACTAGTTAAGCATGCGACTGCAAGCTCTATCGACACAGTTAGACGGAATATGATCTGATGAGTTTGATATGCATATATACTTGACACTAACATAATATAAGTGTGACATCGTCAAACAACCATTATTTTAATGTAAAAACGAGATTTCAATATGATCACCATTCGTATTAGAGTTAACGGCCGGGTCACATAAGGATATATCGTGGAAACTTACTGTGTAGAACTTGGATAACTTGTTTTTTGCCTAGCTGAAGCAAAATTTAAAACTCTCTTTTTAATCACTAATAAGTGGATATTCTTTGTGACCTATGAATTTCTTTAAGGGTGCCATTCTTTTGGTTCGCCATATGTTCAAGTTCACATCTGATTTTGGGCCTTAAAGGGACATCGTGGATAAAACACTTCATAGAATGCAGCCCGTCGTCGCTAATTTGCCAACTTCATCTGAGGGAGTTTTGGCCACCAGGGGTGGAAATTTACGTCTTACTCTATCAACGAGTGTTAATTGAATATTAACGAAGATCGTGTCACTAGTAGTGCATCATCTTGAAGAAATATTTGATAATTGACCAAATTGACATCTGTTTGGTCTCTTTGTCTCCAAAGGAAGTTGGTTGCTAGTTAGTGTGTGACATAAGAGAATAAGGGCTAGTTTGATTGGGTGTAATAGGAGTAGTTGTGTGAGTTCACAATGTAAAATTGTACATTAAACACACTTTGTCATCCGACTACATCCTACCAAACAAGCCCTAAGTGTGAGAGTCCCAACAAGCAATCACAACGGTTCCACTGATGGTTAGTTCTTGAAATGAGTGACATAAGCTCCTAAACATTTGTTTAGCTCCATTAGTCATTTTGTAAGCCATGTGTCACACTAAAATCTACTTCCTTGTATATTATAGGTAGATAGGTTGGTACATGATGCTGACTAAAGCATCTAATTCTATGCGGTCTTTATAAGGAAAAGAAAACTCATTGGCGTACATCATTATATTTTAAATGAAGACTTTATTTCTTACTTAACATCCAAAAAACTCTAAAACCATTCCTCATGTGCCAAATACTACTATGTACAACATCTACCAGAAATCTTAGGGAAATGTATTGTAACAATCACACTTTTGTCCCATATATGAGTGCGAAAAGCTTTTTTCTCAAGGCAAAGACGTTTGAAAGTAATTCGTCAACTTCACAATGAACTAACCAATGTCATGATTGATGTATGAAGGGTGGATCTACCTTGAAACAACCTAAATGTGACATTACATAGACACACACAATATTCATCACTCATGGGGAACCTTAGTAATAAAGAGAAACCTTACCATGTCTAAATCAAGAAGAAGGCAGAAGAAGACAAAGAATTGGTCCTTGAATCTATATGATAATTAGATTATAATATGAACCCGACCGCTAGATATATACATCTTCTAATAATATATGAGTTTAATTTTATTATATTCCCATACCTTTGATAACCTAGAGTCATTGTCATATTGTAGACTTAGTTTAGTTGAATCTACTGAATTATTTTTTAATGGATTTTTTACTTTTAGGAATTACTAAAAAGATAGAAAAATTTCTAAAGTTTGTTTTCAAAACTATTAACCCCTCTGGTCATCTAACATAATATCTATGTAGTAAATACACATAGTATCACAAGGAGGGTAGTAACCAAATAACAGAAAGTATGTCTTGTATGACTTTCTAAGTTATGTGCATCTTTGGATTTGTAGTTTTTAAACTGCTTATACTAAAAAGAAGTAATATTTTCTTGATAATCAAATCAACAATGTTTTTTATGATGTTTTGGTTCTTCTTCCTTATGAAATATCTTGTATATTGTGACCATATCTTAGTCTAGTGGTTCTTCATCTAAGATGTGTTAGTACTTTACAAATGTTGTGATTTTTTTTGAATCCATGATGGTGAGTATAACCTTCATATTCATTTAAAGGTCCACTTTGTGATATCTACTTTTTCACCTTATTCTAGTTTGTAGAACATCATGATTTATTGCTTGAGACCCATGTGTTTTTAATGTAATTATAAATGCTATTGAAATAGCTAAAGTTATATAGACTTTTGTAAATTTCAGTTATGAAATCCTACCTTCCATAAGTATGGTAAACTAATTGGTTCTAAATGTTTATTATTATTTGGGCCTGTCAATACCAATCCCTTTGATGTTCTACTAATATAGATGGGACCTCTACTGGACGAGTTTTAAATGATGTGGTCTTTTAATCATGTATTACACTACATTGTGACTTTCTTGATAGTGGTGTATTGTATGCCAGAGAATAAAATAGTTGTTTTTTAATATATCTATGCCCTTTTGACATTTCTTTTCCTCATTCTACATTCAAGGTTGTCTACATACTTTTACGGGTATATTTTGTTAGCATTTTTTTCCCATTTTGAAGTTGTAAAAGTCATTGTGGGGGTATTAGACACTAATTTTTGCTACTCAAAAACCTACACAACATCAAAATATAAGCATCTTACCTTATTTATGACATTTTCGAATATATGTAAAATAGACATGTATTGTGTTATATGAATGTCAAACAAAACACAAATGTTCTTTATCAAAATATCGTGTATGTCATCAATTCCATTATAAGAGTTTACACCTTTTAAAAACATTTATAACTGATCATGAAAACCTTTGGCTTTACTTCATGTGGTCATCACATCAACCTTTTTTTTAATGAAAGGCCGCATTAGAAAAAAATTATAGGGAAGTCCGGCATAGCCTTAAACATTTGGAAACCGCTTCCCAGGGCCTGGTTATGATAATTGGAGCACGAATCCATGATCTATAATAATATGATATCTAAAATAAAGTACATTATAATACCAACCACATGTCTATGCTAAAATCCATCGTAGCACTAGAGGGATTTCATTCCCAGGAGGATGTGACCTCAACCCCTCATTCCTTTTCTCTTACGAAAGATTTCCCATCTAAGCTACCCCTTTTCACCTCCATACTAGTTTACAAGACTTATTTTGCCTTATCTATGTATTGAATAGTTCAAGGTATAAAGAAGGAACTAACACTACTTTTGAGGAGGGAATCAGGGAGTATGAACAACATCACTAATTTTTTCCCTTGGAAATAAAATCTTTACGGATATTGACATTTTATCATTAATTCTTCTTTGTTGTACATTAGAATGTAACTTATCATTTTATTTCAATAGACATGAAAACACTAATTTCACAAAAATAATCTATCATCCCTATTTTTTGATGTTGGTGTTCCTTGTTGCACCTTTCAAATAGTGATGATCATCTCTTCCCTAGAAATGGAATAGGAATAACAAGGGATACTAAATCATGTATCATTATACATTCTTAGATCTGGATGTACTAGGTTCTTCTAATTACAATGGATTTTAAGTCTATTTTATGGTATCTTAAAACAACACTATTTTAAATAAGGATCTCTCTAGTCTAATCATTATGATCCTACATTACTCTTTAGTTTTATACATATTGATATGTATCAGTATACATTTGATAGCATCATGGTATGATTCCAAACGGGCATTTCTATAATTCAATATAACTTTTGTGTTGACTTGGCTGGTTGTCACTATGATTATAAACCTTGCCTGATCTTTGAATCAATAACAAGCAACAAACTCAAACTAGGACTTGTCTTGCATTGACCCAGGATCTGCTCCTCATGTTCCCTTCTTCTAATCTTCCATTTTTATATCCCTTCTCACTTCGTCATCATAGGTCCACCAAGCATGACTCTTTCCAGCCAGCCCATTAGGTGTTCCATGAGGCTGAACCTTATCAAAGTGGTTTAAGAGCTCCCATTGATCCTGTCGTTGTTACAAACACTTCCATTGGCATAGTGCAATATCCATCTAGAAGATTCTAACACCTTTTTGAGCACTAACATATCTCCCATGTTGATTAATTGTGGGTCAACTAATGTATCAAAATCAATAGAGGACATCCCACTGGAAGTTATATACTCACTTCTTTCGAGGGTTATAAGTCAAATGGAACAACTAGAAGACAAGTAGAAGGGCATGGTGAGTAGAATGGAGTAAATTGAGTCAATTCCTAAGCCTGGGAGGGTAGAAGTGTCCTCTTCTACTTATTATGATTAGATGAAAATCAAGTGCTCAAATAAAATGCAGATGATAACCTATAATGGATTGTGAGATCATCCTGACTGAATGATGTGTGTGGACATTTTTTCCACTAAAGTGCCAACCTTCTAAGCATGGTACCTTACACATTGTGGCGGTAAACTTGAAAGGTTAGGCTATTAACTGGTACAACTAGTATGAATGCCTAGGGATGTTGATTTAATGGGTGGATATTCAACAAGTTATATAGAAATGATTCAATGAGGACCACAAATACGGTCACATAGAAGCCCTACCTTTCCTTTCTTGGATAGTATTTGTTTGGGAATATCATACAAGTTTTAAGTGATGAAACTCTAACCCCCCCTTCCTTATGAGGTTCTCTATTATATAAGCAATGAAGGACTTAGGCCCCATGTAAAGAATAGTCTTATATTGATCGGTTATGAAGGATTGATACACCAATAAAACAAATCCATGATGGTTGACTAAAAAAGCTTACTACACAAAAAGGAATTGTAAGCATGAATAAATTTGATGTGAGTAAATCTCATATGAAAAATAATTGCAAAGGGTCATTGTTGTGAGTGGAGAAATACCTAATTAAGGCTAAAAGGGGTGATAAGTGTGCCAAAGTATTCTACTTAAATTTTATTAGAAGTATTTATTGGGGAATCAATGCATTGGAAAACCTACATTTTATGTGAGGAAGAGGCGAAAGATAGGTATGTGTTCTTGTCTACACCTAGAGCACTAATCAAGTAGATGTATGCGAGAGAGAGGATCTACAATTGTGAACTATTTCTATTATCACCATCACATGGAAGCTACTACAAAAAACTCAACCATCAAGCTTGGTATAATGAAATATATGCATTATCTTTGTGGACTCAGGAGCCATACATAATTTCACAGATCATGCATTGGTGGAAAAGTGGGCACGCAAGAATAATGATATGTTAGGGATGTGTTTGATTATAGGATAAGGATGATTTTTGGTGAATGAAGGATTTTTAAGAATCAAAACATTCATATTTAAGATTTCCAAAGCATTGGAGATATTTATATCTTTCCAAAAGGCTATATGTAGGTGATGCTAGGTAAGATTTTTTCAGATAGGCTGGTACAAATTAATCTAGAATTTAAGATTAAGAGGATGTCAATAGTGCCAATGATAAAAATGTAATGTTGTTGGGTCTCACACCATTTGAGTTGAGAGAATTGTGCCTTAAAATGTATCTATATAATTAAAGGCATAAAGATTGTGATGATGATGCATCAATGTCCATCAAAGCATCTGAACAAGGAGATGAGGGAATAGTAGGAATATGAATTGCATGTTGGTTGCATTTGCATTAGTTTTTAGTGAACCAAAAGAGGTCCCTCCACCCCAAGTGGTAGATCACTGAATTCCATCAAAGAGTGAACACAAATCGTTTGTAGTAGCTTCTATCACTGTGTCACACACACAAAATAATGAGATTGAGAAGCAGGTCCAATACATGAGGAAATATGGATTGATTCTCCCAAGAAACAATAACTTCTTATCCCAATTCTTCTAATAATGAATCATGACATATTGTGTAGGGTTGTAAATGAGTAGGGTAGGGTAAATACACATACCCTCACTCACATGAAAGTTACAGGTATTGGGTAGGTAATTACCCTTTCTCTAAAACATATTACCATACCCTTACACACATCCTTTTAATGGATAGACTGCAGGGTGAAGTGGGTAGAAAATAAAAAAGTAAAATATTCCATTTTCTTTTTCAATAATTATTTTTTTATGACATTCCTTGTGTTAAACATAATACACTCTTAAACCTAATTTTGAATAATAAATTATGTTTCTGGTGATATAAACCAAAATACTAAATTTTGATCAATACTTATTTTTACAAATAATGTCTCACTAATTATGTTTTTTTATTGTTAATGAATTATTTTCTCTCTCTAATATAGGACTAAAATATTTGATATGATTAAAGTTGTTCAAGAAAATTTATAGAATCAAACTATAGTAAAAGTTAATCAAGTACTGGTGATGGTTGTTGGGGTTTTCTGTGGGAATTAGTAATTAGGTTAGAAAACCTACAAATTATTTTTTCAACTTATACTAATGGGTAAAAGTTTGAAGTAGGTAGGATCAAACTCTCCCTTTATTGTACCCATTTTAGGTGTGGGTAAAGAAGGTACATTGTAAATGACTGGAGGGTAAAATATATGCTTACCATGACCCTTACCCTTACCCTTACCCTTACCCTACCTTATGGGATAAAGTGATGGGTAAATGGGTAATGCCCTACCCAATTGTATGTCTAGGATCATAGGAATTAAATGTGGATCATAGAGCTCTAAATAATCACACCATTAAGGACAAGTTTCCTATATTGGTGATTGATGAACTAATCAATGAACATGCTAGTGCAGAGTGGTTTTCCAACTTGGATTTATGCTTTGGCTACCATCCAATAAGAGTGTATGGCATATATACTCCTAGAATACATTCCCGTACATAATAATGACTGGATTTTTTGTGATTCCATCTGGATTTACAAATTCACATCTGACCTTTAAATGTGTGACAAATGAAACTTTTAGACCTACTTTGAGGCATTTGGTTTCTACTATTCTTTATCAATGTTATGGTCTATACTAAAACATTAGAGGAGCACAAGAAACATCTTCGGTGGGTACTCTAGGTTCTTTAGGAGAAATGACTCTATGAAGTGTTTGTTTGTAGTACATGAAGTCTAAATATATGGAGATTTTATGTATAATAAAGGGTCTTCATAGACCAAGGGTATGACTGGTTCATTGTAATTATAATTTTATGGAAATCATTTTTCTAAATTGACTTTTTTTCCTAGAAAATGAGTTCCTAGTGACTGGTTTGAAATTAATTTTCTAGAAAATAGATAGGTTAATCTAGGTCATTGACAACAAACTAGGGCAAAAATTGGTAAAAGAGTTATTTGGCAGGATTGAGTTGCAGCGCCATCACGTTGGGTTGGGTAGGCGGGGGTTTAGATTTCTTTATTCTCCTCAGAAGGAGAACATATATCAAAAAGTTTAACATTAAAGCTTAAGTTTTGTGAGGCTTGGAACTTCTGACGAGGTTCAAGATCTTTGATTTCAATTTCTACCTTCATGCTAGTTACTAGTGGCCACTTTGCTCAGAACAAAGATTAAGGCCCTGAAGAGATTTGTGATCGTTGTAGATGGGATGCTCTCGACCATTGGAAAAACACTACCAAGTCCAAGGAAGAAGCAATGTCATCGAGGATGTGCCACAAAATTACTAGCATCTTCTTCGGTGGTCGCTTGTGCTGTCGCTCACCCTATCAAACCGCGAAGAATGGAGCAAAAAAGACACAACAAGGAACGAGACTTGTTTTCCAAATGGTATGATTTGGAACTCATTTTCAGATGTGTATATATATTATTGGAAGTCCAAATAAAACTAGGGAACTCAAATTCCAAACTTTAACCAAACTAGTCAAGTAAAATTAATAAGAAAAAATGACTTCTAGTGTTTTCATGACAAGTTATACCAAACCAGTCATACCCTTAGGGAAAGTGATGATGTAGTTCAATGGAAAACAAATAAGAATGCCAAGATACTACATCCATTTTTAGGATTGGAGGGATACTCTCAAAAGTTTTCCAAACACTTTGTAAAAATTATAGGTTAATGGAGAATATAAAGAAAGACTCGATTACAAGGTCTCTAAAATCTGAGGAATCATTCCATAGATTTGATTAGTATACTTGTATTAGAGATTCCATATTTCACCTTAACATTTATTATTGACAGTGATGTTTTTGGGTCAGAGAAATCGATTATATCTTTCACAAACTAACACATTATTTCTTATGATAGTTGTATCTTGAAGGGTCAAAACTTTCATTGTCCACCAGATAAAAATGATTCGTTGGAGATTCTAAAATGTGTTAAAAATGGGAACCTTATCAAACTAGGGTATCACACCAATATAAATATGCATCATCAGAGCTTGAAATTCATCATGGATCATCCAATCTATACACCAAGTTGAGAAAAATGAATGCATAAGTTGTTGGGATAAAATTTTGAAGGAATAAAAGGAAGGGAGTGTTAATAATGTAGAATATGCAATGTTGAAATGAGAAGAAGTATCATACTATGGCCTATCCATAGTTATTCATATTGGTTGGAAAATTTGGGGGGGGGGGAGTAAAAACTAACACCAAAGTTGCAGGAGATATTGCAAGAATGTCATGAAGGAAAGCTCAATCATAATTTTTATTCCCAACGGGAAAATTGTTGGATATAAGAGGAGACTATATAATAGTTCCCTCTCAAGATTATTGGGAAAAGTGATGGAGGAACGTCATCGGTCAAAAGTAGGGGGCATCTTGGGTATGCTAAGAAATTATATAGAATCTAGGGGATTTCTACTGGCCTACGATGGAGAAGGGTGTTAAATTGATAGTTGAATAATTCAACTGTGTGCCAATAGAATAGATATAAAGCATGTGCACCAACATGCCTATTTCATATACTGCCTCCACTAGAGACAATAAGGGAAATAATATCCATTGAATAATATGTTAAATCATTGTTTGGAGATGTATTTATGCTTATTTCATAATCAACCACCACGAGAATGGCTCAACTACCATAGTATTCGTTCAAACCATTAGAGGTGGTATATGAAAACTCAACACCCTTAGGATTGCCCCATGAGAAAGGAACTACTTCAATTTTTATATTAGAAGAATTACTAAAAGCATGCAATTAGATATTGTAGAAGATGAAATAGAATTCAAACTGAGCCAGTGATAGAATCAAGAAGCAAGTACATAAAAATAGGTAGGAAAGGGAGTTTATTGAAGGTACTAGTACATTTTTGACCTCTGGTATCACTTTTCTTAATGTCAGTTTCAATTCAAAACTGACACAATATCTTTATATTGTCGATTTCTAGAGCACAAACATCACTATTGGTCAAGTCCTTCCATTTAATAAAAAACACATGTGCCACTTTTACTATATTGTTGGTTACCATTGGATGAACCGACATCATAGACAACAAAGTGAACCTACAGTCTGGGGAGAGACCACAGGAGCACTGTAGAAGTTGTTCTTGTTCATTATTCATGGTGAAGCCCAGGAGCTGCACAACTATCATCCAAGAGCAACTAGTCAGCAGTTGCAAAGAAGCGAGTGTTGTCATTGGAATTGCTCCAGGATCAAGTATAACTATCTAAAACCATCCTTCCTATTTTATAGTAGTTGACACCATCTTTCTGTTACTGGAATATGGATATATAAAAATTTTATTTCCACTGCTATACTCTATGCATGTATTTTGCAATATTGGTATTAGAGCCATGCTACTTTATTATGATTTAGGATACTTGATATTATCATACTTTAGTTTAATCATGTATTTATTGCATACGATGTGAATAATCAAATTGTCTCATATGCATATCTGATCGAAGAATACATAATCCCTAACTAATATATTTATATGATATGATATGATATGATATGATATATATGCAATTTACATGTGTCACCCTATAAGTAGTTTTGATGGTGGATGTGTAGCATGGTTATCTCCAAAATCATATATATGTGTGTGGAAAATTGGAACGAACAATTTTCTAATATGCCAAGATCCATATTTCATCAAATCATGACTCAGTCTTTTTCGATCGCCCACAACTTGATTATTTAGGTAGGTAATCATGCCAATTGCATCACATGCAATTCTTGGATAGATGATATGCACACCATCTTGCCATGATCATCTACATGCCTCTGGGCTTGGGCTCTCCAAGTCACCAATTAAGCCTAACCCAGTAGCCAATACGATAAATACACACCATGCTTTGTGCAAATCTACATATCTACCATCACACTTCCACGAGATAGACGACACACCATGCTTTATGAAAATCTACACTTGGTCGATCAAGATTTTTAGGTGTATTGCTAATGGAAAGCATCTCAGACTTAATATGCTTGATTGAGGGATTTTATATATATTATATATATACATATATTGTATCCAATCGCAAAATATATATTACATATCATATATGTGCTATATCACACAATGTAAACATGCAATATTTGTGGTGTCGATTTTATTACAATAAATTGATGACAAAGGATTCCCACCATGTGTCATGTGAAAAAATATTTATCTCCAAATTGGATTATGTCATAAATTTTAGTTATGTAAACCAACAACTAAGTCCATAGTGAGGTTGATATTTTTTATTAGGAATAAGGCCTCTGTCATCGGTTTTCATTTGTCCAACTGACTACATAGTATGTACCCCATTGTCAACTTTGTTTAAAAAACTGACAACTAAGTACTTAGTGGGGTTGATTTTTTTTATAAGGGACAAGGACCTCTATCGTCAGTTTCTTTCATACAAGAAATGACATAGTGTTTACTCTATCATGAATTTTAAAGCAACCAACGACAAAGTCCTTTATCGTCGATTTGTTTTAACAACCGATGACTAAGCTCTACTTAACAACACTCGTGGAACTTTCTTTGCCCCATTCTCTATTTTATTGTATGATTTGGTCGTGCTTTGGTGATCAGGTCAGTTTCTATCACCGCTCTCTACTGCCTCTGTCGCCTCTCCTCCTCCCCCGCTGCTGCAAGTGCCATCATCATTGCTTCTACCACCTCTCTCTATATCATTGACACCTTCTTCTTCCATTTCCCCTACTACTATGAGTGTTTTTGTTGCTACTTCTATTGGTGCTTGAACCGCTTTCGTTGCCTCCACTATTGCTGCTATGAGCACCACCACCACCGTTGTCATGTCTGTTGTTGCTTGAGGTGCTTAATTCTTCCATCTCCTCTACTGATGATGCTTAAGGTTTGTTGTTTTCTTTTTCTAAATTTTTTAGGTATAGTTTTTTTGTTTGTTTATTTGGTTTGATCAGCTACAACTTTTAAACTACATGTATAGCTGTTTGTTCATTGTTTAGAAATTTTCATGTAAACTTTGAATATTATGATTGGTATCATTGTGTATATTTGGTATCTAAATTATATATGCTTAGCATTTGTTACGACACTAACCCCCAAGAAAATTAATGATGAAATAAATTTTGATAAATGAATGATAGATGTGTGGTATATAGATTGACCTTAATATATGACCCTAATTTCTACATCATGTGTGGGTCTAGAAACCCATATAGTCCCCAGTTTGGGACTGTTCTTGATCATCTGATCTCACTAAGGATATAAGTGTATAGTGTCTATTTGGTTATCAAAATATTTTGTCAACACTTCCCCATTCATTCTCTAAGAAAATGTCTAGGTGAGTATTTTTCCATCTACAGTGGTGTACGTACTTGGAGAACCGTGGTGAAATGCTGCCATCATATTTTTGAAAATTGAATACACATTATACACGTACAAGTGAGATTAGGTGTTCAAAAGTGGGATAAATGGTACACAATAATTACTAAACCTTAAACACTAATTTGTAAACCCTAAAGCCTAAAACTTAAACTCTAATATGTAAATGCCAATCTCTAAACACTAATATCTTAATTTTAATATGTAATAACCTTATTCACTACTTGTTTTCTCTACGATCATAGAATGGATCTATCATTGATGTCCATTTTAAATTATTGCACTTCATAGTTTAGTCTTGATCAATTTATAAGATTTGTGGAGGAACATAGGAAACAAACCAGATATATGTTCTATTGTCTATGTAGGAATTACAGTAACAACTTGAAAGTTGATCCTATTGACAAAATTAAAAGTCATGTAATGTGCAATGAGATTGTACATGGCTATATATAATGGTACTAGCATGGAGAGTATCCTACTGTGAGATCAATATATGTCAATAGAAGTACTTTTATTGAAGAAGAAATTGCCGCCGATGTAGATATGAACCAATCGATTCCAATAGAAATGGTTGATGTGATGCTAGATAATTGTAGGGGTAAATCTTAGTGATACACATTTCTTATTTAGAAACATTATGCATGATGCTGAGAGACCTTTATACTTAGGTTGTATTAACTTTATGAAGCTCAGAAATGTGCTTAAATTTTATACTATGAAGGCTAACAATAGATGAGAGACAAAAGCTTCACATATCTATTGTCTTTGATGAAACAAATTCTTCCTGAAGGCAACAAGCTTCAATCTCAATATACAAATTAATGAAAATGTTGTCACTGTTAAAGATTCTAAAAATGTGGGGTGTCAGGGTACAAAATGACAACTTCAGGTAAGTCCAAAATTGGCTCTCTTGCTAAGGTGATGTGGAATCTACCTATAATACCTTGGTTTCAATGCTTGTTTTCCAATACCATGAATGTGTATTATTTATCTTAGCATGCATAGGAAAAGTAAAACAACGATGGGATTCTATGAAATGTGTCTAATTTCTCACAATGGAAGAAGTTTATTTGTTGTACCTTAAATTTAGTGAAGAAGTCAGGAATCTATGACTTGGGCTTTGTACATATGGGATGAATCCATGTGAAACATTAAGAAGAAATATAACACTTAGCCTATTATGATTGTTATATACAATCTTCCTCCCTAGTTGTGTATGAAAAATAAGTATAGTATGTTTTCCTTATTGATATGGGGCCTCAAACTACCTGAAATTGATATTAAATTTTTCTTGAAGCTCTAATTCATGACTTAAAGAAACACTGGGGAGAAGGTGTGATAACCTATGATGCTTTGCATAGAGAGACATTTTGTTTACATGCTATGTCATTTCGCACTGTTAATGACTTTCCAACATATGGCAGTTTGTCTGAATACTGTGTAAAAGGATCTACAAAATGCCCTAAATGTGAGTAGAAGATTGAATCAATATGACTAAAATATGGGGAAAAACTATATATCTTGGTTATTAAAGGTTTCTTCCAAAAGTGCATCCTTACTGAGGTTTCACAAAGCATTGAATGAATCAACTGAGGAATGAAGTGTCCCTAAGCCTATATAAGGGGAGGTTGTTTATGAAAACGTAACATATTTTGTAAATACATTAGTAAGAGATCACAATATATTAATCCCACATGAAGTGACATATAGTTATTCAAGAAGAGGTCAATATTCTAGCATCTTCCTTATTGGAGTTATTTGACAGTTAGGCAACATATTGATATCATGCATGTTGAGAAAAATATTTGTTATAGCATTATTGGTACTTTGTTGAATATACTAAGTAAGACTAAAGATGGCATCACATCTAGAATGGACCTATGTGAAATGGGTATAGGGAAAGAATTAACAAAATAAGTTAGCAGTGATCGAAAAACATATTTAGTTTCTGCTTGTTACATGTTGTCTAGATAGGGGGAGAGAACTTTTGGTGAGTGCTAGCTTAATGTTCAGGTACTACATAAATACTCTTCCAACATCTGTAGATTAGTATCAATGAAGGATCTAAAGTGGATAGGTCTTATATCTCATCATTGTCACACTCTAATATATAAAATTTTGCTCTTAGCTATTCAATCTATACTATTGAAGCCAATATGGAGATATACCAAACCCCACAACTGTTGAGGTGGCTGTAAAAATGGTAAATTTTAACTCTTAGAGTGCATGCTCATTTTTTTTACCTCAATTATTAATCTTTATTGACAAAATACTATTGATGATAATTAGAAGGTGATCTACAAGAAAATAAAGGAAGACAAGTTCATTCCTAAAGTCATAAGGGATGAATTAATAGTTTCTCTTAGTATTCCATAACATCTTTGTCGTTTTAGGATAGTTGAGACTAGTGTCGAGTTAAGATCCCTTTTTGGGTCATCGGAGCAAAAATGGAAATATTTTAAGAAAGGAAGGTTGTCACAAGAGCAGGTACAAAACATGATTGTAAAGGAAATAGAGGAAACAATGAGATAGTTTCAAGCTTAGTCTTAACCTCCTCAGTAAGTACCTATGCTTCCTTGCTCTTCTTACAAGGTGGACCCCCCTACCAGAGGTGATTGGGAGTAATCCCATAGACCCACCTGCTAGCACTCCTGGGTATATTTTTGTCATATAATAATCTTTCATGTAAATTTAAAATATGTTTATGTTTAGGTATTTATAACACTATATATTAATTTGTATGGGTTGAGTTTGTGTCATCTTGCATTATTAGAACCTAGCTTCTACGTCACTGCATTGGGCGATGCTTACCCACCCCTTCTATATGACATGATTCATGATCCTCCAATGCTTGCCGATGCGGTTCATGTATCTATTGGTTTGTCTAAGATGCTTGGGAATAGACACCACTGACATGCGACCACCCTGATCATCAGAATATAGGTGATGTATAAGGCAACATAGTTGTGTGGAACAAAACAAGAGTTATCTATTTAGATGCATGGTAATTTTTCATAGTATTTTTATTAATGATTAATTGTTATGTGTGTATATAATTGACAATTGATATGAGAATATGTATAGATTATAGACCTACAAAACCCCATTTTATTCCTCCTCCACTTCCTCTTCCAAATATTCAATTACCTTCTTGGATTGCAAAGGATCTATTCAACTTTGTAGGTCCTTAGTGTAGGGAGTTAACACTATGGCTGCACAACATAGAAGAAGGGTCAATTATGATGATCCATATCCAGGAGGACGATGCATGTTAGGATCACGATTGTAGTATATTTTTTCCAGATATTGTGGATGTATTTACTATGATTGGTTGAATAGAAATGTGATATAATTTAATCATGGTGAGATCTTATGGATAAATATCTTATTCTATATGAGAAAATATATGTCGAATTGTTGTCTTATATATTATTACATACATATATATTTTGTAGCTATTTATATAGGGTGTGTGGATAGTTTGTACTAACCAATATGGCTTGTTTAGTTCTATCATTGATTAGCCATGTAGGTAAAGACCCAACATCTTTTAGTGATTATTGCTCTGTCACAACTATATATTTTGACATTGCGGGAAAGAGTACTGTTATAGCTCCTTTCAATGTTGGGTAAGTTTCATATACTATGTTTATAATTTTGACTTATAAACTAGGTTTCATTGTGGAATTTGAGTTCTCTTTTGCTGGCCTTCTTTTTATTCAGTAATAAGCACTGGGGTTTGCTGGTAGTTGTCTCTGATATGCTAATGATGTATTATCAAGATCCTTCAGGTGACAAAGTACGGTGTGAGGATACAAAATAAAAATGGCCTTAGTTGCATAAGTAAATTTATATATCTGTCAATAAGTCTATAGATATATCGGTTTAGACCAGTGGATCGGACTGGAGCGGTCGGTCTGGTCTAGTTCGGTCTTAAACTGATTTGAGTTTTTGTTAAGTCGTTAGTCATGTGTTATCCCTAAAATTGGATCTTAGTCCGACATGGTCCAAAACTGATAAATTAATTTGGGTGGGTAATACATAAAATTTGTTTGCATGTATTAACTAAGTTCAACATATACCACGAGTTGTACATAAGTGGACTAAGCTATTTTCTAAATTTATTTAATAGTATATTAACATAATGACTTAGATCTTGAAGACAATTTTACAATGCTTATTACAACCTTATAATTTTTTCAATAAATATTTGTTACAATGGGTGACCACACAAAAAGAACCCGAAAAAGATAGTTGGTAGTGTATTTGTGTAAATATTTTTTGAATAAAAAAATGAGTAGCTCATGCATTACTTTATGATATTACATTTTAACATGCGATTTCATTTGATCATGACAATTAAACTAATCTCGAACCACGAACCACTTGAGTGCCCACTCACGTATTGTAAAGTCTCTAATATTTTATTATTGTTACATATATTTTTGATAGTCTTATAACACAAGGAAAATAATTGAATAAATAGTTTTGGCTATGTTTTTACAATGCCCACTGTAATGTAGTAGAAAACTAAGGTAACTCGATCTAGTCCAGGTCCGATCCATGAATTTGTTGGTCCAGTCCGGACCTGATAAGATCCTATTCGGTTCAATTCTCTGTCCAAATAATTTTCATTAATCAGTTTTCGGTCCGGTCCGGTCCAAGCCAGTCCAATTCATATTTGGATAAATGTACAACCCTATCCGTCAACACATATTAATGTCTGCATTATTACATGACTAATTTTTTTTTGATGACCGGGAACCCCCCCCCCCCAGAAAGCGCCACTTTGTGACCCCCCTTGGAAGGGTAAACTCGGGGGCCCACCCAGCCGCATGAATGGGTACCCAAATAGTAGCATCGTTGGCCGGCCGACGCTGCGACAAATTCACTTCTGGGGCATAGCCAGGAGTCGAACCCGTGACCTCTCGCAGAGGCCTTGCAAGTCGCACCGCCTGAGCTACGCCCCATCGGCTATTACATGACTATTTACTAATTCAATTAAATATAATACTATAACTTATAGGGATATAAAAGTATTAAAAGGTCAAAAAGAAATAATAAAGTTGGAATAATGTTGATGTAGTTTTCTAAATTTAATGCATATATATGCTATCTATGATTGCTTTTATTTATTAAAGTTTCAGTAATTGTAAATTTATAGTGCACATTGTAAAATAATAACTAGGCATGCAGATACTGAGTGATATAGTATATAAAATTGATTGTCAGATGGAAAAAAGTAGACATTCATTGTATACAAAAAGTAATCTATAGAGTCTTGATCATCATAAGTAAATAATTTCATTTGATAATATAAAAAGACCAAATCAAACTCTTGAATTATGTCATTTTCTTTGTAAGTATTTGACACAACAGATCCCTATACAAATGAAGAGCTAGATGAGATACAAGAAGAGTGAAAACACTCCTTGATTAAGGAAGTCAACATTGAATTTGATTGACATAAAATATGAGTTCTCTAAATCTTGATGTCATTATTTCTATATATATGTGACGATTAAGAATTTTTGCAATTATAAATTTGATACAATTGAATTGTTGGTGCATATGAGAATGATGTGCATGTGTGTGTATGTATGTATGTGTGTGAATGAATGTGAAGAGGAATGAATATAATGAGAATTACATGTGTGTGAATGAATGTGAATAGGAATTGGAGAATGAAAATGAATGTGTAAATGTCCAATTGTGTATGTCCATGAGAATGGAATGTAGTGTTGAAGAGAATGGAAATAGACAATGGAAATATAGTGGATGAATTGTGTATATGTGTTTATTATTGCAAATTTTGTAGGTATGCTGGCCTATTGTTAAGCTAAACACAATATGGAATCTATAGTTTTAATAAATTATAGGTTCTCTATCCAACTAAACAGTCAGACAACAAGCATGTAGACCTATTATATGACGTCAATTGTTATAAAAAAACCAATATTATAGATCTGCAACATCAATTTTATCACAAAACTGATGACGTAGCTATTCTAAAACATTTGTGCTAGCCAACACGACTGTGATACCCAACCTACAACACGGTCGTGTTTCCTATTACGGTCATGACACTAAGACATGGTATCGCTTTGCGTCATCTATTCTTCAAACAAAAATCAATAACACAGCTGCCCTACAACGTCAGTTCTTTTGTGTGGAACCAATGACACAAAGTGTTACCACGATGTTGATATTTCTTTGAGTCGTCGATTTCTTTTTTCATAGCAATCGAAACTGAAATCAATGTGGAAGGTCCTTAGCTTTGGTGGCACCCACTTAGATGTCGGTACAAAATTGACATTATAGGTCTATTTTAACCGATGTTATAGTTGGTATCTATACTAATGAGGTGGTTGGGTAGGGTTTATTATACAACCATATAGGTAGAAGGTAGTGGTGCACCACTCATAAAATTGGCATTCATGTCCTTTACACCCGTTCAGGTGAACAAAAATATTTAGAAAGTGGCGTATAAGCTTGACATGTTTGCAAAAAGAGCATACATCATATATTTCACATTTCCTAGCTCAAATCATTCAATGGAATAGAACCATTGAAATTTTCATTCCTTCAGGATTGAGATTGGGCTCTTGCTACTAATCTTTTGATGATGTACTAGAGCATCACACGATTTGAGATAGAAATGAAGCATCTAATGGAGATATTGGTTTGTTGGGTAAGCGAGAAAATGTCAAAACATATTGTCAGTAATATGATCGTCTACGAGTGGGTTTTGTGACATGGATCAATGCCAAGGATGTCATCATTTATTAAGTAGGAGGTGTTTTTTTACAATGCCAACGGGCATCATTTCAATTTTACATAACTATTTTTCCAACTGAGCCAATTGTTCCTTTAATCATGGGCCTACCTGAGCTATGAGACAATCAATATACATTTTACACTTAAATTCTACTATAGTCCATGGATGTTTGGCATGAAAGCCACCCCAATACTTCATATTAACTCCCAACTCCCTTTTGTGTATATGTTTCATTTTACTTGAAACATGTTGAAATCATACATGTTTCATGTGATTAATAGTTTTCCAATGTAACCACTATGTTGTTCATACCCAAAGATTTTAGTGATTTATTTAATTTTGCATGAATACAACTCTAGTTGTTATTAATAATACCACTAGATTCTTTCTAGTTACTCTTTATAATAATAAGTTCATTTATGTTTTTTTAATCCAATTCTTTCCTATTTGTAATGTTCTAGTACGTTTAATATGTCATTCAATTAAAATTATGGATGAATTGGTTTACTCATTAGTAAATTTATAGTTCTTTAGTACATCTTGAAGAATGTATATAAATTTACCTATGGTCTCACTTAAAGTTCTATGCTCATTACATGTAAGAGTATATTCTTCCATAGTGATAAAGTAATATTCAAGACAATATTCACTATCAAACCATCACAAGATTCTAGGAGTGTACCTACTTGGACATTCACAATATCTATCTCAATTATGATCATATTCATGGCTACCATGTATTCATGAGTTTGAAAGCACCCTACAACTCCGTATTCTAAAGCTTATAATTCATTAAGATCAAGTTTATTAAGACTCGTCCACATCTTCCTAATCTTTTCAAAGTAGACACTTCCATCACTTGTTTGATGAAAGCTTAAAAACTTTTATAAAGTTCCCAAAGAATAAATATCACTCAAGAAAATTCTATGAATTTTGAATGTATCTATGAAGGAGTTGTAATTAACAAAATAAAATAATACTAAACTGAAAGTGAAGAGAAATTGACTGACATGAAACAAATAGTTTTCTTTATGGAAGTATATATACATAGATATATGCCAAATATTGGCTTGATATAACAAGATCAAGTGAAGTAGTATATTCAAAACAAAGGTTTTGTTTGTTACTACAATAGATCACATTGCACATGTTGAAACAATAGTTAAATTTACTATATTCTAAAGATAAGAAAGTAAAACTTACAAATATTCAAGACTAGTAAGATTTCTCAAAGATTCTGGAAGTTCTCCTGTAAGTGCACTTGAGGAAAGATTTCTACAAAAGAGTGACAAATTAATTTTAGTTGTTAAAAATCAATCCTTAGGAAAATATGTTTGTATGTTTATATTACATAATAAATCAATGTAAGTTTTAATTCTTTTATGTTTCACTGTCTCAACAATTGACTATCTATCAAAATGCTTAGAAATTGGCTATATTTATAATATATAATTTATCCCCTTCCCTTATAGACTAATTATCATCCACCAACTCTCCTTACTTTACCCTTATGCTCTAATGGTAATGAAATCATGTATTCAAACAAAACCCCATGTTCTCTACAAATCCCACTCATCTTCTATTGCACCTTCTTCCTCTTGGTGGCTTTCTTTTTCGAACAAGAGAATAGACATCCTTCCTAGGCCTCATTATTAGTGGTGTAACATTGTGCATAAGCCCACCTATCTCTCCCCTCAACTTATTTTCTTACCATCCCTTCCTCCTTCTTTACACATGGTTTCACTTACATAAAGGAGAAAAAATGGCAATCACAACATGCTATTCTTGTTGTTGAGGAGTGCACTAGTAAGGGATGGTAGATGAGTGGAACATTGAGTGGAGAAAGGGAAAGGGTACCATGGAAAATATCATTGTTTGGGACCCCCACACCCTTTCTACCAATCTAAAGGTGTATATAATTTCCTACATAGAAAAGTCTACATGTTTGTAGCAAGAGGCATGTATAAGCCATACATGTTCCATCACGAGACAAATTATTTTATTTATATGACCACAACTTACTTTAAATAATTTTATTAGATCATTACATTTTTATTATAGTGGGCATAATGCTGGCTTAATCTCTAGATTTAGTTTGGTGTGAATCTGCTATATTCGATGTAGGAGTGCTTCAAAAATTCAATGAATTTCATGAATAGACAAACATTTACATCCTATTCCACTTCTCTCAAATTCCAATTATCCTATACATGTCCACCACAACCATAAGTAAAAACAATTTTATGGATAACTGGTCATTATCTCTAGGGTCTTGGAAGTAGTGGTGAGGGACATGGATGGTGGAAGAGGACTATGAGGAGGTAGTAGGGAGTGTGAGGGTATAGTGAAGTTAAATGATACAAAACTTTTCCATTATTAGAACATGATTATGGGGTGGAATAAGTGCATGGAGGAGCAATAAACATCAAGTTGTAGATTTTAGAATCCCTTCCCCTATAATAGTTATTATGCTCACTATAAACACATATTTAGTGAGGATATATAGTTAGTCTTTGAAACATTACTCAATAGATGGAAATTTTTTACACTATATGATTATATATAAAATTTCTGTTGAATATTACACAAACAGAGTGAAAAAATGTTTAATAATTTGAATCTGGACGTGAGAAGCACAAAAAAGTTATGAATGCCTATAATAAAAGGAATTTTCAAAGATACACACCTAAATGTGGCATTATAAGGAAATACTTAAGCTATATTTTGCTCATATTCAGGAGGCTTGACATAATTCAATAATATTCTTTTATACAAAACATATATTTTCATGTATATCAACATCTCAGTTCATCGCAAATTGTTCACTTCATCAAAAGTTAGAGGGATTCACTTAAACGAGAGTGGAGATCAACTTTCATGTGGATCTTAAGGGGAGTGACAATCTAATGATGATTGTGCTGCTTCGTATATAATACTTGGACAAAAATAACACTACAACACACATATGTAAACTAATCACCCGTTATTACTCCCCTTCGACCCAACCGGATTGGTCTGGTTCGCGCTAGATAATTTTAAAATGAAAAGTAGTTTTTCAAGTGACGTATTAGTTTTTTTTCCCTTTGGAGTCCCAATGATGTAGAACTTTCCATCCTGATTATTCCTTGTAAAACCAATGCCTTGAGCCTCCCAGAATTTTTTCTTATAAATTATTTGCCAGTTAGTCTCTCATCTAGGTTCGTCATCAACTAGTGGTGTTAGCCTACTTGGCTATATTTGGGTTCTTTCAAAGAACCATGCACATAAAGACTTGTATACTACCTATTACTTGGATGCAAAAAAGGGATAGTTAGACATTGAGTTTGTTAGCATAGTCAATCTATATAATAGACATATCTTGAACAATTTGAAACACAATTGAAAGCTATGGTGAATGTTATTTCTATCTATTTACTATTGTTGCGTGCAACTTTTCCACTTATACATCTAGCAGAACGATAATTTTAGAATGATTATGCCTTTTTATGTAACAGGCTTTTTGAAAAATGAAAACACGAGCACACACATGATATTGGTCTCCTATCCTCTCTCATCCTGGCGTGGCTAGTTTTGGGTTGGTTTTTGCAAAATGATTTGAAGAACCAGAAAAAATCATTTATTTGTTTTCTTTAAATGATGATTTTTTTTTGTAATCCCATAGGCGAACAACTTCCCAACCTTATATGGACTTGGAAAAGAAATACCTTAAGCCGCCCCTGCCTTTATCATCTTTGAATCATATCATATGCACTTTTCATCTAGGTAAATTTTTTATTAATAGTCTAACTCTCCTCGCTTCTATTTGAGTGTGTCCAAGAAAATATTAACCTAGGAATTTGTATACCATATATTATTTGGAGGAAGAAATGGCTAGCTAAACTCCTAGTTACGTCGATATGTCTATCTATATAATAGATACGGCTTGGCCATTTTTAAAGACATTTTAAAGTTGTTACGTGAGGTATTACTTTATTTATTTTTCGATTGTGTGCAACTTTTCTACTTTTATGTCCATTCTACTTATCTTTTGCCATAACGCACTACCTAAACACACGACTACCCTTACATTTCATCAAACCTTCTGCTTCACTTGCTTCTCATAATGCTTGTATGTATTGGACTTTTATGACTTTTATCATCAAGATATATGAGGACTAAATAAAAGTTGAACATCATTATCTTGAAAGCATTGGATGTAGTATCTGAGTTGCATGTATTGGCATCTGGTAGGCAAGACGTTGATGAAGCTCATTCATAGGAGCCAATAATTATGTCTTATTCACATTTATTTTCTTATGTTCCTTCACTCTGAGGCTCATCTAAAATTAAACTCTATTTTTTTATTAGAATATATGTTGGCATTTTTTTCTAAATAATATGGTAGAAAAACATATTAAACATACGAAAAAAATCATATTTCGAGTTTTTTTTTCATTTTGTTCATTTACCTTATGCTAATTTGGAACTAAAATTTTGATGACAATGTAATACATAGTTATCCCTAAGACAAAATAATTCATGGGTGGCACTTCCATCATTAACAAAGTTGGATTTTGGCTTACTTCTTTTGATTTTGTTCCTTCTGTCAAACACCTTGAAAATTGTAAACTGTCAGTTATGTATAGTCCTAATTATTTTTATTATCCTCTCACAAAGTAATTTGTATATGTTTGTAGCAGATCAATGTCTGACCCCATAGCACTGGGAACTCTAATCCCATGCTTTGGATGCCTTTGGGATTAGTTTTTAACTTTATGATGTACATTATTCATGTAGGATCTTAATACTAAGATTATAAGAGTATTACTTAGATGAGTATTGTTCATGAATAAATAATAATTTTCTTATTATTACTAACTCACATGTTTTAAAATTTTGTTATTCCTAAGTTGATAAAGACATTAATAAAGAGTACAATATAGTTTGAATATTGATATATTTATATATGCCATCATACATGTATATCAATGCATTGATGTTGTAGAACCCCCATTGTTATAAATAGTCAAACTAATAGGTTGAATAATTATAAGATCAAACTTACCCACACGTGTGGGCATGATGTAAGATACATCAATAGGCATAAAGGAGAAAAATGTCAATTAATAAGATTAAATGACTTAAAAATAAAAAGTTGAAGTTAATGAGAATAGTTGTGAATTGGAATACAAAAAGTTTGTCATGAGAAGATAATGATAAAACCCACTTTCTAAAATATCTAAAAGATCTTGATTATAATTATGTATAAATATGTTTAAATTCACTACTTCAAGTAATGTGTTTAATTATAAGAAGGAATGCCTCCATATCAATAATAATGATGGGAAGCACCCTAGTCGGCATTGAAAGGATATATAGATTAGGGGACAATTAGTTTGTTCTTAATCAAATGATAACTCATGAAATGTTTTTAAAAGAAATGATGGATATGATTACATATAATAATTAGAGAAAGTAATTGTTGATAAGGAGATCACGTAAGAAATGAATCATAAAATTGTTGAGAAAGTTGTCAGCTAGGATGAAGATCATGGTAATAACATCAGTAAAACGTGATATATTAAATAACATAATCAATAATGTCAAAAGTGAAAACATGCATAAAAAATTGATGATAAATAAAATAAGGAAAGTATTTCATATATAATAAGCCCTAAGCAAACTGAATATAAAATTATTTAATAAAGGAAAACAATATAATATTATATATGAAAACAATATCTTTACATACGCAAATTTTAGATAGTATAATGTTTTATCTAAATCTAGAAATTATGAGGCAACCACAATTTACATAATTTAACTGGATCGGGTATCAATATTCATTAGAATTGAACACCCCTAGACCCCTCAAAAAGTTAGGGAAGTAAAGTGTTATATGACACCCTAACTTAGTAAGTGTTTTATTTAAATACAATCAATTTTGTATAATCTCCATATTGATACATGTCGCACACTTTATTTTCTCTACTTCCCTATATCAAACTTGATCGAACTATCAAGATCTTTTTCCCCTTCCTTCTATGAATCCAAGAGTGGAGAGATTATCACCTACCTCTTGTGTTCTCCCTGGTCTAAGAAGGGAAGGACAATGATTCTTCCTCAAAATCCCTCTCTGTTGTCTTTGTTTCCTGAAGTGAGATTTTATCTTCATTTTTTCCCTTAATTTTCTAAGTGGAACAAGCCCTAGCTTGGGAAACATAAAAAAGTATACTTGGGAATGACTCTTTCCCCATCTCCTTTTATCCCCACCTTGTTTTCTCCTATCCAAAGTCCAAAAGAGGCTATTGTGATTTCCTCTCTATATAATTGATGGTGCAGGAAGTGTCTATGCACCTTGAGGAATCTCTTTCTCTTTTCAATTTGTGACATTGGTTCCTAATCCCTTACCAAACTCCAAAATATACTCCTTGTCAAAGGAGGCTAAGTGTAGAGGTCTGAGCCTTCTTTGTAGTTAAAAACTCAACCAGTGTCCTTACATTATGATTGTGAAGCCTTTCATGTAATCATTTTCCCCTCATGATCTTATTTGACTATTTCCCAATCCTATTCATCTACTTGGAACTCACACTTCATGCTATTTGTTCTCTTTGTAGTTTTGCCTAGTTCATGGTTCTTCATCCCGAAGAGGGCATGGAGATCCTACTATCAATTTTTTTCGCATGTTTTATGAATAATTTTGATCTTCCCATTTTGTGGGAATGAGACTAGCAAGTTGATGATTTGCTTGCTCCTTTATGCTTGATGATAGAGGGGGGGAAATTAGTAATAGGGATTGTGTTTCCACAACCTACCCTTGTTTTGACTTCCATTTATGTTTTTTAGTTCAACTCGATTTTGGTATTTTTGTTTGGCTATTTATTTTGATGTCACTTGGGTTTTGTTTGATCCATACAGTATGCCCCATCACACCTATTGTAGCGAAATTGTGGGTGAGGGAAAAGTCATTTTTGGCTATGTTTTCCCAATTCTATTTGAATAAAAGGAATAAGTAAAATTAATGTCTAGTAATTTGTAAAATTTTATATGACTCCAAATCAACTAATATTTTACATGTAATGGAGTGCTTTTCATAAAATAATCCCAATTTTGAATAGAAAGTAGATTTTTTGAGTTTACATATTTAACATGAATTAGTGCTTGATTTATATGAATGTTTATAGGAGATTTAAGCACCATTTTGGATCTAGGATTGAGCTATGAACATGATGTAGTATACCAAGTATATTGTGTCCTTCTTGAATCATAATTGGGTGATTACCTATGTTCTCTCTCTATTTTGAACTAGTTGAAATATGCATCTATCATTCATCCTTTGAGGTTTATTTGACTTATTTTGAAACTAAAGTCCTTGAGATGATTATATGCTATCATTTCTTAGTTGAGATTGCAATTTTGTATCTAAGATTTGTATCTTGTTCATCCTTGTGGAAATTCACCTAGTTGGTCAATTTGAATTATGTTGTTACTTTTGTGAAAGGCTTAACCCTAATTTTCCACGTGATGCATATCATTGTTTTAATTGCATGGAAGTTTTTAATACTATTTCATTGATCCATTTATGTAGAGTAATATAGAATGGAGTTCTTTTTTGGAAAGTTCAACTAAACCATTATCTTTATGCCATGTTTATAAGCATGCATTATGATAAATAGTATAATGTAATCAATGGGATTAAGAGAGAAAGATTTCTCCCCCCTCTCCCATGCCTGTGGTGGAGGCCGAATGCCCGGGAGGGTGGTAAATCAAGGCAGCAGCTGGGATTCGATCCCGGGTCCCTTCATGAGGAGACACCATGCTTGACCACTTGAGCCACTCCTTGTCGGCGTACAATGTAATCAATGATTACACATAGGGTGGTGTGCCTATAGTGTCTTTTGAAAAAAAAAATTGTGATGCCTATTCCACATTGGTGGGTGGTGATGCATGTTATATTGTTCTTGGAATTGGGTGGTGATGCATGTTTTGGAGTAATTAGGTGGTGATGATATTTACTCCTCTTTGAATAGTGGTTCTCATTTTTTAAGGTAGTGATGTCTCTTGTATTTCAAATAGTGGTGGACATGCCTATTTATTTACGGTGGTGATTTTGTGAACACATTATTGACTTTATTCTAGTATATTCAGAATAACTTGCATGATAATATGTATTATGATTATATTGTAGAAAGATTTGACTTTGTTCTTTATAGTTGACTACCATTTTGTGAAAAATTCATTTGACATAATTTTTAATGAATTCACACTCTCATTAAATGGAAGCCTTGATAGATTATTTGTTTCCCATTACTTTATTATTTCCTTATTCTCTATTATAAGCATATACTAGTGTTTGTTAACAAATTTCCACCATTTTCCTCTGAGCCACATAGGTAAAGAGGACTTTATAGAGATGACCAAGCTGACCAAGACATGCACACAATAGGTGATGATCTTTGGTAGGTATAATTGTAATTTATGTGGTTGGATTACCCTCTACGTACTAGATTGGTTATTTTAGATTTTACATCATGTATTCACCCATATGGGTGTCAAACTTGTAATCTTAGAAAAGTATATAGTTAGAAATATTTGTCTCCCATTTATACATTTTGTAACTTTTCATATAATTGTTCCATACATTGGATCATATTGCCAAGAAATAAAATTGGTGATTAGAATTGGGATTATTCTATTTATTTGATTCAGTAAGTAATGAATTCCCTCTAAAATCTCACTCCTTACCAGTATGGTATAATAGACAAGCTAGTTGATTATCTGACTATTGAAATTTTGTATCCAATAAGTTCCTTGTAGTACACTTACCATATGTGGAAACTCTTTAAATGACATGTTTGCCTTAGACATACCTATGTTTTTCATGTGAGGATAGAGGAGATATTTGAATCAAATGAGGTACTTATAAAAATATTGAGTTGTTAAACCCATTGTGATGGAACCCTATGTGCTCATACCCTAAGATGTAGGTTGTGTTTTGATATATCCCTTGTGATTTTGAGGGACTTCAAGGTGGAATTAGGTAATGAGAATGAAAAAATAGTAGGATATGAAGATTAATATGGAATATTAACAATTTGGTTCTTACATTGGCTTTGGATCCACCTTAATGTTTAAACTCGTGATTTTGTAACACAAAATTACTTTCAATTATTCTATTATATGTATGATATAATTTCTTCTATCAGTGTTTTTGAACTAATTTAGGATGAAGAAATGCATGAAGTTTTGGTAAAGAAACCCTAGTTTTAGAAATAGAGTATTGACTAGGCAAATATGGCTAGTACATGAGCTTTGATGGACCTGTCTTTAGTCATTTAGGTTGTAGAGAATTTTAACGAATGACTTACTAGGAGATGCGCTAACTTAACTCCAGTTATTTGAGATCATATGGTTGAAGGAATGAATTAATAGATTAACCCATTTAAAGAGTGAAGATTAGTTGGTTGGTAGTATCTGGATGATTATATTTGTAGGATGAAATATTCTTTCATGTGTGCAATTTATAACATACCAAAACCTGGCATCATAACCCTAGAAAACCCTAATTTAATGTTTAGATGTCTTTGGTCTTAGTTAATGAGAAAACCTCAACACAGATGTACATTATTCCCTATAGGACCTTGATATGATTACAAAAAGATTATTTCTTATATTACCGGTATGACTAGATAAATAATAATTTGAACTGGTGGATATTAAATCCTAATGCACTTGATTTAACATTGTACATTAATGAACTATTCAATATAGTTTGAACACTACTATAATAATACATGTATACTAATAGACTGATGTCTCAAAATTTTGATTTCTATAAACAATACTAGTAGTAGGCTTCATAAGGTTGAGAACGAACTTATCCACACTTGTCAGCATGATATGAAATATATTGGAGACATAATGGGGAAAAATATATATTAATAAGATTCACTGACTTAACAATTGAAACTGAGTAGATAATGATATTGCTTTTAAATTGGGACATATGAAAGTATGTTGTTAAAAGATAATGAAAAACAAAACAACCCTTTTAAATATGATTATACAATTTCTTAACATATTCAAATGCACAACCTCAATATTATATCTAATTCAATGAGTTAGTTTAATAATTAGATGGATTGTCTCCCTATCAACAATAATGATGGGAAACACTTAATTGGCATAAAAGGATATATACATTAGTCAGGAATTAGTTCTTTCTTAATTGAATGATAATTTCTTGGAAATTCTTTAAAAAAATCTTGACTTAAGTAATAGATATGGTTCCATATAAGAAATCAAGCAAGTGATTCTTGATAAGTAAATCCCAAAACTAGTTTAAACCATTCAATGATATGGAGGTATGTAACTAGGATAATAATTATGATAATAATATCAATCATTCCTAATATATTAAATCGCATACCAAATAATGTCAGAAGTAAAAAAGTTTGGTAAAACATTGATGATAAATATAATAAGGAAAGTTTTTAGTTGATAGATAAAAGGAAAACCAATTCCTAAATTGTTTAGGAAAGTTATTTATTAGAATGATATATTTGCCAATAATAGATTTATATATTGAAATATAAAATAACTTAATGTCTAATCTACAAAATAAAAATTGATGTGATAATCAAAATGGACATGCTCTAATTAGTCGATATGTCATTTTTCATTAGATATTGGAAACCCCTTTACCCCTAAATTAGTTACCGAAACAAAGTTCTCAATAATACTTTAAATAACTTAGTTTTTATTTAATACAATCAATTTTATATAGTCTCCATCTTAAAATATGACACACGCTTCTATTCTTGGACTTGATTGGATGGCCAATGTATTTTATTCGCCTTACTACCGTGGATCCAAGTGTGGAGAGAATATATCATACATATCATGTTTTACATGTTATATAAGGGAAGGACATCAAATATTCCTCTGCCTCCCACTCTGTCATCTCTCTTCCTATATTTTAAAATTTATCTCCCTTTGTTCCCCTTGATATTCTAAGTTGAGTGAGCCCTAGGATGAGCAACATGGTAGAGCACAAAGGGGAACTCCTCTTTCCCTGTATCCTTCCACCTCCCTTGTTTCTTCCTAGTCAAAGTCAAGAATTGGGTGGACTGGGTTTGCTCTGTTTGCATTTTCTGGTACATGAAGCTTTTATGCACCTTGAGGCATCACTTCCTCTTTTTAATTCATGAAATTATTTATTCCTAATCCCTTCCCAAACTTTGCAAAAGATCCATGTTGCATGAGTCCTGCTGGAAGGGTTTAAGCCTTCTTCTCAGTCATAAATTTAGCTAATAACCTTGCACCAAGTTTGTCAATCCCGTCTTGCAATGATTTCCCCCTCAACACTGGTAATTGATTTTTTCCCTAATTCTCTACATCCACCTGGAACATGCATTTTATGGCATCTGTTCTCTTTGTGGTTTATCCAAATTTATGGTTCTACAATTTCATGGGGGCGTGCCGAACTTTATCTAAGATTTTTCCACATGGTTTTCTGATATTTTAATGTTTCCCATCTTTTGAGAATGAGAATAGCGAGTTTCTAGTTTGCTAGGACCTTTTTTCTTCATGAGAGAGGTGGCACGACAAGTTGCATGGAGTGTTTTTATAATCCTATCCTTCTTTTTACTTCCATTTTTTTTTCACTTCAAGGGTATTTCAATATTTTCACATGGCTGATTATTTTGATGTTGCATGGGTATTGTTTGATACAATTGACTAATATGCAATATCATGCCTATTATAGTGATAATTGTATCTGATGAATAAGTCATTCAGTTTGCTATTTTTTCTCAAGTCACTGTGATAAGAATAATTAACTTCCAAAATCATATAAAATTATAGTTAATCTAGAAATTAATAATTAAATATAATTTTGAATCAAAAAAATTCTTCATAAAATGTCATGATTTTTCATAACCTAATTATAAATAAAGATAAGATGTTTCATATGAACAGATCTAAAATGAATTGATATTGGATTGATATGAAAGTTTAATAGGTAACTTGAGCACCATTTTGGATCTTGGATTGATTTATGAACACGCTATGTTATATTCTAGGTATGTTGCATCCCTATTGAGTCACAATTGCACAATCACCTATGTTTTCTCTCTCTTTTATATTAGTTGAAATATGCAAGTGAAATTTATCCTTTGATATCTATTTGAATCATTTCCATACTTGAACCTTTAATTGATGATATTTTGTTATTTCTCAATTGGGATTACAATCTGACATCTAAGATTTGTATCTTATTCATCCTTGCTCAAGTTATACCCTATTTGGAGAAATTATTATATGATGTCCCATTTGTAAACCGAAAAAACCTAATTTTCCATGTGATGGCAAACATTGGTTTAAGTGCATCTAAATTGTGATGTTGTTTACTTGATCCATTTTCATAGAGTAACTATAGAATGGAGTTGTTTATGAAAAGTATGACAAACCCTAATCTAGATTCCCTATTTGTAAACATGCATTTATGATGACTAGCATAATGTTATCAACAACTACACTTAAGGTTTTTTTGTCTACAATGTGTTGTGGAATTTTTTGTTAGTGATGCCTATTCATTATTGTGGTGATGTGTTACACTATTTTTGGAACTAGGTGATGATTCATGTTCCTGAGTAATCTAGTGGTGATTCCTTTACTCCTTTTTTGGTCGTGGTGCATATTTTTTGAGTTGGTGATGCCTCTTGTATTTCACATTGGGTGGTTAATACCATTAGTTTGTGGTGATGATTCCATGAACACATTGTTTATTTTATTTTAGTATTTTCATATTACATGATAATATTTATTGTGAGTTATACTTTTTAGAATGATTTGACTTATCTCATTAGGATTGAATATCATCTTCTAAATAATTCTTGTAGCATCCATTTAGATGATCTCACATCTCTCTTTATTGGGAGCCTTCATATATTATTTTTTGACTTATCCTTAGTATTTCCCAATTTCCTATCATATGTACATATCGACATTAACTCTTGTGGGGTTTTCTTCCAAACCCTTAGGTAAAGATGACTTTACAAATATTACCAAATGACATACACACGAGTAGATAATAATCTTTGGTGATATAATTGAAGTGTTTGTAATACCCTATGCTTACTAGATTGGTTATTATAGCCTTTTGCTCATGTATTCATCCATATGGATGCCAACCTTGTAATTTTATTGTCTAATTAGAAGTATTTTTCATTATTTTCTATATTTTAATATTTGCAACATACTTTATGGATAGATTGAATCATACTCTCATGCATAAAAGTTATTTTGATGTTTGGTATTGAGATTATATCATTTACTCAATTTAGTAAGAAGTGCATCACACTTAGTTATCACTCCTTACATTATTATTCATATTATTCTTTTACCAAAATTTACAAGAAAATGGACTATCTTTGTCATGATCAGATAATATCTTCACTATTTGATGAGCTTTATGACATAAACCACAAATTTTATCTCTAGTAAGCATTTAATACAAGTTTGGAATGAATGATGTTGTTCTAGCCTAATATACTTCTTTTGAATCATATGCATATAAGATGGTGGACAAGAAGTATATTCTAGTCCAAGTGATTGCACTAAAACCTAGTCTCAAAATTGGTTGTTAGTTGTTATAAACTTCAGGAGAATTGGAAAATTGAAGATTTGATGAAAATATCCCTCTTTCTTGGAAGGCCTTTCCTAATTATCTTTGTCATAGGCAAGATAGACTAACCATGTACTCCCTAGAGAAATCCCTTTCAAATTAATATTGTCATAGGACAAATATATACAGTGCGATTATTCTAACATCCTATTTGATGGTGTCAACCCCAAGAAGATGCCAAACAAGTTTGATTTCCAAGTACAAAGAAACATTCAATAAGGTAAAGAAACTCGTTCATAATAAAAATTCTATTTGTGGGGGTTAGTGCATTTGTTAATCTTGTGGAAAGCATGCTAATCTTGCTAATGCTTGTAGGGATCATAAGGATCAAAAGAAAAAAATTCATGAACTTATTTAAGAGTGTAGAAGTTAACACAACCATTGGTGGGTTTGCTAGTTTTCTTATAAAATTTAAGATACCATCAATCCCCTTCTTAATAGTTGTAACCTTTCTTCCCATGATAATTGGTGTACAGACTTTAGTGTGGTTTTCATATGTACTATAATAGGTTTGCATTTCTTACATATCAGCTATATAGAATATGCATGATATCTTATGAGATGTTTTCTCCATGATGGAGGATGTAGTTTGAAGCTAACATCTAGGAAAGTACCTAGAATGTACAATGCTTTACATGTTTCTATTCCTAAAAAAATCTAATTTGTGAAGTCTTAATCATGATGACTAGTTCTATTCTATTTTGTTAAGTGAACAAAATTGTGGTCTCTAGATTTAGTTTATACATAGGCATGGGGTACACATGTAGGGTTTTAACTTAGCTCATGGTTTCATTATGTAATTCATATTATAGTATCTATGATACATGTATTATTAGTCTTTCTTCTTCCATATCTTGTTATGTTTAAAATTGGTCATTTGGAACATGTCAACAAAAATACTATGAAGTATATGATTTAAATGAACTTGATTCCCAAGACTTATATCTTGAAGGGTATTAGATATCATATATGTATTCATACCAAACTTTATATGAGACCCTTTATATATATATAGAAATAAATACATAATTTCTTCAATTATCCTTATTGAAATATGTGATCTCAATGTTGTATGACTAAGAGGTTCGGAGATCAAAACCCCATGGCAACGGGATGAAGGAATCTCCATTTTTTAAAGAAGAAATATGTGACGCTAATAGTATTTGTATAATCTATGGTGTGTGCTACTTTGTAACATCTATGGATGATTTTTTGAAATATTTTTGCATTTTCTTCTTGAAAACCCAAGAATGAAGAAACAAAAAAAGTAGAAAGTCAAAAAAAGAAGAACCTTACGTCCACTACATCCATAGAGTATGTGAATATGCCTTTAATGACTACATAAAGTATGTAAGGATCATGTCCTCACTCCTGAAACCATTTATTCATAAAACTCACAATTTAATGGTTTATCTGTAAGAAGTAATATAACATTGATTTATATGATTAATGTAATTTCAGAAAAATATTTTCTACATCAAAGAATTTGTGGGAAGGATCTTTCAACTACTAACTATGTGTTAAATTTTATCCCTTTCAAACACATAGAGAATACACCTTGATCTAGAGTAAAAACTTTTTAGTTAACCTAAAAGAGTGGGGATTCTTTATCAATGTTTAAGTATTCTAAAATAAGAAGAGAAAGCTTGGTCCCAACACCATTGATATCATTTTTATAGTATATAACAAAAATAGAAATCAAGATAGACTTCTAGTTACAAAGTATAATAACCATGACAAGAATGAACTCTATATTAGGAGTCAGACCTATATACATTGTATAGTATTTAACATATTCCCTTCAAGAGTAAAGTACCTCGACCATTTGACAAAGGTACTTCAAATGTTGAACCTTCAAAACCCACTATAGATTCAACTCTTATCATTGACATACCTAAACATGAACCTAAACCCTTCAACCTTTTAGCAGTTGACCCTCCAACTGAATTTGGTATGGTTAAAGGGATAAAATAACTAAGAACATTGGTCTCGACTTCTACACCTTCTTAATATAAGAAGACCCTAAGACTGATAAAGGAAAATGAAGTCCATAGAATCTATTTTATGAAAAGAAGTTATTGATAAATAGAATTCACAATGAACAGTCATACTCAGAGTATAACCAACTTTCCTCTAGGTAGAAAAACCATGGGATGTAAACAGTTCTTTGGAAAGATGTTATAGGTACCTGGTAGCATTGATAACTTTAAGGCAAAGCTAGTAGCCAAAGGATAATCAATAAAAAGTTGATTATTTTGACACCTACGTTTTTCCAAAAAATATCACTAACATTCTTCGCCTTATTCCCTTGGTCGCGATCCATAAGTGATAACATCCAATTTTGTGGATGTTTCATGTCTAATTTTACCCTAGGTTTCCTTTTATCTTACAATCCTACTTTAACTTTCTCATATTTAGTTCATGTTTACCATTAATGTCTTTATTTAAGATCAAATACTCATTTCCATGAAGGAACTGCATCAAACGATGGTTCCAATCGCATGATAGGATTCCCATAGGTTTTCAGGAGTGATGGTTTCTACTTGACTACTCACAAGACTTCAGTTGAACCACTGAGTTACAATCCTTCCAAGTCAACGTACCATCAGTTCCAATAATTGATGGTCCCACCCCTCATTCCAGAAGGTCCATTAGAGGACCAACCATCAGATGTTGGCTGTTATACATCATGGGAAGATGAGAGGCTAGATATCCATCGATCATCCTTGAATCTCACATGTAAGGCTTCTGATGGTTTGACTACTGGCCTCACTTCCTCATGGCGTGCCTACGATGCCTATTGAAGTCCAAGAAGACAAGGACATCTATTGATGGTTCACCTACCCCGTCACCTACTGATGGCAGTGTTGGGCACATCGGTCTCGCAAGTTAGTTAAGAAAACATCTTGAAGCACATTCTTAGAAATATTTAGGTGCAAGTAACATGAGCACCTCAAGACTCAGAACGTGGGATATAAATAGTAGACCCCCTACTATTATAACTGGATCTCACAACATGGGATTGAAGTTGAAGTGTTGTTTTAGTACAACCTCCCTGTTTACCTCCACCTTCACCCATCGGCTCGTGTAGCCTGAGATCAAGAGTCCAAGGGTCAGTGAACCTCCATTGTCACCAAGAATTCCAAACTCCTTCTTTGGGAGGAGTAGGGAGACAAGGTCAACCACCTTGACTGCCATCATTAGATTCAGAGAGGAGAAGGTCTTTGTAGACCCTGATTCATTTGGCATTGTTCTTTGGTGTATCTTATGTCATGTTCTCTGAATCTATTCATCCTCTTCCATCTTCATTTCATTTTCCATCTTCATGTCTTACCATACATGTAATTCCACCATGTCATTCACCACCATGAGTTTCTAGTCATTTAACTTGGGTTGGGTGTACCCACTAAGGTTATCCCAACATGTAAATAATTATAACCATCGAATATATGCTCTTAGAAATGTTTATATATGTACTCCTATTCTTAATGCTTCACTTGAATGATCGCTAACATCTTGTGTTTTTTGATTGTTAATACCTCAAAAGAGTAGTATGAATCAATTTCTAAGTGTTACAGAGTTGCACGAATGCATGAGAATGTTGGAATGCTTAAGCTAATGATCATATAATTGACTTGTGATTGTTTGTTTGGCATCTTGAGAGATACAATCTTATAGTCTAGATCAATCCTAAGCTCGAGAGAGGAGGGAATATACACTTATGATGATTTCTTGTAAACTTGCTAAGGGGATACAATGGCTATGAGTATTGCTTATTGGTGAGAGATCATAGATGGTGAAACCCAATCCAAGTTTCCTTTCATACTTGTTTTATTATCCTTTATCATTATTTCTCTTTTGATTTTAACTTTTCTTGTTCATTGGTTATTTGTAGGAGAATCACAATTCCATAAGGGACGCTCACACCTTATCTTACCCTTCGATAGGTGTAACTAAGCCAAGGCACTAAGGATATTAACACTCACCATCCTCGTCCCTATGTGCGAACCTGATCTAATACATTTGGGCCCTATCATTTTCATTACGGTGGGGCGGGGGGCTAAGTGTTAGGTTATAAATTAAAAATTTTGATTAATCTAGAATCTCTCCTTTTTGGACGCACAATTTGGGCTGATCAACTTTTTGGCACCATTATCGGGGACAAGGAAATTGGTACTAGTAAGAACTCAAGTCTAGTTAGCAAACATTCATTCCTCAAGTCTAGTAATAGACTTGATGACACATATTACATACTATAGATCAACCTTCTTGAATATCTCATGTCACGCGTCCAATATGTGACTCAACTATGTGATTTATTTTAGGTAGTTTGCATAAAATAGACCAGAATCATCGTTGATTTCAAGGATCATGCATCCTCATAAGACACCAATCATACCCATCCCAAGGGCGGAGGAGGTTCACGAAAACCACAATGAAGATTTTAATGAAGATCATCATGAGGAAAAGGACGAAGAACATTACCATGAAGCTAAAGATGTTTCACATGGTGGAGTCTGGAGAAATAGGAACAACAACAAAAATGATGACCAAGATGGAGGGATTTCTCTTCGCAAATTGTCCACTACTAGGGAAAATGAATACAGATGCCTAGTTGTCATTCCTATATTCAATGTCATAAATTTGATCTGAATCCCCTGTTATAAATTTGATTCAACAAAGGACTTTTGGGGGAACTTTATGGATGAACTTCTATATCACCACCTACATTCTTTCAAGAACTTGTACGACACTATTAAAATGAACTGAGTGCCACAATATGTTATTTACTGCAAGGGGTCCCACTTCTCTCTGAAAGACAATGCCTTATCCTAGTACTTATCCTTGAAAAATAAAAACATAAATGGATGGGCACCTCTGGCTAACACTTCCATCACTAAGTTTTACCCGGTAGAGAAAACCTTAGGAACATGAAAAAAATCACCAACTTCATGCATAATCCAGGTGAGAACCTATATGTATCATGGGAGAGATTCCAAGAGTACTAGAGGAATTTCCCCCACCACAACTATGAAAAGGTATTCCTAGAAACTACCTTCTACAATGGCCTTACATCTCCAGAAAGGACTTCTCTCAACATTGTTGCATGCAGTGATTTTATGTGAAAAAACCTAGTGAAAACCATGAAGATAATTGACAACATGGCTGACGTACAAGATGGCCTAGACTATGAGAGAAGAATAAAAAACCAAGTCTATGTTGAAGGGACAACAAATGATACTAAGGATATGGAAACTATAACTGCTCAGATTCAAAAGATCATTTCATATGTTAAATAAATGAAGGATTCTGGAAACAAAGGAAAGAATAGAGATGAAAGGGTTATGAAGTGTGTCACATGCCAAGAAGGATTCCATGGAATAGATAACTACATCTATACCTAGCTAGAGGAAGGCAATCAATAAGATCTTACTAAAAATGTCTCCTATGTCAACTACAAGAGACCAGATCATCTTGGTTTTTCTTATGGAAACAAAGACCCAAGTGAGAAATCCCACCAATTGAGTGATCCACCTGATAGACCCCTTGGGTTTGGTAGAGGGGTGGACCTTCACGATATACTTGAAACACCAACTATCAGCAAAATGGGAATTATTCCAATTAGTGACAAGGTCAAAATTGAAATCCAGTTGGAGGAATGCAAGGTCAAAACTAGAACTCAAATTAATAATACTTCATGTTTGAGATGTTGACCTTCCTGAAAAGCCAAGCTACCATTAATGAACAACTGAGTCAAAGTGCTATAAATAACACCTGCTTGCTGAATATGATGAAAACCCATCTAGGAGGAGTAAATGCTCAAATGGATGATATGAAAGTCCATAACAAACAAATTGATTAACAACTTGCACAATTGTCTAAGTTAATGAAGAACCTGCAAGGGCGGATCCCATCCACTACTAAATCTACATAGATGGCTATCTTATATCAGGAATTTATTTTTCAGAAGAGATGACCAATGTGGATACTCTACCAAGTGCTCCAGATGCTATCCTTACCTAAAGATGACCTAAGAGTTTAAGAACTAGAAGTGGAAGTAATATCTGAGGAAACTAAGTCAAAGTAAAAAGGTAAAGTAAAGAATCCAATGAGGGAGAAAATTCTTGATGAGTCTGTAAAGGACCTAATTGATAGGGACCCTTATGCACTGAGGATACCTTTCCCATATAAGCTAATTAAGGCTCGTTTAAAGAAGAGATATGAAAAGTTCTTGGAAGTTGTAAAGAAGCTATATTTAAACATTCTTTTTATAGATGTAATTGAGGAGATGCCAACTTACACAAAGTTTTTCAAAGATCTCATAACAAAAAGGAGACACAGAGATAAGGTTGAAATGGTCAAGTTGGCCAAAATGTCCAACACCTTTGTACAGGAGAAAATGCCAACCAAACAGTAGGAGCCTAGAGTTTTCACAATAGGATTCAATGTAGGGGGTAATGAAGTAAGACAAGGTTTAGCTGATCTTGGAGGAAGCATTAGCTTGATTCCTCTCAGATTAGCTCATAGATTAGGTTTTAATGATATGGAAAAGACTGGGAGGTACATTCAACTTGTAGATCATTCCTTCACAAGACCCATCATAATAGAAGAGGCTATTCCCATTCTTGTGGGAATATTCTTCATTCCTTGTAATATAATATTTATTCATACTATAGGAGGCCCCACATGACCTATGATATTTGTGAGGTCATTCCTCTCTATAGGGAAAGTGATGATAGATGTCAGAATAAAAATTATTACTATAAGGATGGGAAATGACCATATAGTCTTTTGAGTCTAAGACTCCATGAAGAGACCTTCTCTTTTGAAGTTAGTCTACTTCGTGGATAGTTACAACCAATTCTTGGAAGAAGTTCATAAACAAAATGCTATGGTCAGCCCACTAATGAGAGATCTTAACAACCCCAATCCCGGTGAAGAAGACTTGGAGGTCTTTAAGATATTAGACTATTTGAATTAATATGAAGATGATTAAAATGACGAAAATGATACAACAATGGATATGGTGAAATACACTTTGCTACAACAAACTCCCAAAGAGAAAGAAGCTCCTATACCCAAACTCGAGCTGCAACAACTCCCTGAAGGATGAAAGTATGAGTTTATAGATAATGATGAAAGGAATCTTATCATTATAAATTCTTTCTTGATAGAGGATTAGTAGGAAAAGATACTAAGTGAATTCAAGCTGAGGAGGAAAGTTATTGGATATTCCATGGAAGATATTGAAGGCCTATGTCCAGCCAAATGCATGTATGAAATCCATCTAGAAGAGAATATGGAACCCCTTACCCAACCTCAGGGAAATCTTAATCAAAATTTGAGAGAAGTTTTCAAAAAGGAAGTTATTAAAATCCTAGATGTTGGTATTATATATCCAATAAGTGATAGCAAGTGGGTAAAACCGATCCATGTCGCACCCAAGAAGGGGGGCATGATAGTGGTAGAAGGAGTAAATGGTGATGAAGTTCCAACAAGACCTGTAATTGACTAGAGAATGTGCATAGATTACATAAAATTAATTTCCATGAAAAAGAAAGATAATTTTACCCTTCCGTTCATCGTCAAAATTCCAAAATATTTGGCCCACCACTCCTATTTCTATTTTCTCGATGGGTACTTAGGATTCTACCAAATTCTCATAAACTTGGATGACCAAGAAAAGACAACCTTCACTTGTATCTTCAAGACACATCCTTTAGATGAATGTAGTTTGGTCTATGCAATGCACCTGTAATGTTCTAACGCTGTATGATATCCATGTTCATATAATTCCTAGAAAACATCATGGAGGTGTCCATGTATGACTTTTTAGTGTATGGAACCAACTTTGACAATTGTTTAAGTAATCTATCCCAAGTTTTGAAGCTCTATGAAGAAAAACATCTACTCTTGAATTGAGAGAAGTGCCACTTCAAGGTACAAGAAGGAATAATTCTAGGTCATAAAATCTCTAAAAAAGTAATTGAAGTGGAATTGAGTAAAGTAGAATCTACCTCTAAGCTCCTGCCTCCTAAATTTGTAACTCGGATGAGAAGCTTCCTTTGACATGTATGATATTATAGGATATTCATTAAATATTTCTCCAAAATATCTAATCCTATGTTGAACCTTCTTGTCAAGGATGCCATCTTTGAATTCAATAAAGAATGCCTCAAAAACTTTGAAACTTTAAGGAATACTCTAACTTCTGCACCAATCCTCCAAGCTCAAATGTTGGAGTTACCATCTGAATTGATGTGTGCTGCTAGAGATTACATAATTAGGGTGGTTCTTGGTCTGAATAAGGATAAAATCACCATGTTATCTACTATGCAAGTGAAACCCTTAATGAAGGTCAAGTCAACTACACCACAACTGAAAAGGAGATGCTATCTATTCTACACATCCAACAAGTTTAGGTCTTCCCTTATTGAGTCAAAGATGGAAGTACATACAGACCATGGTGCCACTAAATATTTAATGTTGAAGAACGATAAAAAATTGAGACTTTCGAGTTGGGAACTCCTATTGCAGGAGTTTGACCATCACATATCTAAAATAAAGCAAACAAAAAATGTGGTAGCTGATGACTTATCCTAAATTATCATAGCCAACAATGACTCGCTCTTGATTAATGAAAATTACCCTGATGAAACTCTAATGATGGCAATGACAATCGAGCGTAATGTGCCATGGTTTGCGGATATATGCAATTATCTGGTGTGTCGACAATTTCCTCTTGATATAACCTATAATGCAAAGAAGAATTTTTTTTCTAATTTAAAGAAATACTATATTGGAATGACCCCCTCCTGGTTAAGAAGTGTGAAGATAAACTATATCGCCATTGTATTCCAGAAGAAGAAGTACCAACAATTATGTACAAAGTGCCATGTGAAGATTCTACAATTTGTGTTCTATTGGCCCACCCTATTCAAGGACACACATGCCTACATAAAGTCTTGCAAAGAGTGCCAACACACTGGAAACATATCAAGAAGAAATGAAATGTGTCTTTCCAACTGGATTGAGGTGGAAATAATTGATGTTTGGGGGATTGACTACATGGGACCATTCCCATAATTGCGAAGTAACCAATAGATCCTAGTCATAGTAGATTATGTATCCAAATGGATGGATGCAGTTTCTACACCTACTTGAAATTCAAAATCCATGATAAAGTTATTTAAGAAGATTATTTTCCCAAGATATGGAGTCCCGCATACCGTCATCAGTGATAAAGGATCCCATTTTGGGGAAAGATAGTTTGGAGCCCTATTGCAAAAGCATGGAGTGAAACACAATGTCACAACCCCTTATCAGCCACAGACTTTAAGACAAGTTGAAGTGTCAAATAGACAAACCAAACAATTTTAGAAAAGATCATCAGGCGTACTAGAAAGGATTGGTCCATGAAGTTAGATGATGCCCTATGGGCAAGGCATGCCATTTTTTAGTTGAGCTTGATCACAAAACATTTTGGGCAATTAATTTTCTAAATATGGATCCATATTTGGTCGAGAAGAAGAGGTTCCCATAGTTACAAGAATAAGAAGAGCTTAGTCTTAATACTTATTAAAATGCCATAATTTATAAGTAGAGGACATAGGTTTGGAAAGATGCCCACTTGAAAAGAAATGATATTTCTAAATGGAACAATTTCCTATAATTCAACTCAACTATACGACTTTTTCCCAGAAAACTATGGTCTAGATAGTTAGACCCATCCACAGTGTCAAAAATATATCCATCATGAATGATGAAACTGTTTAGTGAAAAGACAGGAACCACCCTGTGAATGGGCACAAGGTTAAAAGCTACTACAAAGATGAAGCATTCACAACAAGATATGAGGTTCAAGTTGACAAACCAACCCCATCACCACATGATCAAGAACCCTAATGAGACCTAGAAATAGTCAAGCTAAATACCATAAATTATTCTTCCTGGGGGCAAATAAAGTTTTTTCCTAACCATGTTTTTGTAGATTCTAATTTAGTTAATTTTTAATTCACTAAGTTTTTACTAATTTTAAAGCTTAAATTCTTGAAGTTTTGTCATTTCCTTGGTTAACATTCCTTTTCTTTCATAATTATAGTGTATATAGAATAAAGTTAATGAAATATCTAAGATAAATTTTCTTATTTGACAGTTCCATCGATTTATCAAGGAAGAGAACCATGAGGACCCCTCTTAGTGGAACCATCCATTTCCACATATAAGTTCAAAGCAAATACCGACTTTTGATCAGAAGACATATACACCAAGAGATCATCGATAGGTGACAAATGACTCATCTAGATGTAGACTGGGTAGCCATCATGAAGTGAAGGAACCTGTAATGCCATCAGAAGGCATTAATTCACACTCGTGATTGTATCTCGATGCTCAGTTCATGGCAAAGCAAGAAAACTATTGTGACACTGGAAGATAAGAATCTAGTGAATCTATCAGAAGGCATAAGAACACCATCAAAAGGCATTGTGCTGCATACCAAAGGTCGTACACGGTCCCGCCTCCCCTTTAGGTAGACATTATAAAAGGAAGGGGTCCCGAAACTTGTATGTTACATCTGTATGAGTGGAGTAAATGACTAGAGAAAAAAACAAACCCTAGATACCTAATTTCATCAACTCAAGGCAATTAATGATGTCGCCTCACCACCATTGGGTCTCGTGAAGGTCATTATCAACTTGTGACATTGGAAGACATGGAACTAGAGCCAGATGTCTCTGGAATTGGTAAAGTAGAGGAACTGAGGTCATAAGACAGACAATAAACAAAGGCGAGGATTGGCCCTCAATGATGCAAGGAACCCTAAAGCTACCATAGAGTAATGAAGGTAGAGAAAATGATGATATCAAGGATTGGTAACCCCCTCTTCCTTCTCCTTTCCTTCTATTTCGATTGGCATCACCCATCTACAAGAATGCAAGCATCTAGCCTTTTTGCTTTACCTTTGATGGTTGTTTTCAATAGGTGACACCATGTTTCTTTGTTAAGTTTGCTTTCTTCTCTTCCTGACACCTCACCATCGACCTTCCTCTTAGTTCTTTCACACTGCCAACCCCCACCTTCTCTCTCCAATTAGGGTACCTACCATCAGAAGATGACCTCCATCCAAAGGTGAGCATAAATTTTCCTTGCCCTTTCTGACCCATTAGTTGTTTGGTGCTAACAGTTCTCAACAACCATCAAAAGGCAATTTTCCCACAAACCTTTGGTTCTGAGCCCCTGAAACCATTGGTTCCCTAAACTACCATCGATTTGCAGTTCTCCTCTTTTAGGACTTAATTGTAAGAGTGATCACTTGATTTAACTGATTACCTATTTTTCTATATTTCTATTGTCCTAATACCTTTACACAATATATATCCATATATCTACATTGCAAACAAGTAAAAATTGTAGGTACTATAGGTAGAGAGCAAATTGTCCGTAAGGGACTTGTCAAACGAGTGAGTGATAAAAAATTGGAATCAGAGAAACACTCAATAAGGAGGAGATTGATAGAATAGAGAAGCTGAAGGATGAAGCTATCACTTATATCAAAATACATGGGGACCCCAACCTAGACAGTATAAGAGCCAGGATTGAGGTAGAGAGATTGAAGTACCTCAAAAAATCAATTCCCATGGAGACCTCCAACTCTAAGGAGTTAAGGGGGACTGAAACTTCTGAGTATACCCCCTCAGTTGAGATCAAAAATCTGAAGAAAAGGAAAGCACTAAAACCCCCTCAAGAATACAAACAAAGCAAAATGGATAAGTCATCTAAGTAGGAGGCTACTGAGGATGAAACAACAACCCAATCTTGGGAAGTTAGCACTACCACTAAGTCAATTGATATTAGCAATTCCTAGATGCTACTAAGTCAACTAACACTAACAGTCCTCAGATGACCAATGCAGTTTGCAAACCTCAATCTGACAACCATTTCATCCCAAGGGATGATGAGCATGTTGAGGTCTACGATTAAATATGGGGTAGAAAAACCTTTAAGGTGAAAAGGTTCGGGGACATCAACACCCTAGTAATATTGGCAATTTCTCAACGGGTGAAAAAAATCTAAATGAGGCGGGGATGTATAAAACATGTTTCAATAGCTAATACTCCAATGAAGAATTCACCTTGGATTTCACACCTCCTTGAAGAAATCCACAAATGTCTTTAAAAGAAAAAAAGACAAATATGTCTACTGATTTAAAAGATGAAAGGACTTCATCTCCTTGCCTGAGATGAGCACATATGACTCCAACAAATTTGTGTTCAGGGATGAAGACATCTTAAAATGAAGTCAGGGTCCAAACCTCTTCCACATATTAGCAACCAAGAGCTTGTAGAGGAATGAATTGAGCAGATAGTAGACAAGCCTCCATAATTGCTCTAAAAGAAGCTTATATTCAGAATTCCTAACAAGACTGGAACTAAATTTAAAAAGAAGAAAACCCATGCTCCATAGGTAATGATAATAGAAGAAGAGGCAGTTGAACCAACGATCATCCCAGCCACCACATCTCTAGAAAAGACAATAGAAACACCACCCGATGCCTAACTCAAACTCAAAGAGACCAAGGCACCCTTGGTGGATATAAGTGTGGCAACCCACCATATTACGCCAAGGATGGACGAAGGAAACATGACGTCTGGGACACCATCCAGACAAGGAGGTGCCAGTGAAAAAAACAACCAAGACAAAAGAAAGCGAAGCTACAAGGGGGGAGATGGAAAAAGAAATCTCTAGAAGAGACCCCCCAGTCAACCAAGGAGGCCAAACACATCCTACAAAGATGAAGGACACAATATTCAGTCTAGAGAAAGGAGCCTGGGAAGTAAGGAAGCTCTAAGAGACGTGAGAACAACCATGATGAGCCCCTATCACTGTAAATTTCATGTCGATTGGGAAAGAAATAGACTACCTTCATGAGCTCATTTCTAACTCTTCCCTGAATATTTCTAATTTAACTTTAAATACATTATCACTAACTTTACAGGTTGAGAAACATAAGAAATGCAAGCATTGTTGAGCCTACCACAGCAGAGGCAACTTCTGGTTTGAAACCAATTGTAGGTTATGGATGCCCTTACATGCATGACCAAAGTGGTCTCTCTGCAAAGATAAGAGTGGTACGACTTAAGGAAAGAGAACAATTGGATACGCATAGAAGAAAGGGAGAAAAAGGAGGTGTCGACGACATCACCTTCACGTAAAGAACCATCACCCAAAATATAAAAGATTTCTGAGGAGGAGGCATCCTTCTTGCCTAAAATAGAAGTAGACAAGCAACTCAAGGTGGATATGATGTTTGAAAAGTTGGATATCATCCAAGCTGCATTACCTCTAGTACATGAAGTCACATTAGAATTATCTGTTGAATATGGAGAAGAAGAATCTACAAGGAACACAGACATACCTATTAGAGAGAATGATAGTGCAAATTCCTCATCCTTGCTGGGGCACTCGAATAACCAACCCAAATGACTATAGGAGCCGAAAGACTATGCACATGTTTCTCCAATAGGACCCAAACAATCAGTTGCCCTAGAGGATGTCAAAGCAACGGGAGAAAATGACGTCAATCCTGAATCCAAAAAATCAAGGGAGGAGGTACTAGAAATAATCGAGGACTTGATTAATAGGCTAGACCTCATTTTGATTATAAAGCCACACCCCCTCACATAGACCATGAAGACATAGTCAATGGACTATTACTAGAAGAACCTATAAAAGGAGGGGCACATCATCCCACTCATTTTGATGAAGAGATAAAAGAATAGTTTTCTGAGGAAGATGAAGGGAACCTACACTAGATGTTTAACAAGGATCCAAACAAACCCAAAATACTAGTTTTCCTTGAACCACCATTAGCTGATGCAACAAGTTCGACAACACCACTACTACCATGCAAAATGGGAGATATGGACATGACATCATAACATGGATGCTTCTCTATGACATTCATGTACTGGATAATATACTTGATGAAAAAAAGCCAGGGAATGACGTCATCTACACCAACAAAAAATACTCTCTGACTATAAATAAATTTAGTCTACCTTCAGACACAAAGCATTAATCAACAAAGTATTTTTTAAGGTTCTCTATAGAATGATTGTAGAACAATATATGTACAGATAAAGTGAGGAGCCAATATTCAATTCCACATCCAATTTGGATGCACAGTCATATTTAGGAAAAAATATTGTTCCCTCTAACAAAGAATAGCAAGATACCCTACATAGGACAAGGAAGCTACATCTGGTAACGCTCCCCTACAAGGGTTTCAACCATTGGTTGCTGACCATGTCAGATCTTTCCACTAGGCGGGTCATTACTTATAAGTGCAACATAAAATACTTTCCATGTGGAAGGATGGTCTTCGAGAAGGTAGATCACATAACACTACATGAAATCCCCACACGACTAAAATGTCTAATACAAGGGGTGCATGATTGGTGCCATCCCAATTGGAAGGAGATATGCATAGATTGTAGTGGACCCCAGCAAATACTTGACACGGGGGGACATTGCATATATTGTGCTCAAGACGATTGTGGCTTCAAATATAGGAGTTCCTCTTGAGAAGTTAACCGACGAATATATCCATGCCCTACAAGGAACGTACTCCATGGAAATAATTAATAATAGAAGATTCTTTTATGATGAATTCATGGGATACATTCCAAGGAGTCTGTAATCGCTCGTGCCCTCCCGAAAGAATGCCATGGAGGGAACAATCGTAAAACCTAAAGAAAGAATCAAAAGTTCCCCCTACACAAGGCAATGAAACATGCCTAGTTCCCCCCCTCACCAAAAACACCCAACACCCCCCGCGAAGAATCAAACATCCCACCCTCCCAATAGATATAAGAAATAGAAGTTGGATAGAGGTTTCTCACTCAAAAGCCAAACAACTACAAGATCCCCTTTCAGAGGATCCTATCACACCTACAACCGTTCCTAAAGCTGTAGAGACCCCTTTCGCACCTATCAATAATTTCATGGAACCGAAGGTAGATATAGAAATAGTTGTAAATGAGGAAGATGCAACCCATGTTGCAGAAGAAGCTATAGAAGATCTAGCACCAACTAATGTGATACAACCCATTTTCGATAACTTCAACAAATATGTGTGCTATGGTTTATCTCTAGAAGATCTAACTTTCATCATGTATGAACTCAAACCCAATGATGATAAAATTGTGACAATAGAGAATGCCCAATTCCTATGGTTAGACCTCCACGAATTCCTCACTGTTGTAGATATATGATGACATATGTTATGACAACCTGTCATCTACTTCTAGTTAATGAGCTCGATGACCTATACATGTCCTTCTGTGATATAGTAGGGGTCATCATTCTAAAGAAGGAACCAGGAGAGCTCCAATGACTTACAAAGTACCGAAAGTCCATTGTTCCATGTCTAATCTTTGTCCCTATTCAACACGATGGACACTGAACACTTTTGTCTATCAATAAAAAGGCAAAACAACAATTTATTCAACAACTTAGATTCCATGTTCAACATGAAGAGAAAAACATATCATAAAACTGGACAAGTGTTACTGCAAAGAAAACCTCACAAGTGGCTACCCATATTATTGAGATTATGATGATTTATATCAGAGGCTTCATTGATGCAAAAAGGAATTTTGAAAAATGACAATTCTACCATTGGAGCCTGCAACAAGCACTTGGTACCAATGATTGTGGCTTCTATGTATTATTCTGGATGCAAATGCTATCAACATTTGATAAGAAGGTGAATTTCTACCAAGAATAAGATTATGACCAACACCTTTCGAGGGACTTATACATTAGAGTTCTTCACCTCAGCATGGGCATTGACAAGTTTGAAGCTTTAACTTGCATGTACTCATTTAACCTCAATCTTTGACACCCTAAGGACAAGGTGTGTGATAAAAAAAAAATTTGGGGGGGGGGAGCGAATAGGTGAGCCATGCATGTCTACATTCCCAATATATTTAAATTATGAAATTTCCTATAATAGTTTTTCATACAATTTTTGTTGTAAAATTTGATATTTTGAAAATTTGGAGATTGTACATATCTTATTGCCTTATTAAAGAAACAATTTTGACATATAGGCAAATTTTGAGTCCAATTTTCTAGGATGTTGTCATCACTCACATCTTAGACCTTCTTATCTTCAAGATACTTCATAATGTAATCATTTCAAGAGTGATGTTTTGGGCTATTAATTCACCTAATAAAAAGATAGATGAGCTTATTTGACCATGTATTTATGTCATTCTTATTTCAAGATATTTTAGGAAGTAAAAGAATGCTACTTTCCCAGGAAAAACCCTCTAAAATAAGGAGAACCCCGTCTGGTGCACTCTCGATCAATCACCTAGCTTCTCAGTATAGGTTGGAAAGTGCAAACACTCACAATAGGGGAAAAAACTACCCCTTCTAGTTTTCAATCCCTGCTATGGGATCAAAAGAGGCTTTTCATCCCATATACCACGATTATCATACCCCATCGGCCTTATGAGCAAGAATTAAAGCTGAGCATCAATAAAAACATGAAAGATGTGCTTGGTAAGATGTCAAAAGGCTCCACCTAGCCGGTTAAGAATGCATATACGTCGTGCCCGATAGTGGAGCCTGGAAGACAAACAAAAACCCACATGTCTTTTGATGATAATCTCACATAACCACCTAAAACTACATAAGGACTAACAGTTAAGTAACATTGTTTATACAACAATACTCATGGTTGAGTGAACCCTTGAAAGATAGGAAACACAAGAAACCTTGGCCCACCTCTACACCACTATCTAGGGACATCCAGGAAAAAGAAGTTGGGTATGAAATCTACTTCTGATGGTGTCTTACACAAGTATGGCTCAGAAACAAGGTTGGTTGCAAATTGTGAAGGAGATACCCCTCCTAAGAAGAGGATGTGCTAGAAAAAAGAGACCGTGCAACTCTAGATCTAAGAGAATGAAACATGGGGGTGTAGTAAGTAGACTAAGCCACCATGTAGAAGTCTTGACCTAAGGATGGTGTAAGAACATGGTCAACAGTTGAAAAGCACTGAAAAAATAAATCCACTAACATTTGCTTTATGCCTGGATTCTATTTATTAGCTTGAGGACAATCTAGATTCTAAGTTTGGTGGAGTTGATAACATCCAATTTTGTAGATGTTTCATGCCTAATTTTATGCTTTATTTCCTTTTATAGTATAGTCCTACTTTAACTTTCTCACATTCTATTCATATTTACCATTCATTGCTTGATTTAAGATTAAATACTCATTTACAAGTAGGAAATCCATCAAGTGATGGTTCAAACCTCTATATAGGATTCCCACTGATTTCTAGGACTGATGGTTTTTACTTGACTACTCACAAGATGTTAGCGAACCATTGAGTCACAAGCTTGCCAAGCCAACGCACCAGATCAAACCTCAGATTGTGGGCTATAAATAGAAGACCCTTTTCTACTGTAACTGGGTCACACAACGTGGGATTGAAACCAAAGTGTTCTTTTAGTGCACCCTCACCATCAACCACCTCCACCAATCAGTTCATGCACCCTGAGGATGAAAGTCTAAGGGTCAGCAAACCTGCACCATCGCTGAGAAGTTCCAGACTCCTTTGAGAGGAGGAGGGAGACAGAGCCAACTACCTTCACCACCATCACTGGATTCAGAGAGGAGGAGGTCTTCATTGACCTTGATTCATTTGGTGTTGTTATTTGGTGTATCTTCTGCCTTCTTCTCTGAATCTATTCACCCTCTTCCATGTTCATCTCATTTTCTATCTTCATGTCTTACCATACTTGTAATTCCACCATGTCTTTCACCACCATAAGTGGCTAGTCTGTTAACATGGGTTGGGAGTAGCCACTAAGGTTTTCCCAACATGTAAATACCTACATCTATAGAATATATGTTTTTGTCATTGTTTATCTCCATACTCTTGTTCTTAATGTTTCTCTTGCATGATTAGCTACAATCTTGTGTTGCTTGATTGTTAATACCTTTAAAGGGTAGTACTAACCAATTTCTAAGTGTTATGAAGTTGCATGAAATGTTGGAATTCTTAAGATCATTATCATATGATTGCCTCATGATTGTTTGTTTTCCACCTAGAGAGAGAGACAATATTATAATCTAGATCAATCCTAAGCTCTAGAGAGGAGGGAATAGACACTTATGATGATTCATTGCAAACTTGCTAAGGGGATACAATAGTTTTAAGTATTACTTGTTGGTGAGGGATCTTTGTTGGTGAAACCCAATCCAAGTTTCCCTCCATACTTGTTTTCTTATCCTTTATCATTGTTTCACTTTTGTTATATCTTTATTTTTACTTTTCTTGTTCATTTCTTGTTTGTTGAAGAATCATCATTCCATAAGGGACACACACACACCTGATATTACCCTTCTATAGGTGTTACTAAGTCAAGACACTAAGGATCTTAACACTCACCACCCTTGTCCATGTTTTTGACCCCGATCTACTACATCATTGCCCATTAATATCATTGTGGGGGACTAAGTGTCAGTTTATGAACTTAAAAGTCTTATTACTCTAGATCTGCTACTTTTTAAACCCAAGATTTGGGTCGATCAATAATCTTGAACTCTATCAAATGGTTTAAATACTACCTTCCTAAATGGTGACTGAGAGGAAGAGATCTTAGTGGATCAACTTAAGGATTTTGTGGTCCAAGGGCAATAACACGAACTTTGTAGACTAGTAAAATCTTTGCATGGTCTAAAGCAAGCACCTAGGCAGAGCAGGTATATTTTTAATAAGATAAGTGAATTTAAACCTTTGCTTCTATGGATATGATAGATGTAATGAATTTAATTTTATTTATAATGAATTTTTGATAATCTACTTGTATGTTGATGACACTTTAATCTTTAGATCCAATGCTGCTAGAATTATTGCTACAAAAAGCTTTCATTGTAATACTTTTTTATGAAAGATTTTGGTATTTCCTATGTTTTATGCAGTATTAAATTTAGTATATATACTCTTGGACATTCCTTTAATTAGTCTCGCTAGGTAGAAAAAGTTTTACATGCATTTGATATGTACCATTATGTACATGTTACTACACCTATGACCCCACTTTGCATATTAAGGCAAAGAAAGGTAATCATGTGATCAAGGTATATATGCCTGAGTAATTGGAATCTTATTTGACTCATGCAATTATTCTAAACATAGTATAACTATTGTTGTTAATAGGCTAATAAGGTACACAAGGTGTCCAAAATCTGGACAGAGGAAGGCATTGTTTAGATTCTCTAGGTATCTAAAAGGTACCATTCACTATGGTCGTCATTATACTAGTTTTCCAACCATGTTAGAAGTATATGCAGATACATATTGGATTTTCAACACCTATTAGATCAAGTCAACTAGTGGTTACATATTTTTCCCTAGTGGTGAATGGTTTCTCAGAAATCATCCAAGCAACTTGTAAGTTCTAATTACCAAATGGATACTGAGTTTTAGACTTACATTTATATATTTTTGATGCTTATTGTCTACAAAATATATTTCTATGATTTACCAATAGTTTCCTATTTCAACTCCTTGTACAAGTAGACCAACAATAGATTAATCAAAGAAATCTAATCATAATTTTGAAAAGAGCTTTATGAGATGAGTTATGAATAGGTAAAATACTTCATAACCCATGGTTTTGTATCTTTGCACCTTTCTAGATCTATAGAGGAATATTATTGATCCTCTCATAAGGATCTATCTAGAAAGCTATTACTCAATTAATTAAAGGTAATGAGTCTTCTTCCAATGACTTGACACCTAATAGTACCAATTAATAGATGGAGATTCTATGATGAATAGTTCAATGGAATGAACAAGCCATGGGTGTGTTTGGTGGATGCACAACCTCTAATTTTGCTCTAGACATTTCCCTTTGGCATTTTGTGCTTTAGTGTTGTCTTAGTAGAGGAAGGGATTTTTTTAATTGCGTTGAAGCCAAATGTTTGGTACGGTTAAAATTAGAAAAAAAGAGCCTTAGAGTTACCTACTATGTGAGTGTACCCTTGATTGGGGTTTATGCAGTTCATGAATACTCACTAGAGAACCTAAAAAATAGATTTGTGTGAAGGCCTTAATTTACACACGTATATGAATATGTCCTCCTATCCCACATGTTAGCACGGTATATTGAAATTCACATAAAAGAGTTTGGATCAAGATGTAGTTCACCATGTCTCTTTGGATGTAGATAAACAATTACTATATAAGTTTCAAAGCTACAAGCTACACACATATATTGCAACACACAACATAACCATCTTTTCTATCTTTTATGATTTTTTGAGGTTTATAACATACCTTATAAAACATATTAGTGACCTTTCATCCCACATTACTCACTTCTAAAATAAGAGGAATTTAGTTAAGTGTGAATGAAGAAAAAAGGCCAATTGGCCTTGTGCACATATGGGAATTTAGGGTTGTCTTATTTGTAGATTGTGTTTTAACAAAAAAAATCATACACACAAATGGGCATGCACCTCATCTCACCTCCCCTCACAACGTCCTACCCAGAACAACCATCCATGACCAATTCGATATTGTTATATGTGAGTGCTATGTTTTTATTAATATCTTGTTTATCATAGACATTATGTTCATTTTTTTTCATTTCCAATCCTAGTTACGCACAATTTTTCATCCTTCTATTATCTTTGGAAAGTCATTCCTTGAACAACCAATAATTACTTGTCTTCAAATTATCTCATGCCCACTTTCTATCTAGATTTATTAGGCATTAGTGATACCAGTCTCATTGGTTCTATTTAGGTGCACCTTATTAATCATGCACATAGAAATTTTATACAACTTATTATTTGGAATGAAAAATGACTTGTTGGGTGCTTAGTTTGGTGGCTTCACCCACATACATAATGGTCATATTTTGGCCATTTCACATCACATTTAGAGTATATGTATGCAATATCAGTCTAAGTCTAGTTCTATTGTCTACAACTTTCCTTTTGTTGTGTGTGTGCGGATTCTCTTTGTAATAACCTACTTTCTACAAAGACCACCATCCTTAGCATTCACCTCTTTCATTTTCTTCTTGTTGTTGTTCTATATGAGACTTACTATTTTCTCAAGAAACAAATGAAGTTCAAGATACAGTTTCACATTGTCCTATTTCTAGCACTAAGAGACATCAGCTAAGCTGGGGTTGATTGAATCTGAGAGACAAACTACATGTAACACTAGTGCGTAGGAGCAATTAATTTTATTTCTATAACATTTATGTAAATGACATGTCTTCACTCTTAGTTGTATTAAACTCTAACTTGATTTGTTTCTAGAGAAAATAGTCACATACAAAATAATTGTAACCTAAAAACAAAATATTTCCAACAACATTTTCTTTAAATCATATTTTATACATGATGCACATTAATAGTGTAAAGATAATGATAGGGAAAAAAAAGTGCACTAGAAGACCGTAAAAATATATATGTTTACCTAAACGTGAGTTAGATACTCATAAATTTAGTTCATAGAACATTATTCACAAAAATGCAACTTAAAAGTAACCTAGACATGTTGGGCATGGAGGCTTATGCTCGATAGGGCATGGCCCATGAGGGCTTTTCTTTGCTTCCATGAGGGATTATACATACCAGCAGTCGTGAGTTGAGGTGCTGCAATTGCAAATTACAATACCCAAAGGCAAACCTAGCAGTCGTCAATGCTAAGAAAAGGTGGCAGCCAAGGCAAAAAAATAAAAATGTAGTGCCTTGGGGACGGGGAAGAAAGCAACATAAGAAAAATAAAAAAGAAAGGGAACAAAAAGATGAAACCTATTAGGAGTGTGAATGAATCCAAGTGTCTTCTTAGGAACATCTAGTATTGTGCACTTTGTAAAAGAACATCTCCCTAGGAAGTTATGTGGTGGTACAATTGTAGGAATGTCTCCCTATGGTGGTAGCTTCCTTTTTCTTCTTCTGGCTATATTATCTCAGGTATGAGGCCAAAACCTAAGAGGAAAAATTGTATATTTTCTTTTATGGTTGATTTGTGCATTGTTGGACTTGTAGTTTTCTCCTCACACATTGTGAAGGTTTTTCACATAAAAAGCTAGTCTTTCTCCTCTGTCTTCTTACTTTATTATCAATTTTGGCACATCCTCATTGGTAGCACTTCTCCATATATTCCTTTTTTTATATTGAGATTTCATAATATACATACACGTATTCCACATGGACAAACTTATCAAGTGGTATATGAGCCACAAGCACATATCCAGATCCATACCACAGGGGAAGGATGATGATGCAACAATGGTAAAATTGACATGTACAAATTGGCAGATCTGGAAACCCAAGATAGAGGATATTCTATATTGTAATGATTTTGGATGATCTGATGAAGGGACTAAAGTAAGAGAGTCTATCTGATGAAGATTGGAAGAAACTAAATAGGAAGACCATGGGAACAGTGTGAAAGTGGCTTGATATTTCCATGTTGCATCATGTCTCAGAGGAGACCAATGTCAAAGATTTGTAGAAAAATCTCAAGAAATTGTATGAGTGGAAAACGATCATAAATAAAGATTTCTTGAATATGATACAAGTGTTATGAACACATGAATGAATTCCAAAGTCTTATAAACCAATTGGGCTCCATAAGATGATTATTGATGATCAACTCCAGGCTCAAATTCTTTTGGGATCATTATCTGACAGTTTGAAGATGCTTGTTGTGACATATGACAATTTTGCAAAAGAAGACAAGTGGACGCTTGATCGGGTGAAGAGTAGTCTACTAAATGAAGAGACTTAATGATGAGCCTCAGACGACAATAGGTTATAGGTGTACTTCACAAAGAGCAAGGGCACTAATAGAGTGACAAAACATAGCACATCATAGAGCCGTAGTGAGTCCCATGATCACATGACGTCTCATGGTAGATCCAAGTCAAAAAGTAGAGGGTGATTCCATTATGTCAAGCCATTTATTAACAAAAATTGCAAGGTCTCCAAAAGGAAACATGGTTTAAAGCCAAAGACAAGAAGGATGATGCCAAGAATACTAGGACATAAATTTAGATGTCAAGGATGATGATGATGTGGTCTTGATAGTCCAGACATGGTGTTTGCATGCTGAGGATGATGATTCTAAGTGGGTGATGGATACTGCATCTTTTTATCATGCTTCATCTAGTTAGGATTTCTTCACTTCATACTGGAAGGGAGACTTTGCGAGGGTGAATATGTGAAATTCCAACTTCTCTAGAATTATTAGGATTGGAGACATTTGTGTTCAGACAAGTGTCGGTTGCACACTCACACTTAAGGACATTCATCATGTTCCATACATGCAGATGAATTTAATATCTAGTTCTTTCTTTGATAGAGAAGAATATCATCTAGACTTTAGTGGTGGTAAATGTAAAATAACAAAGGGGGGCTTGATTATTGTATGAGGTAAATTGTTTCATACATTGTACAAGACCAAGCTTAAAATACTCAAATGTAATCGTGTACATGTAGTTGAGGATCATCAGGAAGATCTATGATACATACAGATACGAAACATGAGTGAGAGATGCATGCTACTTCTATCAAAGTAGAGATTGAGTTTCTTGTGTCAAGGATACCAGTTTGAGATCATGTGATTCATACAAAATGGGAAAGCATCAATGAGTTTCTATCATGACAAGATCAAAGGTGAAGTTAGATGTTCTACAATTAGTTCATTCAGATGTCTACAACCTATTTGAGGTGGCTTCACCAGGTGGCAATATGTATTTTGTCACATTCATTGATGATGCTTCTAGTAAGGTGTAGGTCTACTTGTTGAAAACCAAAGATTACTTCTTCCATTATTTTCAGAATTGTTATGCCATGGTCAAGTAGGAGATAGAGAAAAGTTGAAGTGTCTCTGCATAGATAATGGAGGAGAGTATAGCTCTAGAGAATTCCAAGACTACTACTTACAACACTGCATATGGTATGAGAGGACATAGCCTGTAACACCACAACATAATGGAATAGCTGATAAGATGAATTGTACCATAGTGGAGAAAGTCAGATTCATGTTAAAGATTACACAATTTCTGAAGTCATTCTGGGGCTAGGAAGTAAGTACTAATCGATCTCCATCAGTTCCTTTTGGGTTTGATATACTTGAGAACGTATGAACAGGTAAGGATGCTTCTGATGCTCATTTGTGATACTTTGGGTGAAAAGGTTATGCACACGTTCCCAAGGAAAAGTGGAAAAAGTTGGATGATAAAATGGTGCCATGTATCTTTCTTAGTTATGAATATAAGCAATTTGGCTATATATTATGGGACCATATGAAAAAGACCATGAGAAAACATAAGATGTGACATTCTGTGAGATTTAGATAGTTATAGAGCCTGAGAGTGATGATGTAGAGACTTCAGTACTAGGTGATAGTTCTTCTCATGATGAGTATGAGGATGCTTCAATTTCTTCACAGGTGTAGTCTTCAGATGATGAATAAGAAGAACAAGGTTACTCTGAACAGTAGAGTGATAGCACATTGAGTGTTCCTATCCCATATGCATAGTTGAGTGATTCAGATTCACCATCAAAAACTTTTGGATAGGGGGAGAAAGAACATCACAAAGAAAATTCCTTATAGATGTAGTTGAGGACGTCTGACAGAGTTCATCATCTTTCATCCAGATATCCAACATCTTAGTATATTCTCCTTACTAATCATGGGGAACCTGAAACTTTTTAGGAGGCACGAACTCATAGACACATAGCATAGTGGCATAATGTGTTGTAGGAGGAGATGCATTCATTGTAGAAGAATGATACCTAAGAGCTTGTGGCACTTCCCAAGGGCCAGAGAGCACTAACGAATAAGTGGTTGTATAAGATGAAGAGAGATGTTAACACCAAGGATATTAGAAACAAATCCAGAATTGTAGTCAAGGGCTTTGGTCAAAGACTAGAGGTAGATTTTTGATAAAATATTTTCTCCTTTTGTGAAAATGACTTCTATTATTTTGGTTCTAGGCTTGGTTGCTAGTTTAGATCTGGAGCTTGGGTAGATGGATGTAAAGATGACATTTCTTCACAGTGACCTAGCTAAGGAAATCTACATAAAGTAAACAGAAGGTTTTCAAGTAAAGGGGAAAGAACACTTAGTCTACAGATTGAAATAGAGTTTGTATGGTTTGAAACAAGCTCCCAGACAATGGTACAAGAAATTTGATTCTTTTATGCAGAGTCACGATTACTAGAAGACAAGTGCAGATCCATGTCTCTACATCAGGAAGTTTTCAAATGACAAGTTCGTTATTCTACTACTCTAAGTGGATGACTTGTTAATAGTGTGACAAGTGTCACTTTGATCAAGAAATTGAATATAGAGCTTTCCAAAACCTTTGAGTCGAAGGATTTGAGACCAGCACGACAAGTTCTAGGAATGTAGATCACACATGAGAGGAAGCAAAATAGGTTGTAGATATCATAGGAGAGCTATGTTGAACTAATTCTAGAGAAGTTCAACATGAGCTAGTCCAAATCCATGAGTACACCATTATTAGGTTGTTCCAAGCTATACAAGAAGTCATGCCATTTACTGATGAGAAGAAGTAGGAGATGGCTAGGATTCTCTATGAATCTGTTGTGGGGAGTTTGATGTACACAATGGTATATACTCATCCTGATATTGCTCATGCAGTTGGTGTTGTGAGAAGGCTTCTCTCAAACCATGAGAAAGATCACTGGGAGGCATTTAAGTGGATCTTCTGATACTGACGAGGCACTAGTAGCACATGTTTTCTGTTTGGTGATTTTGAACTAGTTCTGAAAGACTTTTTTGATGATGACATGGCATGTGACATTGATCATAAGAAGTCTACCAATTAGTATATTTTCTCTTTTGAAAGGGGAGCTATATCTTGGTAGTTTAGGTTGTAAAAGTGTGTTCTACTTTCTACGATAGAGGCAGAGTACATTGCAACAACTGAAGTAGGAAAATAAAAATTCTAGATTGTGAGATTTCTTGGGGAATCGGGCATGAATCAGGTTGAACTGCCTATTTTCTACAATAGTCAGAATGATATTAATTTGAGCAAGTGCACAATGCATGATGCATGGACAAATCACATTGATGAGAGATATCATTTGTCTTTGTGATGTGATTGATAAGAGGTTGTTGACTCTGGAGAAGATCCATACTGAGAATAATGCTTCTAACATGATCACAAAGGTGGTGTGACACGACACAAGATGGATCTCTTCAAAGAGCACATAGGCATCCACTCTCATTGATAATTATGTGATGACCATCTCCTCCTTAGGTTGAAGGGGAGATTGTTGGGGCTGCAGGTGTTAGCCTTATAGGGGCATGGCCCATTAGGGCTTTGATTTGCTTCCTCGAGAGATTATAAAATCCCAACAGCCATGAGACAGGTGTCGTAGTCGAGCAGCCACTAATTGCAATAGCCAAAGACAAAACTAGAAGCTGTCAATTGCCAAGAAAAAGTGGCAACTAAGGTAGAAAAGAGGGCATCACCTTGGAGACAAGGAGAAAGAAAAGGAAGAAGGGAGAAAAAGAAAGAGAAGAATAAAGGAAACGAGACGGAGTCTCAAGGCATCCATGTATTCTTCATTGGGTCATCTACCGTCATGTACTTTGTAGAAGGAGCATCTTCCTAGAACGTTTTGGGGTGGTAGAATTTTGGAGAACTCTTCCTATGGTAGTATGTTCTTATTTCTCCTTCTAGTTATATTATCTCGGGTTTGGGGTCAAAAGCTGAGAGAAAAAAATTACATCTTTGTTTCTTATAGTGTATTTGCCCATTGTTGGTCCTATGATTTTTTCTTCATACATTGTGAGAGTTTTTCACGTAAAAATCAAAATTTTCCTTCTCCTCTATTTTCTTGCGGTTATTATCAATTTAAGTTTACGTACTCGCTGGTAACCCTTCTGTATATATATATTTTTTGTTACATCGAGGCTGCACAATATACTTACACATATTTTCCATCAACAAACCTATCAAGACCTAATGAAATTTATAAAGTAGCACATACAAAAATTTTAAACCGGGTACTTATTTCAATGTTGCATATCAATAGATGCCAATAAAAACAATAGAGTTTTGCTTTTACTTCCACATAGACCATAAAAACCACATCCTGCTCTGGAAATCACCCCCCACAAGCCTACTTAATGCTAATTGATAGTGAGATCCTCGACAAAACTCTGCGGTGGAATGGATGTAGTTCATGTGTGGCTGATTGTACGATTATTCTCCTTTGTTAGCCATCATTTGTATTTTTATAGTTAGTCGAATAAAGTTAGTCATATAAAATTCTACACAATACACGTATCTTTAAGTGTTACTCTTAATTCAGAGCATTTATATTAGTTAGTGTGTCTGATATAGGATACAACTTACAGCTAAGAAAATCATAACATTCACCACTTAGCAATCAAAGAAAATACTTTATTTGAAGAGTCTTACAGCACGGTGATCTTCGGGTTGGCGATGGCGTAGTTGCAGAACAGACCACTCCAGCTTAAATTATTTGGCAGACACGGGTCTCCTGACCAGTCGTCCTTCTTCACATTTAATTTATCCTTAACATCGTTGATGGCGTCAACTGGAAACAATAAATTTATTAATTTTGCATCAAACTGCAACACAGAATAAAATGTTTTTCTCGGTGTAAACAATCCTCTAAAGACTTATGACAGTATATATATGACTTTACCATCTTGCTTATCTGATCCTTGGATGGTAATGTTCATCACCATGAATACTTCCACGGCACTTATGATGGGGCCCAGTGGAGAGCCGGGGAATGGGACGAATTCAATCTCTGATTTGTTCACTTGCAACGCTGGGTCAGGCCAAGACACAACTTTGACTATGTTGGGCGTGAGATTTACGTTCCTCAATTCCTTTGGTTCAAACTTGATATCCTTCACACGACTAGGCTGTGTCTTTAGCTCCACGATGTAAATATAGGCAAAGAACAGATGCGATGACTCATTCCTTACGCCCCAACAAAATGCGAAAGAGCTATTAGTGGGGTAAGCAGCCGTCTGCAAGACTTTGTTTGGAGCAAAGTAGCTTTCATCGGGTTGGATGATGGCATCTCTTGTAGACAATGCTGACCAATTTGCTGCTTTGCTGTAGCTTGCCCATATACGGTCATAAGGATCGTCTCTGTATCTGACCTGCCTGCATGGGGAATTGGATGCAGTTGTAGATAAAAGGAAACAGGGACAAAAACTATTATGATTACGTGAAACATTTCGAATTAAGTTATTTTGTACAAGCACACTTACAGTCAAAATCGATTCTAATTAGAGTCTTTTTTCCTTTTCAGAACGAAAGGGTCACTAGCAATTAAGCTACTTAGAAACACAATATCAATAGGTACAAAAGAAAACTCAAAACCGTTATCTGATATGGGGACTATGATTGGTGTTTATGTTGATTTAGACTCAATTTATGTGATGAGATGTATCTAATAGTAGAATGTAATGTTGCAGTAAGTGGCGGCTTTAAACTTAAGGATGATAAAAATAATGAAGAAATTGTGGAAAGCGACAAGTTACATGGCCTTTTCTTCTGGAGTCGAAAAGCATAAATCATAGCAGTGGTCTAGACTGAAAGTGTGCTAGCACAAAAATTGTTTATACGGAAGTACCACACTTGTGATATTTTCGAACAAAGTATGCCATGATGGTTTCTTCACAAAAATATATCATTAGTATTAGAGATACAATATCTTACGACAAGGACACATTTGATAGAATAAAGCAAATCATGGTGTGATTGGAAAAAACATTCAAAAGAAATTAATGATTTCAAACAAAAAAAGCATGTGTGTGGTTGGATGTATGTTGAGCTTGTTTTTTTTCCAGTATAATATACGATGCAAGACGATCACGAACAAAGCTATCTAAGTAATTAATAAAAGGAAGCTAAATCAAAATAATTCTATATAAAATAATCATATCTTTGGACACGTTACTCAGAAAACAACTTCTTATTTAAAGATTGGTGACATATCAACCAGTCGTAGTTGACTTTTCTTTAATGCGAACTCTCTCTAAGATGATATAAATTATTCTTATTTGTTTTAATAATGACTGAGTTAAATTTTTAGGTGATCGCTGAGTTTAGACAATAGCCAACATCAAAGATTATGTTTTTATATGTGTGTTTTACTGCTTGTATATTTGCTTGACCTAGAATTATGAATTTGACGGGTGTGATAGTCCAACTTCGCAGAAATTATGTAAGAATAACCGATGAAAGTTCTTTCCTTCCAAACACTTGTCAGGATGTGTAGGTTCTTTTTCAAAATTAATTAAGTCATTTTTTTAATTTAGGACCTCTAAGACAGATTGTTTTACAATCAAGTTCCAATTCAAATGAAATGTATGTTGGTAGAACTTAGTTCGATCAAGACATAGTTATGTAACAAATGGAGGTCAAGGTTGTGTTTTTGTCGACTTGTAGATCCACCGAGATGAATGGAGGTCAAGGTTGTGTTTTTTTCGACTTGTAGATCCACCAAGATGAATGGAAGTCATGGTTGTGCTTTGGTCAAGTTATAGTTTAACTAAGATGTGACTCAAATCAAACTACCATTTGACCGAAAATAGTTCTATAGATATTTTAGTAAGTGTGTAGTAAGTATTTTTATCCAGCTAGTTATATTATAACAATAAGTTTCCTACTAAACTCATCCTATAAACTTCCATCAACTATCTCAATTACTACTAAGTGTTTTACATATGGGAGTATCATATGGAAACCCAAAGTACACTTGAGCAATTTCCTCTACATGTTCTCTCTCTCTAAATATAATTTTCTATATTGCTATCTTCAACTACCACTAAGTGAGACTTAGATAAGCCTAGCTCTAGTATCCTATGTTTGTGGTACATCCTGAGAGGCAGTCATATGGTGATTGTAATGGGATGGATTGTAATTAATTTGCTTAATAATAAAGGTATTTTTGCTTGTTATGTTTACTTCATTATGAAATAATGATTGAAAATAGTAAATGTTCTAAGTATGTATCGCTCAACGACATGTGATTTTGGATTCAGGACCTAAACATGAGATCATGTATATGTTAAGAGTGTTCATTATTGTCTAAGTTCCTAGTCAAATATTATTGTGGAAATTAGGATGATAATAATGCATACGAATAGTATGTGTGTTGAATGAGGTCTACATATCATTGATCACAATATTTGATATCAAGTCAAGAACATTTGTACATGTTAACAAACAAGTGTACATGATGAACCCATTTTAAGAATGAAATATGGAAACTTGTAGTGGTAGTCTGAATGATCTCTCAATATGACACTAGTGACCAGGTCCTTAGACCTGAATTTGCTACATCAATTTCATGTCATTGAGTGTACTTTAACACTACTCAAAGTGACACTAAATAAGGGTTGACATACATTTAGTGCTTGGGTGCACTATGACAGATGGGGATTTTTGTGAATGACATAGAAGGAATTTTATCCCTCCTATTAGAGTGGTAACTCGACCACTTAATGAGTGAGACTATGAATTGTGTGGTAATGCTCTTTACAGTCAATATTTGATGTTAAGCTCGCATGTACTACAAAGTTTATTCTTAATCAAGTAAAAAACTTTGAACATTAAGGGGATGATGATTCCATGATCAACATAGAATTTGGATTTCTAATACAATGGGTTTATATGTTCACTAAACATTGGTCACAATAAAAGTTTGAAGTTGTTCTCCAACTTATCCAATGGCATGGGTAGCAATGGTTTGTTGCTAGATGTCGCTCAGTGCTTGTGATATTATAATATGATTATAGACATCACTACCAATGTAATGTGGTTCCATTAGGTCACATAAATAGGATGCACATGGAATATGAATAGATATATATGGATAGAAGTTATAATAGTTATGAAAAAGTTTAAGTAATAAATTAGAACCATTATAGACTATCCGGAATCCCAAACGGTCGAATGGAAAGTCTGATTGATTGAATGGACTAGATCATCCCAGATGATTGACTAGATAACCCAATCAACTAATAGGGCAAGATCAATCAATTCGTTGATGAATTTTAGTATGTCTTGATGTTGTCTAGTCCATTATCTAGCTACTTATGAATGGGCCTCTTAAACACAACCACCATCTTCTAATTTCTCATTTTCTTTTAGAAACCCTATTCTACACCCTCTTCTATGTATGGGGGATGGTGGATACAATTTTGATTGATTCTTTGACATGTCAACCATGGACACCATTACCGCAAGGTAGAGAGAGAAGGAGATAGTACATGATTCTAGCACATTGGCAAGAAAAATTTTGCTCCTTCCTCAACGGTTCAAGTAGCACATGTGGAATTCATGTTGTCTATGTAGACTATGTAGAGACATAAGAATTGTGTGACTGTGTTAGATAGACATCTTCAACCTTTTTCTATGTATTGCCATGAGAAATGCAAATCAATGTGCAAGAAAAGTCATTGAACATGCTCCATGACAAGGTATATCTCACGTCACTCCTTCCCAATACACTATTGTTGACCAGATATGCTCAAATATTATTCTAGTGATAGTATGACAAAATTTTAATTAGAGTAAAACAGAAGACACATGGTCAATCATTTGTGCTGCTAGTCCCTTTTGAATGGCAAAGAATGTCCTCCAGAACACTAAATCAATAAATTTGGGAGTCATGATAATGTTGGGCATAACATTTTATACCCTATTGAGAAGATCCACAACATGCGGTGCTAAGAACCCGATAGTAGCAAAGCTAAAATGTAAGAAAATATGTTAATTGTCAATACATGCTTTCTCATTCGTAACCACTTTGACTAAGACAACTTTTAGGGCAGCTTGTTGTATAGTGAAATCTCCTCCTTTCAAGCCCACTAGAGGAGAAACTCATGTCAAATCCACATATGCATGCTTTGCTCCAACCCATCCAAAAGTCAAGACATCTGTTGTCCTAAGAGTCAATCTCCCCTCTTGTGGATTAATCATAAAATTTATTGGTGCCTCTTTCTTAGCAAATATTCCTACATGTCTAAGTACGTCTTACAGAACAACCATAACCAAATCATGCATGTACATCCAATCTGACAGTTCCCTACAATGAACCACATGCTCCTTAAAGGAGTTTAATGATTTTTGGATAGTGGGGAATTTCACCCCGTCCAAGGTGTTAGGAGAGAGAGAACAACCAACAACAAATGTTGAGAGCCTTTAATCCCTTCTTGTAGTGCCCCAACAGGATTCACTGAGATGGATCCCATAACCTATGCTTCACAAGCAGCAGGCTTGACCAGCTGAGCTAGCCGGCAAGTGTTTAAATGAGTCTAATGATGAATACATATTCATCCATCATTTGTTTTTGCATCATTTCGGATAATTAATTAAGATTTTTAAGTAATTTTAGTTTAATTTAGAAATCAATTGCACTTTCATCCTCTCGATATTCTTTTTCTAAACTTTTATGATATTTCTCTCAATTTTTAGGAATAATTGAAGCATTTAAATCAAGATAAGAAAAGATGAAGATAGGAGACCTTTTAAATTTCCCACAGAGTTTGATATACCTCCCAACAAAGTAGTCATAACTCCCACATACAAATTCCAAATTTGCAGTTTAGATATGTTTTTAAAAAATATTTTCAATTGCCTAGAGGAAAAACATATTTTCCGATGACTTTGAAAGTCATTTGACTATCCAAGCTACCAGTGAACGTGCCTATTCATTTCTCCACAGTGCCTGGTTTAAATATATACCCAACACTAAAATGGGCATAATCCTCAAATCCCAAGGTGGAATTTAATGTTCAAATAATCTTTGGAAAGGAAATTCAAAGAAATACAAGAAAAATGTATTTTTGAGCACAATTTAAAGCTTTTTACTAGCGGAAATTTGCATGTAATCTTGGAAATGGGAATCTATAAAGAGAGTCAGAATTTGAAGGGTCAAAAGTAGGCAATCAATGATTTTCTCTATAGTATGAAGATGCCTCTATTTCCAAATATTGTCCCAGACCACCGAGGCTAATGGACAGTGAAGCCACTCACCATTGAAAGACCCCAAAGAAAGGAACCCTTCTTATCACAATATTCTTAATATACTCTCATAGTCCTTTGTTGAACCATGATGCTTCCTCCTCAATAGGTTGGCACATATGCAAGCTAAACATTAAGTTAGAAATACATGTGCAAAATAAAAGTAGTAGAAGCTCAGTTTGTGGATCATGCAACTCTGGGAGAAGATTCATCAAGTAAACAGCCTTGGTAGCCCTCCTCAAGGCCATCTCCTCAATAAATTTTTCACCATTACTAACTGCTCCTCCGAGCAACTTCATTCCTAGTAATGGTCTCCCAATGTCCATCAGAAACAACTTGTGAATTTTTTTACCATCAAAAGTAGACCAATACAACTCCATTTTGTAGATATTTAAATCAAGACCCAATATTGGACCTATACACTGAATGATATCAAGCACCTTGGACACCTCCAATGTATCCCCTATGGTGGTCCTATTATCAAGATACAAAACATATAGAAGAAGTTTGCAGCTATCTCCGATCCCATGAATAAGCAAGGGAAACAATAAGTGGCCCTAAGGGATCACCTTGTTCTACTTTAGTGACTGATGATATGTAATAATCTCCAACGTACAACCTAGCTACTTGTCCATATAGAAACCCTGCCCACAAATAAATAGAGGGGCACCTTAATCACACCTCATGGAGTAGCGTTGATCTATGCACTAGCTTGAAAGAATTTGAGATTAACTTTAAGCATAGAGAGGGACCCACCTTCATGTTGCTCGTTAAATAATCTATTGACATTGTGAAAAACTTGATTCATTTTTTCCTATGTGATCGTCACCTCCAACGCCTAGCGTGTTATCATTACCACATCAAACTATCATGTATGAGGATCAACATCAATATGACTAGATTTTATTGTATATCTTTTTTCCACTATGTGTTATGTGAATCATAAAATATTAGTAACCATATCTAATGTGTCCCATTATAATGTCATATGATCTGTTCATATAACAAATAAGGTACGATGGAAAAATAGGATTGTCGTTGCCATGGAAGTAAAATTTCATAGATATTTTTAGGGATGTTTCCCTTGAGATCCCACTGAGGAAGAACTCCCTCAGTACATGCCCATAGACCGGTAGTGAGATCCCTGCATGTGGGTGGTTCCTGCATACCCGTCCATTTTTGTGTGGATGTGGTAAATTTATTCATTAGAATTTACCCATATGAAACGATAGAGTTTCAATATATATATATATATGTGTGTGTGTGTGTGTGTGTGAGTGTATATATATATATATATATATATATATATATATATATATATATATATATATATATAGAGAGAGAGAGAGAGAGAGAGAGAGAGAGAGAGAGAAAGGGAGGGAGAGAGAGAGAGTCAGGCTAGAATACACTTGAGTGTATTCAGAGTGGAACACACTCAAGTATGTTTTTTTTCAAAAATCTAATCTGTTGATCTTCTTAAACATCTTGTGAATAGCTTGTATGCTAAATTTGAGCACATTTGGACATTTTATAGGTCATGTTATAAAGACTGCAAAAATTATATATTTCAAATTTGTTTCACGCATCAATTTTGTTGCCCTAGAATGAGAGACTTAAACTCATCCAAATGAGATCAAAATTTGTATGTAGCCTAGTTATAGTATGATAGTGAAGATTAACAGTTTTCATTTTACAAAAAATTGTCTTGATATGCAAAAACACTTGAGTGTATTCATGCAATCTATACACTCGAGTGTATTCTATCCTTACTCTCTCTATATATATATGTGTGTATGTGTGTGTGTGTGTGTGTTTGTGTGTGTGCATAAATCATACACATCTCCTTTTGAAAATTTATTTGTTTAGTGAATGTTTGCAAGGTAATGGCCAAGTACCTCTTTAATGTTGTGGATCATGAATGAAACGTTTACTTAAAGTAACTGGCATGTATGCCAAGCCTCATATTTTCTTATCCTTATGTAATGGTTTCCATTTCCTCTTAACTCCCATTGAATGTAACTCTAGGTTTCAACATGCCATGTAATATTAAATAGGAATAGATTTAGTTTTGTAAGATTTAGAACTATGAGGAAGCTTGAAGATCCAAGTACAAGGAACATGGATCTGACCATTCACCACGATGCATGAAAAATTCATGTTCACTTGGTAGTTCACAAAATTTTGTTGCATATGATGTGATAATGTTAGGTAAAAGATTTGCATTGGTATGAACAAAACTAATTCATGTATGATTGTTGATTGTGAATGGTGATTGCAGATAGTGGATATAATGTGTATATAATATATATTTTAAGTATGTGGTGTTTAGATATTTAAATGTATATCAATAAAACCTCTCATATAAATTATTAATTCTAAGATTCTTTTTAATGTGAATCACACATGGAAACCTTGATCGAATATGTGTGGGCACGTCAAAGCATGGTGTGCTATCTATATCCTGAAAGTGTGATAGTAGATATATGACTAAAGCGTGGTGCATATTCTAGACTTAACTTGATGAACATAATAGGATTTAGAACGTAGAGGCATGTAGAAGTTTTATGATAGTGGTTTGTGCATACATCTTCTCGAACCTATCTAAATAATTCAATACAGGTAACCAACCAACAATTACTATAAACTTGACAAAACTCAAATATTGGTCCACAAGAAGATTGTTTGGTGAAACATTCCAAACATATAGTGAGGGATTTTAAATTAAATTAATATGATGGATTTTATGTTAAAATAAATACCAAATTATTTTAGATGAAAATTTTGTCTAATCAAAATATTGACTCATGCAAATATTTCTTGTAGATCAACTAGGAAACAACAACGAATTTCCACTATGATTGGTGCTTGAAAAAAAAACTTAATGAGATTAACTTCCATGACTACTTTAGGACTTGGAGAATTGTACTCACACATGATCATAATCTCTATGTCTTGATTGTACCACTATGAGAAGAAACATCTCCTAATCTACCAAGGCTTATTGTAAACATTTTGAAGACACATCAAGGACATCAAACCTGCATGATATGCAAGCCATGAATAATAAGCTTCAAAAGAAAATGGAGAACAAAAGAGCTGATGAGATGGTAATACATCTCCAATAAATGTACTAGCAATAAGCAAGGCAAGAGAGTTTTGATGTCTCCAAGGCTTTTATCTACAATATGACAGAAGAGAGATTGAGATTTTCTTTCGGCCAAGAGTTGGCCAAAGATGCGATCTTGCAATCATTGTTGAAATAAAATATACTCAAATTGTCATATACTACAATATCAACAATTTTGTCAAAGTTGCTTGGAATGCCGAAAAAAATTGAGGGACAAATGAAGAGTGACAATACCAAATTTTTGTTGATTGTCAACAAAAAAAAAGAAAAGTTCAAGGGAAAAGGAAAAGATTAGAAAAGTTCTAAGCCTGGCCAAAGGTCCAAGTCTCTTGCACTTAAGGCAAAATGAGGAGTGGATAATGAAGGAAAATGTCACCACTATCAGAAGGCTCGATGTTGGAAATGAAATTTCCCTATATAACGATAGGGACTGAATAACAAAAAGCAAGGGAGATAGATATCCACTTCATGTATATATGTTAAGATATATCTATCTACAAATCAACATGGGTATTGGATACCATATGTAGATCTCACATATGTTTAAATATGTAGGATCAAAATAATATAAACAATTTTTTTTTGCTGTGGAACTACACGTTGATATTGAAACATGAGTCGTTGTCACTACAATAGAACCATATTGGATATCTATACCAAAAGGGCTTGTAATAGGGTTCGATAACTGCTATTATGTACCTCCAATATATAAGAATATCATTTTTTTTGTTTGGACAAGATTGGTTTTGAATTTCATATCAAGTATGATCAATTTCTAATTATTAAGATAAAATATTGTATGTAAGTTCCCCTATCTCTTATGGTTTTTATTTGTTAGATCTTGATACAAATGTGTATAATATAAATACCAAGAAGTGTAAAAACAATGACTAAACAAAAAACATCTAAGGATTTTTATGCCACATAAATGAGAAGTGCATTTCTAAACTCTATAAATATGGTTATCTAGACATATTTGACTTTGAGTCAATAGAGGCAAGAAAATATCTTTTATTAGTTAGGATTACAAAAGACCTTATGTTTATAATAGTAGAAGGGTGAGTGACCTATTATGACTCATACATACTGATTTGTCTAGAACTTATAGAGAAAGTGCCAATAGGTTGGTATCAATACTTCATCACATTTGTCGATGACCTCAATATATATGGCTACATGTACTTAATGAACCAGAAGTTATTATTCACTGAAACGTTCATGGAATTCACTATTTATGAAATGAAGTTAGAATGAATATTGTAACACTTCAATCTGATTGATATGCTAAATACAAAATCTAAGAGTTTTAGGACCCTCTCAAAGATTGTGGTATTGGATCACATTGGACACCATAAAGAACACCACAACATAATGGAGACACAGAAAGAAGGAATCATACCATGTTGCACATGGCATGATGAATGTTGAGTTTTCTAGTCTTTTAAATTTTAAATTCCTTTTTGGGATATGCTTTACAAACTATGATGTTTACACTTAATAATGTATGTTCTGAATTATTTCAAAAGACATCATATGGGTTATGTACTAAGAAATGTCCCAATATTTCTTTTATGAAGATTTGGGGATGTGACAATTATGTCTAAACTAGTTTAATGAAAATAATGGACCCAAATAATATAAGTGTAATATTTTAGATATCCTATGGAAGCCAATGGATAGAAGTTATATATTCAATATTAAAATAAATAGTTTGTTGTGTGGACCATAGTATTCCTTAAAAAGCAATCTTGTTCTAGAGCAATCAGTGGGAGGAAGCTAGAATCAAAGAAGTTCAAGACCAACAAGATATCATTAAACCTATCGAGGTGTATGAGGGATAAGAAGAATAAAGTTGTTGTGGAATCTCAAATTACTCTTGTATAACAAGAAACTCAAAGGTCTATTTGGTCACGTCTTGAACTAGATAGACTTTCATGGCTCATGAGTGAATAAGGTGATGTGTTGGTCATGGATGATGATGAACCAACAACCTACAATGAAGCTATGAGGTCCATATTATGAGAAATGGCTTAAATCCCTGAGATCAGAGATAAACACAGTATATACCAAGAAGGTATGGCCATGGTAGATCAACTAAAATGGGTAAAACCCATAGGGTGCAAATGGATCTTCAAAAAGAACACCAAATTAACTGGTAACCTACAATATTGCAAATGGTGATTAGTTAAAAAAGCTTTCAAGTAACTTGAAAATGTTGACTATGATGAAACCTTTTCACCTATTCCCATGGTTGAATTTATCAGGATTGCACTCTGCATGCTAACTTATCGTGACTATGATATTTGAAAATTTGGTATTGAAATTGCATTCCTTAGTGTGCATTTTCTAAGTTGTGTATATGACATAACATGAAGATCTTGTCACTATAGATGAATCTAGAAAAATCTATAAGCGACAAAGGTTAATATATTAATTGAAGCCAGCATCTTGAATCTAGAATCTTCTTTTAGATCACACATTCAAAGAGTATTTTTTTTAAATGAAGACATACCTTTTGTCTACAAGAGGGTTAGGAAGAAAATAATTGTATATCTCATATTGTGTGTAGATGACATACTATGATGGGGAATGACATACCTCCTCTATTATTGATAAAAAACTTGGTTAGGAATACCTTCCTCATGAAGGACATATAAAAAAAATTCTATATTCTCAGAATCAAGATTCATAGAGATACATCTGAAAGGCTACTTGGTCTAAGTAAAAAAATATGCATTGACAAGGTGCTGAGAAGTTTTGACATGAAAAAAATATAAGAGAGGAAACTTATCCATGTCTAAGGAATAAGTATCTATAGAGCTCAATGTCCCAACATTTCATCAAAGAGGGCTCCCATGACTAGGACTGTAGATGCCTTTGCAATTGATTTTATCATGTATGAGATGATGCTTGGAGCATGATGAGAAGGCACCCATAATATCCCAATGAAGGTAATTGGATTGTCTTAATGAACATTGTATGTACTTATTAAGAGATAAGGATCAATTCCTATTTACATAGGTGGGTAAGATTTGGTTGTAGGGTTACACTAACACAAGTCCAAACTGACAAGAATGATTACTTATAACAATGAGTTTTGTGCTCAACAACAGAGATGTAAGCTGGAAAATTTTCAAGCAAGAATTGGTGGTTGATTATACAACACCGAATACATTGTTGCATGCAATGCAACAAAAGAAGTTGTATAAATCAAGAAATAAATTGCTAAACCTAGGGTGGTTCTGAACATTGATGATGCACTAGAGCTATATTGTAACAACAATGGTGCCATTGCACATGCTAAATAATCTAGATCACATTAGAATTCCACGTGCATACTACAACATAATCATCACATACAAGATAAGTACATAGAGGAGATGTGAAGGTTTATAGTATACCAACTGAAAGTAATGTTGATAGACCTATAAAAAAGTACTTTCACAAAAGAAGCATGATGGTCATGTCAGATCACTTGAAACTAGATTCATGAGTGATTTCTCTAGCACAAGTGGGATATTTTTTTGTTTCAAGCCCAAAGAGAAAGCCATAAGATGTTTTTGTAGTGGGATACATTATACTAAATTTATTAATTCTAAATGCATTTTAGTTCATTATATTTACTTAAGTATGAGATAATGATTGAACATTATAAACTGTCCTATGGATGTACTACTCAATGATGTGATTTTAGGCAATCACAACAATATCTCAATTGGATAGTGTATACTCTAGTCCTTAAACCTGATGTCTGTAACATACCGAATTCTGGACTTTTTGCCTTTTGGTCCTCTTTCCCATCTTTTCCTTTCATTTCTAACTTCTTTGACCTTTCTGTGTAATTTGTGGAGAATATGATGGTTTAATGAGCATTTGTTCATCTTTTATGCCAATGTTTGGGTTTATGCACAAATACATAAGTGAAAGCTTAGTGTTGGGTTCAATATGTAAATTGTCCACTTAAGTAATAAAAATAATAAGATATTTCATCCTATAACTTTCTAGTAGTTTTTAGAATATGAAAAAGAAAATAAAATCCAAAATATATATAAAGGAGATGATAAATGCAATAATTGGAGACAATATAGGATATAATGGATAAAAGGAGATAAAGAGGAATATATTGTTCGAAAAATCATAGATGGAAACCCATGAAGATAATTTGGCACTAAATCTCATTTTCTTGACCTAAAAGAAACTTAAGGGCCAAGTATCATTTAATTTGGAAGATAAATGCATATATTAAAGTCTTTATTAAAAGAAAATAGGAGATAAGCCAATAAGGTGAAATAAAATATCTAAGGTTATCAAATTAGAAAAAATAACTCCAAATTCGTAATCTACATATCAAAATGAGTCTATGTGTGAATTTGTTTTTAATTTGGTCAATGTAAAATATTTTATTTTATTCAGGAGAGATAAAATGACTTAAAGACCAAAAATATTAAATATATCTTGAAAAAAATAAATTAACATGAAAATCATGTTCCACGTGTTTATTATTTCTTATAGGACAATTTTTACATTTTTAGAAAGTTCCTAGATGCCTCTAATAAATTAAAAGGATAAATAAGTGATAAAATTTAAATGAATGAAAAAAATAATAAAATTATTCAAAAAAATAAAATAATACGAAATTTGTATTATACATGTTAAAATAGATCTTTTCCTGAGTTTTGACTCAATTTGGAAAATATTTGATACGAAGGTAAATTTTGGAGAGAGAAAGTGTGCAAAATATTCAAACTATTAATTAAAATAAAACTATTTTAAAAAATATGAAAATACTGGAAAATTCATATCTAACATACTTTATGTGACTTATGGGTGAAGTTTCATTATTTTTGGAGGATTTTATAGTCATTAATAAGATAGTAAAGAGAAAAAATTAATGGGCTTAATTAACTAGTCTAACTTTCTCAAAAAGAAAATCTAATTTTATATTCGAATTTCCCACCCCAAAGTCAGTTAACCTACCAAATTTGAGTTTATTTGGACTTTATTTGCACCCTCAAATAATTGTAAAAAATTTATACAGTAAATGCGTCAAAAGAACAAAGTTGGAAAGTTGTATAAATTTCCGAGTCATCACCTACCTCTAGCCGCGTGAACAATAATTTCTAAATTTTTGTGATTTTTTGAATGGCCATATTTCTCTCGTCTCTTAACCAAATCGAGTAATTTTTATTGCTATGGTTTCCTCTTGAAATTCTGCACAAGATTATCCAGAAGTTTTTGTGTTTTGGCACATATTAGAGAACTCCCCATGTTGGCCAAAACTTTCCTTCTCACCTCGTGTGTCAAAACCCTATTCTATGCTCCCTTACCTATAAATGCCTATACCTCAAGCACCCCCATCGTATTTGCAACTCGACGCACTAGCTAATTTAGATTTCTGTCCACGTTTGACCCTGTTGCGAGCCACCGAGGACGTTGACCTTGTGGCACTCTTCTCTCCCTGCTCTCTCTCCATCAGCGGTGTAATCAAAGGTACCATCGAGTTCGTCTTGCTCTGAGCTTTCTTTCATATATATCTAAACGTCAAGTTTGATCTACTATCCCGGTTTCACCCAATTTTCTCCCAAGCTAGCTGCTCGAGGAAGCATCCATGGAGGGTGTGAGGAAGGGGATAACTCGACCTCATTTTACCATTTTGCCTTCAATTCCTTTCTTCTTCGCTTTGTTTTCGCGCAAGGGTATAACCGTCTTTCGCCTCATTTTGTTTTTCCTTTGACCTGGCATTTGACCACGCCACGCGGGCAGCCTACTTAGCCGTCGCCCATTGGGCCAAGTGGTGGACCTGGCCCCACTTCTTTGTTGTCGCTCTCTCTTTGGACGAGGTGCACATGTGGCACCATATGATTGGTCGATATTCAAAAATTCATAACTCCTAAGCCGTGTATCCAAAAATAACTCTAAAATATGTTCGAGTCTCAGAAAAAGATTGTCTATCCATTAAAAATGTTTTCAATGCTTGGTTTTGAGTTTTTTGAGGATGACTTTTTGAGGATGATTTAATTAACAAAAAATCACCAAAAATACATGTAAAAGTCCATATCTTCAAAATACATAATATTGAATGCCATTTTGATCAGAAAACCCTAACTAAGACAATGGTGATGTTTTCAAAGTCTAAATTGGAGTTTTATATGAAAAGTCCTAAATATGGGTTTTCTTTACCTTTATGCATATGCAAAACCCTAATGTATGTTAATACATTGAAAATAGGAACAATTAAACTTGGAATCGATTAAAGTTGTGCAAGTTGATAATTGGATCTCTAAGGAAGAGGTATGTGCATTTACAACTTAAGTTGGAAAATATTTGTGCCTTGTCCTACTTTTTCCACAATGAGGTTTATTTGAACCCTATATCCTATGCTCATGATTCTTTTGTTATACCTGCCTCATAATTGGTTTTGGAATATTGTTCTTGGGTCTTAGTACCCCACTGCTATGCTCTATTTTGTTGATGATATTAGTTTCCATTGATTCTAGCATGACGATTTATTGGACTAACTATATATAGTAGGGGTACTTATGTACAACCACCCATAGTTGGGGAATGTGTTATTTCTCCCATGGGGAACGTTTTATTCTAATTCACACATGAAAATTTGTAGGTGGCTTGGAATGTGTTACTCTCCCCTCACCCTTTGTTTAAAGGTCTAGTCGGTGCCTCAACCCTACATAGTTTAGGTAGTCAATATTAATCATGCATGCAATTCTTTTATTATACTTTGTTTATGGAAATCATCTATTGAAAGATTCTTTTATATATGGCCTCATTTTCTTATTATCTTCATATTAAGATGAATGCTACCCTATTTTACATATTTTTTAGCTTGTTATCCTAGAATAGTTTGTGACACATACTTGTTTTTCCTTTCCCTTTTGCTGGGTGCCTTCCCAACCGCCCAAGTGATGAGCAAGTTGATGGATAAGACCTGAAGATCTTAGCTTTGGCATGGACTTAGTTGAAAGAGTTGTTGCTTGGAGACAAGATTATGGTAGTTAGACTTCCCTCTATCTAGATCCTAGTTTATGTGTCGCTACCATCTGCTTTGAGCGTCCCGTGTGACTGAAAGGGGCGACTAGGGCACGACTTCTCCGTTCCTGGGGGAGGGGGCTCGGCGGCCTGGGTGCGCCGCCCTGCTCCCCCGGGGTTACCCCAGCCTGGCTTCAGTTTGGATCGCTCTCCTGAGGGTACTTCAGGTCATTCTCTTCTTCTTTTGCTCTGCCTCCTTCCTACAGAGGTTGGGAGGGCGATCTCAGATCCGGCTTCTGGCTGTGCTTGGACGTGGTGCCGATCACTGTAGTTTCTTTTAGGTGGTTGTCGGCGTTCATTAGAGGTTGTGGAGTCAACGAGAAAGATCCTGGGGATTCCGATCCTACTGTTGTTGCTGCTGGCTTTCTTCCCCCCTTTTTTCTGTTTTCCTGTGTTTCTTTCATTTTTCAGTTTGGTTCAGTTTCCGTTGTTGTTAGTGGAAGCGTCTCTGCCCTTTAGTCGCCGTTAATCAGCCTTTTCTTTTCTGTGGCAGTGTCTCTGCCCTTTTGTCATTCATCTATTTAGGTTAGTTCTATTTAGGTGGTTGTCTGTGGTAGGTTTCTGTTGCCTTTTAGTCCTAGTTGTTAGGTTTGGTTTTGGTCCTCCTATGAGAGTGCTTATTTTATCTGTAGTGGTCGTTTGTTGGTTGTGTCATGCCTCAGGTACCTTCTTGGGCGGACGGTGAGCTCGGGCACCTCTTGATGCTCCAGGCAGAGGAGGAGTAAGTTGGGTTTAGGCTTCGTGTGGGTCTTCCACTCCCTGTTCACAGTGGTGGCCGGGAGTGGTGGTGGAGTTCCCGGCACCCTCTACTTCCCGCCTTTATATCCGCATGAGCCATCCTTCTTTTATATTTGCATCGCTGAGGTTTGGCCTCCTTCCTGAGTCTCCTGGTTGGTGCAACCTTAGTGCTCATCGCTGGTAGTTGTATTTCTCGTCCTGTTTTGTGGGGCGTTGTGTCTGTATTGTTAGGTCTGTGTCATTGCTTAGTGGTCGAGCTCTTTGTCTGGTAATCTTTCGTTGTCTTCATGATGGTACTCTCTATAAGTGGTTTGCAAACTCCTCTCCAGATGTACTCACAGGTTCTTGTAGATTGATGAATTCCATCCCAGATAGTTGTTTTAGACAGCCACTACAAGAGGTGGATGGTGCAAAAGCGTACCTATCACATCCCAATCTGAGCCTTGTGCTATCTCTTTCCACAAAAGGAGTTGCTGCTTGGTTACTTGATGAGATATGTCTATCTTATAGATGTCCTATGGCTTACTTTTAATGATATTAAGCAATTTAAAAAAAAATCCTAGTTTATGTATGTTGATGTAACCCTAAAAGGAAGATTGTTGATGTATTTTTGTACAATCTTTTATAAAATTAATTTAGTCAGAAATTTTTATTCCGCTACTTTCTAATGTGTTTTGTTTACCATATTTTAGTAAGGAGGTGATCTCTCCTTTTTACAACATGGTATCAGAGCCCATGGTAGTCAGATTCTGACTATTTCAGTTTTGTCTCCCTAATTAGAATCACTGTCTTACATAGTTCCTTTAGGTGACATGGTTACCCTAGATTTGATCTACGTTGATGAAAGGTTGACTTAGAACCCAATAGTTACACATTAGAATATTGATGAATAAAAACCTAAAATACTTATAACTAAAACATGCATAACTTGATGTTGTTTGGGTTTACCTTTAGGCAACTATAAGGGTATTAAGTTGAAGCAAAGGTTTCTAGAAAGGATCAGGGTTTTGAGGGCTGGCAATATTTTCCTCCATGCCACTAGCTTGATCTATGAGGACTCCCATGCCCATATTATACCGGCTTGGCCTGAGCTGATATGGATTGTCCAAAATAGTTTGCTTTTAGGCAATAGTAACCTTAGACTTCTATGTTGTATATCTTTGGGAACCCTAAGTTTCTGTGTATGGTGACTTGTTTGAGGATGGATACCAAGATAGTTTCCTTATGTCCCTTAGGACCACACGCTTGGATGGTTTATCCCTACAACCTAGACCTTAGAGTGTAGGTGTTTGGGAAGATATTAGAGTGCGCAGTGGAAGCATGATGGATCTTGAGAATGGTTTAGTTAGACTTATCCTGTAACCCTAGTGTAGTAGGTCAAACCCTTTAAAGGGTGGAGTATGGTTAGGCTAATGATGTTTGAGTGGTTAGATTTCGAGGATGAAATCCTCTTTAGGGGGATGGAACCCTATGACATCTCGATATCTATATATCTTTAGAAACCCTAACTCCATTAATAGGAGGTTAGTATGCTTGGATCTTTGGTCTTGACCAAACAAGTTATAATGGTAACTCTAACATGTTTGTTCATATATTAATGAACATATAATGATCATCTGAGGAATAATTTATTTGTTTGAATCCTAATGAATATCCAATGTACATAATGTGAGACACTCACATATTAATACTAATTTTGGATACACATGATGCTAATAATGTCATGAACCGATAAACCTTAATGATATGATGAGAAAGAAAAGTGTAACCTAATCGTGGCATTACTGCATGCTATAATGATCAATTTGATCCTAAACCCTAAATTGTAAGCATATAACCTTAATATATACATCCTTAATGATGTTCATGTTAAAATAGTGGCATTAGGTGTCATAATCAGATAACATGTCCTGATGCACGTAAATGATATATAATCATATGATCACATATTAATCAAGTCATCAATATGAAATGCATGTTTCCTGGTTATCTAATACATGTGATTAGTCACCTAATGCGAATCAATTCATTATTATGTAATATGTCTCACCTTGATCAGTAAAATACATGTAATGGCTTCAACATGAATATGAAGTGATTGGATTCACATAATTGTGCAAAAATAAATAATATAAATGATTAAATATGTGAAAGTGATTAATGATGACATTAATGTGAGTAAGAAAGGTAATATGACAATGTGATAATATATAGATGTTTAATATAGATAAAAGTAATTAATGAAACATAATTTGGATTAATAGTGGACTTAATAACAAATAGGATAAAATGTCCTATCACATTCAAGATAATTTGTTATAATTAATAAAATGATCATATGAGGATAATGAAGTGTAAATCTAAATTATTAATGATTAAATGTATTGAGATAATTGAGTAACCTCTAATTGTGCATAATAATGAAATATAATTCTTCACAAAGTGAATATGACATGAAATAATTAAAAGAATAATAATGATGATGTAATATCCTAATAAATATAATGTTAATGAGCCAAACATGTTAATAATGTTAAATATAAAAAAAAGGAATCTTAATAATGGAACCTTAGGTGATCCTTGAGAACCTAACCTATGATGAGATGTATGTGAAATTTATGAACCCTTAGGTGTAGTTGAAGTATAAGTTTTGGTGGAAGTTGTATGGTTGGAGGAACAACCTGAAGTTTTGTGTTGTGAGGTTGCACACTCACCCTTCCCTAATTGCTAGTGATTTTGGGGCCAAAATCCTCTTTAAGGGGTGGAGTGTTGTAACATACCGAATTCTAGACTTTTTGCCTTTTAATCCCCTTTCCCATCTTTTCCTTTCATTTCTATATTCTTTGTCCTTTCTGTGTAATTTGTGGAGAATATGATGGTTTAATGAACATTTGTTCATCTTTTATGCCAATGTTTGGGTTTATGCACAAATATCTAAGTGAAAGCTTAATGTTGGGTTTAATATTTAAATTTTCCACTTAAGTAATAAAAATAATAAGATATTTCATCCTATAACTTTGTAGTAGTTTATAGAAAATGAAAAAGAAAGAAAATCCAAAATATATATAAAGGAGATGATAAATGCAATAATTGGAGATAATATGGGATATAATGGATAAAAGGAGATAAAGATGAATATATTGTTCCAAAAATCATAGACAGAATCCCACAAAGATAATTTGGCACTAAATCTCATTTTCTTGACCTAAAAGAAACTTAAGGGCCAAGTATCATTTAATTTGGAAGATAAATGCATATATTAAAGTCTTTATTAAAAGAAAATAGCAGATAAGCCAATAAGGTGAAATAAAATATCTAAGGTTCTAAAATTGGAAAACTAACTTCAAATTAGTAATCTACATATCAAAATGAGTCTATGTGTGAATTTGTATTTAATTTGGTCAATGTTAAATATTTTATTTTATTCAAGATAGAGAAAATGACCTAAAGACTAAAAATATTAAATATATGTTGAAAAAAATTAATTAATGCCAAAATCATGTTCCACACGATTAGTATTATTTATAGGACAAGTTTTACATTTTAAGAAAGTTTGTAGATGCCTCTAATAAATTATAAGGATAAATAAGTGATAAAATTTAAATGAATTAAATAAAATAATAAAGTCTTCAAAAAAATAAAATAATACCAATTTTGTGTTATACATGTTAAAATAGACCTTTTCGTGAGTTTTAAGTCAATTTGGAAAATATTTAATAAGAAGGTAAATTTTGGAGAGAGAAGGTGTGCAAAATATTCAAACTATTAATTAAAATAAAAAGTTATTTCAAAAATATGAAAATAATGGAAACATCTAAAATGCTTAATGTGACTTATGGGTGAAGTTTCATTATTTTTGGAGGATTTTATGGTCATTAATGAGAGAGAAAAGAGAAAATAGTAATGGGCTTAATTAACTAATCTAAGTTTCTCAAAAGGCAAATCTAATTTTATATTCAAATTCCTCACCCCAAAATCAGTTAACTTACCAAATTTTATTTTATTTGGACTTTGTTTTCACCTTCATATAATTATACAAAAATATACATTAAATGCATCAAAAGAACAAAGTTGGAAAGTTGTATTAATGTCTAAGTCATCCCCTACCTCTAGCCTCGTGAACAATAATTTCTGAATTTTTGTGATTTTTCAGATGTTCATATTTGTCTCATCTCTTAACCAAATCGAGTGATTTTTATTGCTATGGATTCCTCTTGAAATTCCACACAAGATTATCCCGAAGTTTTTGTGTGTTTGGCACATATTAGAGAACTCCCCATGTCGGCCGAATCGTTCCTTCTCATCTTGGGTGTCAAAACCCTATTCCATGCTCCCTTGCCTATAAATTCTTATATCCCAAGAACCCCCATCATTTTTGCAACTTAACGACTAACTAATTTGGATTTTCATCTGTGTTTGACCTTGCTGCAAGCCACCGAAGACGCTGACCTTGTGGCGCTCTTCTCTCCCTTCTCTCTCTCCATCATCGACGCAATCACATGTACCATCGAGTTCGTCTTGCTTTGAGCTTTCTTTCGCATATCTAAACATCAAGTTTGGTCTAGTATCCCAGTTTCGCCCAATTTTCTCCCAAGCTAGCTGCTCGAGGCAACATCCATGGTGTGCAGGTGAGAGGAAGGGGATAACCCGACCTCGTTTTACCATTTTGCCCTCAGTTCCTTTCTTCTTCGCTTTGTTTTCGTGCGAGGGTATAACCGTCTTTCACCTCATTTTGTTTTTCCTTTGACTCGGCATTTGACCACGCCATGTGGGCATCCTACTTGGCCATCACCCATTGAGCCAAGTGGTGGATCTGGCCCCACTTCTTTGTTCTCGCTCTCTCTTTGGACGAGGTGCACACGTGGTACCAAATGATTGGCTAAGATTCAAAAATTCATACCTCCTAAACCGTGTATCCAAAAATAACTCTAAAATATGTTCTAGACTCAGAAAAAGATTGTCTATGCATTAAAAAATGTTTTCAATGCCTAGTTTTGAGATTTTCTAGGATGATGTTTTGAGGATGATTTAATTGACTAAAAAACACCAAAAATACATTTAAAAGTCCATATCTTCAAAATACATAATATTGTATGTCATTTTGATCATAAAACTCTAACTAAGACAATGGTGATGTTTTTAGAGTCTAAATTGGAGTTTTATGCAAGAAATCCTAAATAAGGGTTTTCTTTACCATTTTGGATATGCAAAACACTAATGTATGTTAATACATTGAAAATAGGAAAAATGGAACTTGGAATCGATTAAAGTGGTGCAAGTTGATAATTGGATCTCTAAGGAAGAGGTATGTGCATTTACACCTTAAGTTGGGAAATATTTGTGCATTGTCCTACTTTTTCCACAATGAGGTTTATTTTAACCCTATATCCTATGCTCATGATTCTTTTGCTATACCTGCCTCATAATTAGTTTTGGAATATTATTCTTGGGTCTTGGTACCCCATTACTATGCTCTATTTTGTTGATGCTATTAGTTTCCATTGATTCTAGCATGATGATTTATTATACTAAGTAGCTATAGTAGCGGTACTTATGTACAACCATCCATAGTTGGGGAATGTGTTATTTCTCCCCTGGGGAACGTTTTATTCTCCCCCGCACATGAAATATGTGTAGGTGACTGGAAATATGTTACTCTCCCCTCACCCTTTGGTTGAAGGTTCGGTACGTGCCTCAACCCTACATAGTTTAGGTAGTCAATATTAATCATGCATGTAATTCTTTTATTATACTTTGTTTATTGAAATCATCTATTGAAAGCTTCTTTTATATATGGCCTCATTCTCTTGTTATCTTCATCTTATGATGAATGCTATCCTATTTTTACATATTTTTCTTAGCTTGTTATCCTAGAATGGTTTTGTGACATATACTTATTTTTCCTTTCCCTTTTGTCGGGTGCCTTCCCAACCACCCAGGTGATGAGCAAGTTGATGGATAAGATCTAAAGATGTTAGCTTTGGCATGGACTTAGTTAATGGAGTTGTTGCTTGGAGACAAGACTGTGGTAGTTAGACTTCCCTCTATCTAGATCCTAGTTTATGTATGTTGACATAACCCTAAAAGGGAGATTGTTGATGTATTTTTGTACAATGTTTTATGAAATTGATTTAGTCCGAAATTTTTATTCTGTTGCTTTCCAATGTGTTTTGCTTACCATATTTTAGTAAGGATGTGATCTCGCCTCTTTAAAATGTCTCTACAAGATAATATGTTGTTTAGTGTACTTCAAAACTACTTAATGTGACCTTGAATAGGATTTTCATATAAGTAATGCTTGGGTGCAATATGACACATGTGGATTATTGTAAATAGGATTATATCTAATTTCTTGAGTAAGAATGATGTGTTTCTCTATACCACTCTTTTCTAGTGAAGTAATAATGTGATTAAAGACATATCCACCAATGTAATGTGGATCCTACATAATCATACACATAAGACAAATAGGATAGAGGAATGTAATTGTGCATATAAGTTAAATATGTTACAAAAAAGTTTAGGTAATTAGTTGAAACAATCATAGACTATATAGAAGCCAGATGATCAACCAAGAATTCCAATCAAATTATTGAAATATATCACACCCAACAATCGACTGGAAATCTAATCATTTGATTGGACAAGATCAGCCTAGATGGTCGACTGAAAGTCCAACTGATTGACTAGACAAGATCATTCTAATGATTGATGAATTATGATCTACAATCGATGGAATAGTCTATATAATCATTCAATTCACAGTTTATTAATGGGATAAATAAACATAGTTATTGGATTTTCATTTCTCTATTCTTTTAGAAATCATATGCTCCACCTTCCTCTATCTAAATGGGTATGATAGATAGGTCATTGGTTACATGCCTTAATAATTTAACCCTAGTCATCATTACCCTAAGGGACATATAGAAGGGGATAGTGTGTGATGGTAGCACATTGTCCAAAATGATACCCCTTCCCTGATGACTCAAGCAACTTCCATGGAGTTCTTGTCATCTACGTGGACTATGTAAAAATGTAGGCTTTATGCAATTGCTTTAGGAGTACATCTTCAACGTCTGTGCGAGCATTACTACAAGTGGCACACATCTCCATCTGAGGAAATTCGTTGGACTTACTCCATGACAAGGTATTTGTCACACCCCTCCTCTCTGATACACATTTGTTGATGATTTATTCTCAATAGAAATGTGGATTTTTTGGCTTCTTGTATTGCAATTTTTTCTCCAACTCCCAACATCTTACTCCACCACTCATATCCTTTGCTAAACCCATGTTTTTCTAATTGCTAGTTCATTAGTAATATAATTGTATATCATGTGAGAGTTGTATTATACTCTCATTCTTCCTTCATGTTCCCTATGTGGTTCTTTTCCTTAAGGATTGATAAGTGCATATCTATCCATCATATTGCATATTTCATATCTCTCTTTAGGAACATTTCATTATTATTATTTGGTTTTCATGTTTATTTGTATATTTTAGCTTTTCTCCCTTATATTTGGAGTTTCTACTAGTTTTGGGCTGACTTTTGTAGGGAAATGATCAAAATCCAAAACCCAATCCTTAAATTTGACCAACTAAGATCATGAGTGGACCGAATCAGATCATTATTCGAGCGACTCACACCAAGACTCAGAAAATCACCACCATCAAATATAATTCTAGGGTTTCATTGAACTGACACCAGCATTAAAGCCATTTTAATGACTCAGGACTCGAGTTGATCGAATCACACCATTAAAATAATCAAATGGTCAAAGAAGGAAAACCAACAAATCTCTCTATTTGGGGCAAGAAACTAAAGCCAAAAAGTCCAAGAGTTAGATGTTTAAGATTCTCATCCACGGTCTCACAAGTCAATTGACTAGATCATGAGTTGACCGACTAGATCATGATTTGACTGACTTAGATCACCATTCAAGTGACTTATATTACTAGTCAATTAACACATTCATAGATCCAATCAAAATTCAAACTAAAAAAGTAATTATTCCAGTTAAACTTTGTTCAAAGCAGATCCAACAACCACCGCCACCATAAAACCTTATTGCTAGGGTTTTTGCCCCACCTTTACCCGATAAAAGGAAGGGAGACTATGTAACAACCTAGGATTTGATAACTCAGATAAAATGATCTTAAAAGGAATGATTGGACTACCCATATCACCATGGTGCACTCTTTTTTATGAAGCCCATCACTAAAGAACTCTATGGTTAAGCATGTTGGCCCAGAGTTGTACTAGGATGGGTGACCAATAGGGAAGTTTATCCTAGATTGCATGTGAGTAAGGACTAAGCACACAGTTAAGTCTAGTGGTAGTATGTGGGGCCATTCATCATTGTTGATACTATACTAGAGCCTTGGGCACTGGGTCCGAGTGTTACAAATGGTACCAGGGCCAAAACCCCTTCATTAGATGGGGCCCCACACGGGCAAGAGGCATGCCAATTTTGAGCCATGCAGTCTAAGTATGTCGAAAAGGGATGTCCATGGTGATGTAGCCACCCTTGCACCGGTATTTTGTGATTGGGAGATGGGTCTCCATGGGCAATTCAGGGTCTATACTAAAATGGGGAAGTATCATGAGGCCATATAGTTGAACCTTGATGAGGACGTCAAGAGTGTGGTAGGGGAGATTGTAACATTCCATCATTTGAGGTGTTGATTAAAATGATCTTAAAAGGAATGATTTGACTACCCATATCACCAAGGTGCACCTCCTTTTCAGGGATCCCAACACTAAAGAACTCCGTGGTTAAGTATGCTCGGGCCAGAATAGTACTAGGATGGGTGACCATTTGGGAATTTTATCCTTGTTTGTGCATGAGTGTCGACAAAGCAAATAGTTAAGGCTAGTGGTGGTATGTGGGGCCATCCATCATTCCTAAACCTCTACTAGAGCCTTGGGAAGTGGGACTGGGTGTTACAGACTCCAAAAACAAAGGCATCACATTTTTTAACCTCTAGACCCCCCTGTGGGCCTGTTCTTGTTGTCTTTTTATTATGACTAAGTAGTTCTATATTGGGGCATGAGGGATATCCCCATAGCATGTTCTTATTTGATGTAATTGACTCAAATGTTATAATGCTTTCCTTCTATCTCTACTTGATTATTGATTGAATTGATATACTCTTGTAGGTGAGGTAATTTCAAATCCCTACAAGAATGAACCAATAATCCCTTAATTGTGATTCTTATATTCTTATCCATCTAATATAATATTGTTTTCTAGTAGAATGATTTTGTTCTTGTGGGGTGCCGAGATCTAGGATCCTCATGAGAGTGAACCCATTATCTCTTGACAATATCTATTGATGGAGTTTATGATCCTTCTTCCCATTGACTTGTTTTTTTATAGATTATTGACATGTGATCATCTGATCCATAAGTTTGAAAGATAGATTGAAAATCACACATTTCTTGATGAGATCTCAGATAGAGACATGTTGGGTTATTGGATGAGGATATGCAAATGTCAGGATCAACATGTTTGCGGGAGTTCCAACCCTTGTGAGATTTGTGTTCCAGATACACATGGTCTTGATTTTATTACTAATCTATAGATTTGAATCGTTGAGTAAAAGATTGGTAGTTGTTGGTGATCCCCCGAAAACCATATTCCTTCTATCATTTGATTAGTTAGTTTTAACTCTGTATTTATTCAATTCTATTCTTAGCATAATAAACTCTCAAAAAATTAGATGTTTCCTCCTTGTTTTCATGATTGGTTTGGATTTCAACCCCCTTTATTTGTCCCTTAGATCAATACCTTAGTACTAGAAAGTTGTCTCAAGGCTTGCAAAGAGTTTACTGCCTTTTTTGAAGGTTAAACTCTAGGAATTTTTAGAGTTATTTGGTGTGCAAATGACACACATCTAATTTGGCACCATTGTCGGGGACGACACACATGGTTTTTTGGACCTAAATGCTTTATATATAGGATTTCCCTTATTTGTTATTTATAAATTTAGTTTGATTTATAATTTTTAGTATGTTCTATAATTTTAATGTTGTTTCATAATTCCTTAGCTCGTTTATAATTTTTAGAGTTTTTTTATAATTTTATTCCTTCTTTTTTTTCTCCTACCGAGCTCCTATCGAGTTACCATTCCAGTAGTACTGCTTTCTAGTTTATTTTGTAATATTATTGTTCTCTAATTTAATCTATTTGGCTATCTTGCAATATTCCTTTAGTTTACTTTCATAATTTTTATTCTTGTTCTATCATTTCTTTTCTTATATTTTTGTAATTTATTTGCCTACAAGACCCATTCATGTAGTGTATCTACTCCTTCTATAGAGTTTCCATTCTGATAGTACTATTCTGTAGTTTCTTTTATAATTTTTAGTATTGTTTATAATTTCTTAACTTCTCTTTGTAATTTTTAGTTCCTTTGTCATTTTTAGTTAACTCCTTAACTTGATATGTAAATTTGGTTCTTTTCATAATTTTAGTTTTTAATTTCTTCTAGTTTAGATCTTTTTCCTTATATCTTAGTTCCCATTTTGTAATTTATTTATTTCATTTTTTTTCAAATAAATTGATCAACACATAATGATTCAAATGTCAATTGTGTGGTTATTAAAAAAATACATCACTAGATAGTCTAAATGTGTCCACTCATATTTTGGTGGCACCTTGTAATATCGAGTCTTCCTACAAAGGTGTATATAATAAAAATTACAATCCAAAAACTTCTAAATAGTATTATGAGGAACATTGCTACACATAAATATGTGGGATTCTATCACCAAGAATGTTATGGTGGGTATGGTGAGGATAACCAACAAGATTTGGGGGGAGTGAACCTTATTGTGAAAGCCAATGTACACCTCACCATGAGGAATGGATCAAAGCCCGAGAAAGAGTAATAGTAGAGCAACAGGAAATATTAGAAAACTAACAAGCCATGTTAGCTATTTTAATAGAGTACCAATCAAACAAACCCCTGAAGAAGTTAGAGCACCCTAAGATTATTTTTCCCAACAATGACAATTATGATCCCATTTTTATGTCTTTTATGTCATATCCTATCAAAATAGCACAAACCAAGGAATCACATATTTCATGAGATGAGAATGTTGGTATTATGCCCCTTCTGATAGAGTCTTCATTACGTAAGTATGAAAAGTCACAACATGAGAGTCATTCTTATCTTGAAGCTCTAGATCTATATGTTAACAATGACCAATTTTTTTGGGTCGAACCCTTTCTAGATAATGAACCACCACCCTTTAATAGTAAATCTATAGATATTTCTGGAGAAAGGCTTCCTCACCAAGAGCCTACACTCCACCATAGCCAGTTTCATTTTCACATATGGATGTTCTAGATGGGGAGCCACCACCACTTAAAGGAAGTCACATGCCCCCACTCCTTGATAATAAAGATGATATTCCCATTTTATTTCCTCCTAAACCCTTGGGAACATCTTGCATAGAGGAACCTTATCCACATGCTATATCAACAGGGAAAGTTGCTACTCCCATTAACCACAATGTTAATTACATGATTTTTTAAGAGAGAAAAAATATTTATGATGTTTATTTAAGTCCAGTTGTTCCGTTTATATCAGCACCAATTCTCCTATATGTAGATCAATATGATGGGGAGAAACTAGATCTAGATCCTCTACCTCATCCTGCACAACCAGCACTCCATGTGCTACCAGCCTGGCACCCACCAATCTTTCCCAATCTACATTCACTGCCAACACATCCTTCACCACTAAAGGAAGATATGTGGACCCTATTGGAGGGATTGTGAGGTAGAAGACAATACGAAAGTCCCATTGAGCTTCCGTTTTCATCCAATCACTGGGTGTACTATGAAGCTCACTTTTATAAGGTTCCAACAATTGTCAACATTCCAGTCAGCTAGACATTTTTTGAGTTAACAAGGCCGCCTAGTGATCCAAGAGAAATTCATCCCTCCATTTTGAATTTATATTTTGAACAATAAGAGAAAAGTTTTAAGTTTTGAATGGAGGTGGGTGGTACATACTCACTCCACCCACTCTATCTTAAATTTCTTGTAATTTCTATTATGGTATGTAGTTTAGCTTTATATTTTTCAAAAAAATTCTTTTAGTTTTGGCCCTTACCTAGTTGAGCATGCCTTTATCTAGTTGGCCATGATGATATGCATGTTTATCTATATACCCCATTGAACAATGCAACTTATTTTGTAACTTAAATTATTAAATACACCATTGGTAGAAATAAACTTGTCACCTAGGATCATAATTAACAACATTCGTTGGAAAAGATGCAAATTCATAGAGGACTGATAGGATTCCAAACAATGCTTCCTTATCTAGAATTATATATCAATTAAAAAATTTCTTGGTTTTTCCTTACTCAAAATTAATTGACCCAATGTGTGATACTCCCAATGCACTTTATTTAAGAAAATGAGTTGACTAAAGAACAATCTTATTACACTTCTTCCATCTCCTTCTTATCTCTCCATCTGTAAAAGGGGAAAAATCCAAAGTGCTAAAACCCTAAGTTCAGGGTGGTACCCTTCCCCCTCTTCTGCTTCTTTAGGTCCCCTTGCAATTAATTGCGACATATGATAAAAAATGTCAATGAGCAGAAAAATGGTCAATGTAACTATAATACATAAATAAAATGATCTCAAATCAAATAGAGGAGAGAACATTCTTCTTCCATACCTCCCTTCACTCTATTTTAAACCCAGGGGAAAAATACATAAACCCCAACCAAGAAAAATAAACCCTTTTCTTGTGCAATGACTCATAAGAATATGAGAGAGTGCTAAATACAAAAAGAAATACAAAATCTATTCTGTTGTGCGTCTTCAAATGGACTCGAATTGTGAAATTATCTTCAAGTAAGGAATATGAAAATTATTTTCTGTGAATCCAAGAAGTCAAGGTTTCTTGCCCATATATGGTGAAAGGACTTAAATGGTGTTATGTGAGTGAGGATGATGGGCCAAAAGTATTATGTGACAGTGTTCTAAATTCAATGTTGCTTGAGGATGAGTAAAGTTTAAGCTCAAGGTATTTTGAGAAGTTCATATTAGTCCATCCTAATTGTATATTTCAAATTTCTCTTTAGGAATATGTCATTATTATTACTTAATTTTAAAGTTTATTTGTCTAGTTTAGCTTTTGTCCCTTTATTTGGAGTTTTTACTAGTTTTGGGCTGAATTTGGCAGGGAAATGATCAAAATATGAAGCCTAGTCTCTTGACATGATTGACTCAATTACGAGTCTACCAACTCAAATCACCAATGGATCGACTCAAATCACGATTTGACCGACTCACACCTAGACTCAGCCAAATCTCCGCCATCAATAATCATTCTAGGGTTTCATCAAACTTAAACCCACATTAAAGCTAATCGAACAACTCAGATCTCGAGTTGATCGACTCTCGCCATTAAAATAGTGAAATGGTCAAAGAAGGAAAATAAAAAAAATCTCTATTTTTGGTAAGAAATTAAAGCCCAAAAAGGCCAAAAGTCAGAGGCTTCAAATTATCCTCCCCAATCTCATGACTAGTCCTAATCAGATCATGATTCGACGGATTTGCGCCCATATCCAGTCAAAATTTGAATTAAGAAGGCAATTATTATAGTCAAACCTTACTCAAAGTAGATCTAGCATTCTTCACCACCGCAAAAGGTCATTTCTAGGGTTTTACCCCTCCTTTCTCCCTATAAAAGGAGTGGGGACTCCAAAAACAAAGGCATCACATTTTCTACCCCCCAGAGCCCCCTATGGGCATGTTGTTGTTCTCTTTCTATATATCTGAGTAGTTCTCTACTGGGGCATGGGGACTATCCTAATAGCCTTTTCTTATTTGATGTAATCCAATGCAATTTTTAGTAAAAGAATGATTTCCTTTCGTTTCTATGTGATTGTTGGCTGAATTGATATACTCCTATGAGGTGATGCGATCTTGGATCCCCACAACAATGAACTCACAATCCCGTAAACTACAATTTTCATCTTTTATCCATCTAATCTCAAATTGTTTTCTAGTAGAATAATTGTATTCTAGTGGGGGTGTCGAGATCTCAGATCATTACAAGATTGAACTCTTGATCTATAGATGATATCCACTGAAGGAGTTTATGATCCTTCTACCCAATGACTTGTTTTGTTATAGCTTATGTCGACATGATCATCTGACCCATAAGTTTGAATGCCAGATGGAAATCACATGTTTCTCTATGAGATCTTGGACAGGGACATGTTGGATGATTGAACGAGGATCAACAAATGTCAAGGATCAACAAGTATGTGGGAAGTCTGACCCGAGTGATATTTGTGTTATGAGAGGAAACACACCCACATGGTCCAATTTGATGATTAATCTTAGGATTTGATTCATTGAGTAAAATCTTGGTTGTTGTTGATGATTCCCTAGACCCCCAATTCCCCCTATCATTTGATTAGTTAGTTTTAATTCTACATTTATCTATTCTTAGCAAAATCAAACTCACAACAAACTAGATTTTTCCTCCTTGTTCTCATTATTGGTTTTGGGTTTCAACCTCCATTTTCTCTTACTTGGATCGATACTTTACTATGAGAAAGTTGGCTCATTGCTTGCAAAGAGTTGTCTACCTTTTTAGAAGGTTCAACTCTAGGACTTTTCCTAGTGATTCAGTATGTAGAAGACAAGCATTAGGTATACCTCTTGTTAGAAGGCTTTGAAGAAGCACTTCAGAGCTATTTCTTGCCAAAAGCCTATGTGTAAAAGGGTTGAAGATATATTGTGATCTTCTACAAAGAGGGTGGTCTTCGTGTGTGTTGTGAAAAGGGTGATCGATATCCTTGAGCTGAAAATGAGGTTGGTCTTGATCAACAAAAGACACTAGTATTTATAATTTTTATCAATCTTGAAAATGGTGAATAAATTCTTGATAATAAAAACCAGCTCATTACAACAACTATGCAATGATCTATAACATCTACAAATAGAATCAAAATACATGTTATATCTTTTGTTCTATATTCAAAACTTGATTACTTCCTTTACTTTCTGCTACAATTTTCTTTAAGAAAGTTTCAATTAATCATCTTTCTTCTTTTAATTTGCATAAACTATATAAATATATTCACCCTTCTCTACTAGAGCTTTCAATTCATATTAGAGAGAGGCTTTAATGATAGAAAATCTATTCGGACAATGAATACTTGAAGGATCACATGTGTGTGGCATACACACTTCAATGGCTCAAACTACATGTATAGGATGAATCATATATAATTCTTCTTCTAAGGCCTCACATTTGTACTTTGTAATATGATCATTAGACCAAATGTTCCTTCAATGAAGGAGCTTGAGCAATATGATGTGGCTATGGGGAGAAGTTCTAGATAAAATACTAAGGATGTGAGTATTTTATATTCTTCCATAACTCCTAATGAAATTATAGAATTTTATATAACAAAGCTATTCTTGATATTTTGAGGGACCTTTCTTTAATTCTTGAAGGACCTATGAAAATAAATGATACTAAAAACAATATCCTTTCTTATAACTAGAGTTATTTTGAATGGAAAAACATGAATCTATTTTATAAGTGTACTCTGTAACATCCCAGGATTTGAGGCCTTGGATAATATGATCTTAAAAGGAATGATTGGACTACACATATCACCAAGGTGAACCTCCTTTTCCGAGAGCCCATCACTAAAGAACTTCATAGTTAAGCGTGTTTAGCTTGGAGTAGCACTAGGATGGGTGACTAGTCGGGAAGTTGATCCTGGCTTGGGCATGAATGAGGACAAAGTGTGTAGTTAAGGCTAGTGGTGTTCTGTGGGGCCATTCGTCATTCCTGAAACTCTACTAGAGCCTAGGGCTATGGGCCCAGACATTACAAATGGTATCAGAGTCATAACCCCTCCAGTAGGTGGGGCTCACTTGAGCATGTGGCATGCCAGTCTTGAGCCATGCGGTCCAAACATGTAGGAAAGGGTTGTCCATAGTTGACGTAGACACCCTTGAGCTGGTATTTCGTGATCGGGAGATGGGTGTCCATGGGCCATTGTGGGTCTGCACTGAAATGGGGTCACATTTTGAGGCCATATAGTTGAGCCTTGATGAGGACATCAAAAGTCTAAGTGGGGGAGATTGTAACATCCCACGATTTGTGGCCTCAGATAACATGATCTTAAAAGGAATGATTGGACTACCCATATCACCAAGGTGCACCTCCTTTTCTGGGAGCCCATCACTAAAGAACTTCATAGTTAAGCGTGCTCAGCTTGGAGTAGTTCTAGGATGGGTGACCATTGGGAAGTTGATCCCGGCTTGTGCATGAGTGAGGACAAAGTGCACAGTTAAGGCTAGTGGTGGTCTGTGGGGTCAATCTTCATTCCTGAAACTCTACTAGAGCCTAGGACTGTGGGTCTAGGCATTACAACTCTACATTTACTTTATTCATAAATGACTTATTAGTCTCTTGGAAATAGTGTTAATGACAATGCCCTTGTTACTAAAATCTTGGATTGACTAAAGTATATGTATGAAAATAAAGACATTAACATAAAAGAATTTCAAAAACATTTCTAATTTGTACCTTGAAACACTATAGGTAATCTAGAGACTAATGAAGTCATATGATTCGAGATTGAGAGATGCATGATGAAGAGAAAATTACTAAGAAAAAGAGCACAAATCTAAAAGAAAGGGTCTCAAGAGATATTATTCTTCATCTAGTGGATCATCTAGTGTTAAGAAGAAAATAACTCCAAAGGTAAGAATTCAAATTCTTAATTTAAAAATAGTATATGTTTCTCTACTAGATGTTATGCTTCTAGGGAAAATGGACACTGGGAGAATGAATGTATGAAACTCTAGAAGAATATGATAGTAAAGACGAAATTCATCAAGGAGAATAATGAATATTATTCTTCTTAGGAATCTTACTCAAATTTAAAGTCAAATGAAGAGGAATACACCTTTTATCATGTAGTTGAATGCCTCATCGCCGAACAAGATCTTTCCTTCCTTTTTTACTTTGACAAAAGGGGAAAAAATGTGAGAAAATAATTATTGTTATAGAAAATCAAAATTAGGATGATCTTATTTTGTATATCTTAAATTTATTTTTTAAATATTTGTCATCATCAAAAGGGGGATAAATTTGGTTTTGGATATGCCAAACTTTTACATTGGTAATACTGACATTTTGCATTTGTGTTAAAAATGTGCTAAGTGTTCCATGTGATCGTGGAACACAGACAAGATACAACACAAAAGTACATGCTTTAATTTGTATGTTTTGTTCTTGTAAATCATTTTGTACATAGAATTATCACTTGTCAAGGTGTAAACTATTTGGTACCTAGAATTATTACTTGATAGTAATGATTTATGAAAATGTGATGAATGGATAAAAAATATCCAAAACTAGGTTTTTACTTACATACACCCATTATAATAGGTAGATACTTATTCAAAAGGGGTTTGAACTATTTATCATAATTTGTGATTTTGGGGTCATATTGTTTGTGGGTAAAGTTCTGTTTTGACTAGAATGTAGATAGGTCAAATTCTAGTTGAACTAGGACATAGATATTATACCAACATAGGTCAAGGCAGTGTTCCATTCAATTATTCATTTGAATGAGATGCAACTCAGACAAACTACATTTGGATCGATTGCAATTCTGCATACTTATATGATATTATGAAGTGAGATGATATTTACCCAACCTACTATCGTACAACTACTAGTTTCCAACTATATTCATTCTAAACACCACCAACATCTAGGTTAAATATATCTAAGTACTTTACAAGTCGGAACACTATATCGAAACCCAAAGTCCACGTGAACTATCTCTACATGCTATCTCTCTAAAATTTAATCTTCTACATTGATATCTCTTGCTACCTCTAGGAAACCCTTAATTAAGACCAGATCTAATGGCATACTCCACCACATATAGACTTATCAAAATGCATCTCAAGTTTCTCCTGACTCGTGCATTACCACTACAATTTCATATCTTGTGAGACTTCTATTTACTTTTTTTCTTCCTTCTTGTTCCCTATTTGATTATTTATTTCAAATCTAATTCTTGCAAGATGGATGTGATGAAATTATTTGAAGGTACTTCTTGTCAGAAGAATGTGTACAAAGGTAGTGGAGATAAATTGTGATATTCTCTAAAGAGGGTGGTATTTTGATGTCTCGTAAAGAATGTAGTAGATGTTGTTGAGCTTAAAAAAGGAGGTTTATCTTGATCCATAAAAGATGATGGTATTTATAATTTGTATTATTTCATAAAAAATAAGAAAATCTTGGTCGCTAAAAATTAGTAAGTATAACTATTATATGTCTTGTATCTTTCATATTTTATTCATTTGTCGATTATTTATTTTAATTTTCACTACAATATTATTGAAAACAAGTAGCAATAAGAAACCCTTACAATTTTAAGTTGTATAAAATTAGATTTGATTTTATCTATTGACCCCACCCCTATTGAGATTTCAATTGTCTCCATCATGGTTGGTTACATGTATAATGAAAAATGCACAACTATCTTCAACCTTTACATGTTGTTTCACCTAATTCATGTGCAATAAATATTTATAGAATCCATAATCATAGAAGAATCTATATAGAAATATGATTACACCACATGCTATAGAGTTATATAACAAGATGAAATTACTTTAAACGATGAGATTTTAATGTGATACAAAACGTCAACAATCCTCCAACAAACTATGGAACAAATTTAGTTTTGACCTCAAATGGTATGTTATATATGCAGAGAGATAGAAAGATAGACTAAGTGTGTGTGTTTTAAAACATTGTAGTGACTGGATGATGCCTGGAGGTATTTCAATGTGTAAGAGTAAAATCATTTAGCCTACAATAATACCCTATAGGATATGAGTGAAGGTAAACTAATCTTACCAGTGACCCATCTACCCTTTAAATTTGGCTCCATTTCATTTCTAACACCCTATAATTTGAGGCCTCAGATAAGATGATCATAAAATATATGATTGGCTTTTTCTTATTACTAACGTGCCTTTTTTGTGTCTAGTCAATAGTAGGTACTTCATAGAATAAGTGTACTCGGCATGAAGTCATATTAGGATTGGTGACGTCAGAAAGTTTTCTTAGACAGTGTGTGAGCAAGGACAAAAGGTGCAATTACGACTAGTATTGGTTTGTGGATACATTTCTCAAATTTGTTAGAGACTTGCCTTTTAAGCCCATGCATTGCGAATTGTATAGAGTTTGTTCTAATAGGTGGGTCTACATGGGAATGTGACACCCCAATCTTGTGTCGTGGGGTCCAGTCTTGTTGAAAAGGTTTATTTTCATTGATTGATCCACGTTTTTGCTGGTAGCCAAGGATCTTGCGTGTACAAGCATCATTTTGGGCTTCCACTAAATTTGAAAACATATTATGAGACCATATTATAAAGACTTGATGATGACATCATGAGTCTAAGTGGGGTGTATTATAACATTTCAAATTTAAGGGCATCATGTAAAAACATCTTAATAGAATGATTTGGCTACCCATATCAACAAGTTGCACCTCCTACTCATGTAGCATATCAATGGGTACTTCACAATTCAACATAGTTAGCAAAGAATAGTAGTAGAATAGGTGAACTATCAAAGAGATTTCTCTGGTTGTGCATCAGTGAGGAAAAAATGTGTAGAGAGTCTAGAGGGCATTTCATCATTTCCAATATTGTACAATATCCTTGTGTTATAGGACTAGACCTTACAATCTTATTGGGCAAGGTCAAGGATAATCCATTACGCATACCCCTTAATGCATTACATCTGATATATGCCAATTATGCTTATTTAATTAAGGAACATTCAATATAGTGTTTGCATCACTTTTTTGAAGGAAAATTGATTGCATCATTTGGTACTGTTGACATTGTTGTTCTCTACATCTTGGAGAGGAAACAACCTTAGACTCTTGGGGATGCTATACATCAGGGGTATAAAATCATCTTGAATTATTAAAGTTTAGAGCACAATGACTTACCAACTAAGGTAACTTTTGTACCAGATATTGATGGTCGTATTAAATAACAAATAAAGTTAAAAAAAGTTGTCATGTGTTAGTGCTTTAATTTCTTACATATATTTATCAATCACACGTGACTTGAAGTCTCAAAGTAGGACAATAATGTTAACCCAAAATCAGCAACATGTGGCTGATATTTGACATTTTTTTACTATCAAACCACAAGTTTAAGAGATCTCAACCTTCAAGAGTTAAATAAATAATCACCCAATATTTTAGTAAAAAGCATACAAGGTAAATTTTGTTATTTTGTTTAGTAATTTATGTGACTTTGATAATGGAAACTCAATGAATATAGAAAACCATACCCTAAATGAAATGTATAAGAAATCAAAATATAATGAACGCAGTACAATTGTATGGCCTTCTCGTGAATACAACCAAAAACTATATCAACTTATAAAAATACGTTTAAATACTAGTTTGAGAAAGAAGTGCATAACTAATGGCCATAAAATATAACTGTATGTGCACTACAAACAAATATTATATAAATCATAGTATGGTGACATAGTATGATAATAGAGTCTCTACAAACATTTTTAGAAGAGGTTCTTGTCATGCATATTTTAAAACAATATAAAAATTTAAAAAGTAATTTAATTGTATTATTTAGATTGTGATAGGTTTCCTATGATGTATAATTGTTTTCCTCAAAACTAAAATATATGGAACTTATTTGTAAAAAAGGAAGTAATATTTTGGCATGTTGATGATATGTTGAGATTACTAAATTTGATGTATTAGAGATTATCATTATTTATAGAAAGGGAAAGAAGTTGATGTTAATTATCACTACTGCATATTATTTCTCAAAATTATCAACAACTAATAAATTTTTGGGTTTTCTTTACAAAGATATGAAACTACAACAATAGCTTCATGCCTATACAAAGATATGTTTTTGATGGGATCTCGACCACAAAATCACATTATAAATAAAATTTACAATGTATCACAATGTAATGCAGATCATTTCAATATTCTTATAAATACAAATACAATTAGTATAACTTGTAAAACTAGATCCAAATATTACTTTTGATAGATTAGCACATAGTTTGTAAACTATGGAAGTATATGCGTAACCAAAACATAATATGCAGAACATAATATCAAAAACTAGTACAAAAAATTACTAGAAAAATAACATGAAGAGCCTCTAGTCATGCATATTTTGAAATACTACAAAATGTTTTAAGTGTAATATTTTTTACATTATTTATTATGTTATAGTCTTTTCACCATGCATAATTTCTTTCTCTTAAACTAATTTTTTTTTGATAAAAAAGATAGCAAGTATTTGGACAATTAGATGTGGATAGTAGATTGTATCCACTGAATCTAAACTATTCATGGTTTTCATATAAAACCCAATGAGGAGGAAGTTGAAGATGTATAATAGTTATTTTATATTATTTATCATTATTATTAATTCTTTTGGTTTTCTATACAAATAGTACATAACTTGTTGATAATAATATCATGTCTAAAGATCTTGATTAGAGTTATGTATCCATTGTATTTAATATGAAATCAGAATATCTATGGAAAACACAAAAGTAAGTATTTAGTGGGGTGTCAAAAAAGGCACAAGATAATGAATTGCTACCTCAAACCACTAACCCTTGGCCTATATTATGTTAAAGTTTCAATAACTAAGTAGTTATTGGTAATCTCATTCCAAAACTATTTATTTAGTATATAATTTTATATTTTTTGAGTAGATAATCATGGCCACATCTTAGCCGTATCTCAACCCCCAAGTATATCTTGTTGGAATGATTTTGTTTTATTTACAATAATTTTTTTTGATATAAGAAAGCATTCATAAAACAAGATAATGTAATTTACCCACCATTTGATACTATTTATATTTTCCGCGTGTGATTTATCCATGTATACATAAAAGTGTGTTTTATAAATGTGTATACAAAACATAATATTAGATGATGTATCATTTATTATATGTTTGTTTTTTCATTATATACTTGTTTCTACATAGTTAATTATGTATACAAAAAAATTCAAATAATATAAATAGATTAATAAGTACCATCTTTATAAATTGTTTTTACATAGTTGGTTGTATATACACAAGAATTTCAATTAGTATATATATATATATATATATATATATATATATATATATATATATATATATATATATATATATATATATATATATATGTTAAGTGCCATCTTTTTTAATCATCAAGTAACACTTCTATTTATTCTTTGTTTGATATAGAATCTGCAACCATATAGCAATCAACCTACTTGCAATGGGCGGAGGAAAGTGTTGTTGTCAAAAAGCATTTCGTAGCAATCTATTTTTTTTCTCTTTATTTTATATCGACATCTTATCAATGGACGCTCCATTCTTATCATTTATTTTCTCACAATGAATAATTGAGTTATGAATCACTTATGGATTATCCTCTTCCTGAATGGTGCAATTGTTTGTGGTTCTTACATCTTCTGTGGTTGATTTGTTTCCCTTACAACATCATGTGAGATTCTAATTTGTGTATGTAAAACACTTTCTTGTTCATATAATTTGAGTGAAAGTAAACTTGTGCATATGGCTCCAAATGATTAGTCACAATTACTTAGAATTTGTTATTAAATTAAAGAACAATGATATTTAGTGTAAATTTGAGCATACATCACACCTACATTTATGTTGATATAAACATATTTTTCATAGTCAAATGGATCTTTCACTGTGGAAAATAAGATGAGAGGCTAATGGGATATATCTTATCGATCGAGGACACATTCATCTCCTATGTATAGGAAAGGAGAAAAGTACAAGGAAGTGGATGTTAACCCTGATTGGCCAAGACAATGTCCCATATAACATAATAAACTAAATCATAAAAATTCTAACATAGCCCTAAAGATGGAGTATGGGTGAAATACATATCCATCTTGGACTGACAATCTCAATTAGACAATATGATAATTGAAAAGTGTCACTCCCCATACAAGACTTTCTCTCCACTTTAAACACGACTCTCCAAAAATAATTGGATGATGCCTCCTTTGAAGTTATGTTATGTAGGCCAGAATATTACAATTTTGGAGAACATCTTCTGAGGTTCATAGGGAATGAAGAACATCACTGTCAATATGGAGAATATTTACAAAACACCATGACTATCAATGTAAAGGAATGCGCGATTTGATAAACTTAGTCAACACATCCAACGATGTAGAAGTAGAGGTATCTTCAAGCACATATATTATAAGATGGTGATGATTGTCCAAAAAAATCCATCTAGAGTGTGGCTACTGAGGGTTGATAGGAATAAAAGACACCATTAAGGAAGCCCAAGTAAATCACCAGAGAACCATCTTGGCACTTGGGGAAATGCAAATGCAACTCATTGAATAAATTATATAAGTAGCTCGATGAAAATAAAATCTAGAAGAATCATCAACCCTACGATGTGGTATCTGTAGGTTTAATATTGATCAAATTCTGAAAAAGTAACCATCCATCATATGAGAGGCACTAAGATCACCACAAACTATCACCAGATGGAATAAGACATTAGAATAGGGATAATAAGCTATGTCCCAATGTGTGTAAATTATATAATTGAGATCCTTCAACTTTAATGAAAATGGTATCTGATTGGAATAAGAGAAGCACAACTAGCAATCTACATGCATATTGTGGCAAGAACAAGCACAACTAGCAACCTACATAAATATTGTGGCAAGAACATAGAAAAGAACATCGTCATTGGGAAAGAGATACACCAATGATGCATTGGAAGAACAAAAAGAATAGTTCCATTGGTAAATGGATAAACCAATGATGCACTGGAAGCACAATCCTTAATAGGAATAAAGACCCACAAAAACATCATAAGATGATTGTATGCAATCATAATAAGCTTCATGAGATCAGGATATCCTATACTGATATAATCTCTTTTTTACTATTTTTCCTCATATTCCCTCTTAATACACACACAAACACTCTCTCTCCCTCCTCATACTCTCTCTCCTCTCTATCCCCCTTACAACATTTATGAAGTGAGTACTTGGTGTTGAAAGAAATAATTCCCCCTGCACCAGGTTAGGGATGCATGCATGAGGAACAGTAGGGAGGACGAAATTGGTTAAGGAGAGTTGTTGTAGATTTTTAATATATAGGCAACGAGGATCCTTGGTAGATGGCCACCAAACTACTGGGGGGTTTGAAGGGTGCATCCCCCAATTAGGGGGTCCCATTGAGGGAGATCATGCATAAAATTTGTAAAAATAATGTGAAAATAGGAAATTTATGGGGATCTAGGCAGTGGGCATTGATGGAAAACTATAGTTGATAGGAAAGTAACCAGGATAATTGAGGGGGATCATGTATAAAATTTGTAAGAATATGTTGTAAATAGGGAATTTATGGAGATTTAAGCAGTGGACATCAATGGGTAGATGTGATAGATATGGAGAGAGTAAGGAGGTAGTGGGATGTATGGAGATAATCATGTGTTGGCTTCAAGTTATGAGGCTTGTGGCTCCATCAAAAAGTAGTTGAACAATTATTATGCCTTGTAGCTTCACAACTATCCATAGTTGATAGACGATGGTTGTGTATGAGTTGAGTATTAACCTTACCCATATATGCCACACTTGGTGTGAAAATGTAAGGGAAATGCATGACTCAAAAACTTGATTTTGTGAGGCCATATACGAAAGAACATTTCTTGCATACAATGATTTCCAATACATGAGATACAAATAATCAACATATAACTATAATGTAGAAAATATCAAGAAATTTATAGCAATGTTATTGCTTGTGTATTCCAAAGGGCTAGAAAGAATATTTACATATAACCAATTTTATCATATTTATTTGGGTATTTCTCAACTCATATATTACCAAACCATAATTTAAAATTTGTATATTATTGTTCAGATGATTCTTTATGATTTTCATAAAGTGCAATTTTCAAGATATTTATTGTGACAAACATCACATCACTAACTTTAAAGTTGTTGGAGTTCCTATTGGTATACATGGATATAGGAAGCTCATCACTGGACAATCGAGTTGGATTCATCCCACACATGCATAGATAAATCTCAACCATGGTGCATTGGACCGAAGACACAAGGCATGTTTGGAAGTGGTGTCAAAGAACCACAATGAGAGGTTTTTTAAGTAGTGGGGGAGGAAAATGACAACTATATTTTGTTTTCACTTGAAAAGGAATGGGACATGGGATGGAGGAAGATTGATATAGAATTAGATTGTCATATGGTAGCAAAGATAGTTGAACTTGATGTTGAATCCTTTTTTATATTAGCATTCTGGAGAAAAAGTATCGTGGTAACAAAGCTCGAATGTGGAGATTACACATTTTGGTAGGACACAAAAAAATGGTGTTCATGCTTTGTCTAAGCATCATTCAAAATCCATACCCCCAAACTATGTATAAGGCCTACCTCCTGTGAAGGTCTTATCCATTTTAGATAGATTTTTCTTCTACTTCATTTAGTAATGGTAGTTCTAATCTACCTAATTGAAATGTAAATAATGGTGAATTTGATTTTTATTCTTCCTGCATGATGGAGTGGTGAAGTGGCACCATATATGGTACGCAGTTAATGGAGGGGAGGGTATGAAAAGGAGATAGAGAAATATATAATATGAGACAAAATGGAGGAGATACTTATTTTATTATTATGGGGAAGAAAGGTAATTTATAAAAAATGATAAATATTAAATTCTTGTGTCATAAACATTTGATTACTATTTTGTAATATATTTTAAATATGCTTTAATTTTACTCCATATTGTATGTTTACAACTAAACATATATTTAAGTATATGCATTTGTAATATGTTTTTTTATTCCCCATTAAAACTCCAAAGCTACTAACTAATTATATAAGTTTTACCTAATTATATAACTCTACCCATTTTCTTTATATTCTTTTGTGTATATTGGGATTACTCTCATACCATGTGTTTCGGCTATTGGAAGCTACCCTAATTCCAATATTAAGCCAAGTAATGTTCATAATACAACATAGAATAATATTCTATCTCTTTATCAGTCACACTGTATTAGAGAATTAGGATAAATCCTAAGGGAGATAAGAGACATATGATGCGATGATTTTGAGTCGCATTTATAGACCTGTTTGATATGTGTTTTATGCTTTTATTAGTCAGTTTTTATGGTTAATATTGCATAATTCATCCATTTTGGTCTTTGCTACTATTTCATGTCAAATCCCCTTTATTTCATCGTTTTGAGCATTAATTGTCAAAATATTATTATTTGTGTGAATTTATGTGGTTTCGTGTTTGAATTTCATGGAAAACAAGTATCTTCTTCCGTCGATACCATCGACGGAAGTCGATACCATCGATCGGACCACAGGTTGCCAGTCACGAGTATCAGCAAAAAGTTGATACTATCGACAGTGATGTCGATGGTATCGAGCTACCATCAGGTTGCTAATAAGGGAGCAGTCGATAGTATAGACACCAAGTCGATACCATCGACACACGGAGGCTACAGCAACACAAAATGACAAAACTGTTGCTACAGGTTCGTCGATACCATCGACTTGCATCGATGGTATCGAGATTGCATCATGCGCTCAGACGAAAGGAGAGAAGGGTTTCCGCTACCACACTAAGTCGATACCATCGACTCATGTCGATGGTATCGACACCGTAAGATATGTGTTTGCTTTGGAATGATCTTAATCAAACGGCCGTGGTTAATTAGCGACCTAATTTGGGAGATATACCTAAGGACGGCGCCCCCAGCCAGGGGAAGAGGAAATTAGTTGCTGGACACATCCCAGAGAGTAAAGGAGAGAAGAACGGAGCACGAGAGCACGCCTCAGCCTATTCAGATGTCGAAGAAGACGAATTCTACCAACGGAAGGTGGCAGAATGCAGATTCCACGCCAAGGATCGATTGGACCTTCTCCGCTCAGGGGTTTCACCCCTCAATTTCATTTTTCTCATGTTTCCCCTTTTCTCTACTGCATTGTACTCTGAGATGAACATGCGGGGCTAATCCCCTTTATCTTTAGGACCGGGAGTAGCCCGGGGATTCATTGTATTACGATTTTATAATAGTAATTCATATCTTATCTCTTAAATCCGTGGTATGATTTCATTTTCTCAATATATTGTTATGCTTGATCACTATAATAATAACCTAATGCCCTTAATCACTTTGAAAGAAGGATTAACAGCTGAAAAGAGACGGAATTTACATTAATTGGCAAATCCCTTGAACAAGGTGATGTAAAATTAATGGTGGACACCGAGAGATCGTTTATAATGCACCTAGTTTAGGGTATAGGTTACTACGACGGTGGAACCGACCTAGACTTAGGTAGTGAATTGCACCACGACAGTGGGAAATTCTGTTTTTAGGCCACTACCCGGATAGAGAGATAACAATTGAGGCATTATATAAAATCTAATACAATGAAAACCCGCGGTGAAACCACAATCCTAAAGATACCCTTGTGAATTGATTAAATCAACATTTAATCGATCGTTTGTTTTGTTTTGTTTTTATTTTTCTTTTAATTTTAACAACAACTCTCAACTTGTTAATCATCTTAGCTGATCGCGAGTAGCTAGTAGGAGTCCCTGATGATTTCACGTATCCCTGAGTTCGACTCGGGCCTCACAAAGGCCTATATTACATTGACGCATACACTTGTGTTCTACACACGGTAAAATCGTGTCAAGTTTTTGGCGCCGTTGCTGGGGATACGGCAATTTGTTTGCACTTCGAGTGCTTTGAGCGGCCACTCTAGGCCACTTTTATTTTTTTTTATTATTATTATCATTCCAAACATTCATAATCTATTTTCTAAATATTTGCAATCGTTAAGCACTGTACTAAATTTAATCTTGCTATTTTCAGGAACCGTGCATGGTGCAGACGCGTAGTACTGACTACACAGGTCGCGCACCAAAGGCTCTACTGACGGGACCAGAAGATGAGGAAAGTCACAATCAAGATCATATAGAGGATACAGATTCTGAACCCGAACAAGACGAGATGGAGGCCAAGCCACATACTATATGGGAGAAGATAAAGGCTTCTTCCGCATCCTCTTCAAAAGGGCCTATAAAGAAGCAAGCAATCAACATACCTACATATAAGATTGATCCAGCTTTGATAAATCTGGTGAAGTCCAATGCTTTTCATGGGCTTAAGAATGAGGACCCCGTCGCGCACATAAGCCAGTTTGTTGAGAACTGTGACATGGTTAAAATCGACAGGTTTCCACAGGATGCACTTTATCTTAAGCTTTTCCCGAGTTCATTGGCAGGAGCCGCGCGAGAGTGGCTACACAATTTAGATGATGAATTTGTGGAGTCCTGGGACCATATGGTGGAAGTTTTCTTTGAGAGGTTCTTTCCTCCTGAGAAGACCAACGACATGATCATGAAGATCCATAACTTTACCCAACAGGCAGGTGAAACATATTCTAAGACCTGGGAGAGGTTTCAGGTCATGCTGAGACGGTGCCTGCATCACGGGCTGGATAAAGAAACACAGGTAAAGATATTCTATTTTTCTCTCTTCGAGCATGATAGGAGCAATCTTGATTCAGCTGGGTCAGGATTCTTTTTGAACAACACGGACACCAGGTGTTGGGAGATATTAAAGAACATGGCTAGGAAACAATCATGGGGCAAAAGAGGCGCCGTGGAGCAGGTCCGAGCAGTAGGAGAATCTAAGGCAATAAAAGAACTGAATGAGAAGATGGATCTTCTCGCAAAGAAATTGCTTCCAAAGGAGGATACTGAGTCCGAGGACGAGGCTCAAGTGAAATTTATGAGGCAACAGCCAGGTTATAGGAACAATGACTACGCATGGAGAAAAGACAAGAAGTTCTCATGGAAGGATCCAAACAATTTTCTGTAGGATCCGGATGCCAAACCCCAGCCAGTAGCAGAGGATAAGAGCACAGAGTTGCTCAATCAGGTGATAAAGCAAAATCAAGAACTCATGACTACGTTCGGCCAGCAAATTAAACAGCAAGGGGAGTTTATGAATCAGTTTGGGCAAACACTGCAGAGCCATGGGGTGCAAATGAGGACCATTGAGACATCTATGGCACAGATGGCAGCAGAGATAGCCAGTTTGAAGAAACCGGCACATCCAGGTTTTCCGGGAAACACCAATGTTCCAGGGGGAAACCAACAGGCAAAGGCCATCTTGCTGAGAAGCGGCAAGAAATTGTTAAATCCAAGGGCCGAGGAGACAAGCACACCACAAGCTGAAGTAGAAAGTGAAGCCAATGAGGAGCAGCCCGCACAGGTCACAAATCCAGTCAATGACACAGTTGTGGATTCTACTGAAGACCCGATTGTAGAGGAGGAAGGACCTCAGAAAACGACACCCTATGTGCCACCGCATCAAAGGGCACAAGCGGTCCCAGTCCCGTATCCACACAGTGCTAAGGCAAGGAACGTAGATGCGCAATTTAAGAAGTTCTTAGACAGTTTCAGGAAGCTTTCAGTCAATATCCCTCTATTGGAAGCCATTGAGCAAATCCCGTCTTACGGGAAATTTCTAAAGGACATCATTACTAAGAAAAGGAAAATTCCGGATACAGAGGTTGTCGTGCTCAAAGAGCAAGTGAGTGCCTTCATCATGGGCACTTTTCCGCCAAAGAGGCAAGATCCAGGTTGTTTTAACATTTCTTGTTATATTGGAAAAGTCAAATTTGGTGAAGCATTATGTGACTCAGGGGCAAGCATCAACTTGATGCCCCTTTCTACATTCAAAAAGCTGGGATTGAAGGAGTCACGGCCAAGCAACATGACTATTCAATTGGCAGACAATTCGGTGGTAAAGCCATATGGAATCTGTGAATACGTGTTAGTGAAAGTGGACAGATTTGTTTTTCCAGCAGATTTTGTAGTCATGGAGATGCAGGATGAACATGGCAACGAGCTATTACTTGGACGTCCTTTCCAAGCTACAGCCGACATGATTTTAGAGATGGGGAGAGGTCGTTTGACCTTGGGTATAGCCGATGACCGATTTGAGATGGTCATGCCCTCTAGTACAGTGTCGTCTAAAGCAAAGGAACAATGTCGTGTGGTAAAACATCTGGATAATAATATTTCACTCTGTCTTGGGAAGCCATTTCCGGACATGGCTCATGTGATGAGCAAAGTGGACAATGGAACTTTGGCTATGGACATCATGGAACAGACCAAGGTAGTATCTCTGTGTAAAGCTGTAGGGTTCCCTAATGATGAGGATGAGGACATTCCGCCTTCTTCGGAAGATGATGTTATTGCAATTTCTGTTTTTGATACATATCCTGAATTACCATTGGAGGCTTGCTTGGTAAATATTACACATGATTGGATGCGGAGCAATTCACTCAAGGAGTGCGCCAAAATGCTTCAGATTCTTCCATGCTTCTATGCGAGGCATTATGAAGCTTTAGGTGAACTTCCCCCGCCGCTTCAATCATCTCTGATCAGCCCACCGGAGTTAGAATTAAAACCGCTACCACCGCATCTCAAATATGTCTTTCTAGCTGAGGAAGACAAGTTACATGTGATTATTTCTACTTATTTGAGTGCGCATGAGGAGGAACAATTGCTGATAGTGCTGAAAAACCACCGGGGAGCTTTTGGGTGGTCCGTTGCAGATATCAAGGGGATTTCCCTTACATTATGTCAGCATAAGATTCGGCTCGAAGAGGGAGCCAAGCCTGTGATCCAACCTCAACGACATCTCAATCCAAGCATGATGGAGGTTGTAAAGAAGGAGGTTATTAAACTTCTTGCTGCAGGTATCATTTACACAATATCAGACTCGACATGGGTGAGTCCCACACAGGTAGTCCCTAAAAAGGGGGGAATTACTATCACCCAAAATATTTTAAATGAACCTGTCACCACCCGATTGGTAACCGAGTGGTGAGTTTGTATTGATTATCGCCGTCTGAATGCCGCTATGCTAAAGGATCACTTTCCTTTACCTTTTATCGATCAAATTCTAGAGCGTCTGTCGGCCGATCGCACTTCTGTTTTCTTGACGGGTACTCGGGGTACAACCATATTTCAATTGATCCTTTGGACCAAGAGAAATCTACTTTCACTTGTCCCTATAGGACTTTTGCGTATCGTCGAATGCCTTTTGGTTTATGCAATGCACCTACGACTTTTCAGCGTTGTATGCTCGCTATCTTTTCTGACATGGTAGAACGCTATCTTGAGGTGTTTATGGATGACTTTTTGGTGTATGGTGCATCGTTTGATGAATGTCTCTACAATCTGGACAAGGTTTTACAGTGCTGCGAGGATACACATTTGGTCCTCAACTGGGAAAAATGTCACATGATGGTGACTGAGGGGATAGTGCTAGGACACAAGGTGTCTAGCAAAGGTTTAGAGGTGGATTCGGTAAAAATTGAAGTTATTTCCAAGTTACCCCCACCAAATTCTGTTAAAGGGATAAGGAGTTTCTTGGGACATGCCAGATTTTATCGTCGGTTTATAAAAGACTTTTCAAAAATCGCGAAACCTCTATCTGAACTGCTTGAGAAAGATGTTGTATTTGATTTCAATGACAAATATCTACATGCGTTTGACGTGTTGAAGGAGAAACTGATTTCTGCACCGGTTGTTCAAACGCCGGATTGGACTAAACCGTTCGAACTCATGTGTGACGCTTCTGATTTTGCGGTAGGAGCCGTGTTGGGGCAGCGGGTGGACAATAAGCCCGCCGTGATTTTCTACGCTTCAAAAACTTTGAATGACGCCCAATTAAACTATACAACCACTGAAAAAGAATTACTCGCCGTTGTTTTTTCTTTTGAAAAATTTTGGCAATATTTAGTTGGATCTAAAGTAGTCGTTTGGACTGACCATGCAACAATTAAATATTTAATGGAGAAAAAAGACGCAAAGCCTAGATTAATTAGGTGGATTTTGCTCTTACAAGAATTTGACATCGAAATCAGGGATAAAGCTGGGATTGAAAATGTTGTCGTGGATCATCTGTCTAGGTTAGAGAGGGTGGATGAGAAAGATTTAAATATACCCATAACCGAGACATTTCCGGATGAACAAATTTTGACAGTTAATTCTAAAGACCCTTGGTTCGCTGAGATTGTGAATTATTTGGCTTGCGGGATCATCCCAGAATGTTGGTCATATGAAGAGAAGAAAAGATTCTTCCACTCTTTATGATATTATTTTTGGGATGAACCGATTCTTCTTAAGCAATGCAGGGATGGTATCCTACGCAGGTGTGTGCCTGAAGTGGAGTATGAGAGCGTTCTCCGTCATTGCCACACACTACCTACGAGAGGACACCATGCGAGCTCTCGTACGGCAGCTAAAGTTCTGGAGAGTGGCCTTTATTGGACAACCTTGTTCCGAGACGCCTACGAGTTTGTAAGGCAATGTGACTCCTTCCAACGAGCAGGTAATATTTCAAAGAGACAGGAGATGCCCCTAAATGTGTTCCAAGAAGTGGAGGTATTTGATATGTGGGGCATAGATTTCATGGGACCATTTGTGTCCTCAAATTCAAATTTATATATTCTTTTAGAAGTTGATTACGTGTCGAAGAGGGTAGAAGCAATACCCAAAAGGACTAACGATTCCACTGTAGTGTGCAGGTTCGTGAAAGAAAAAATTTTCTGCAGGTTTGGAGTTCCCCGAATGATCATCAGTGATGGGGGTACACATTTTAGGAATCAGAAGTTCTCGACATTATTGAAGAAATATGGGGTTAAACACAACATAGGTACCTCATATCACCCGCAGACTCAAGGACAGGTGGAGGTTTCCAATCGCGAAATTAAGAAGATTTTGGAGCGTACGGTGGAATCCACGAGGAAGAATTGGAGTGCCCTACTATCGGATGCATTGTGGGCGTACATGACGGCTTACAAAACACCTATAGGCACCACGCCTTTTAGGTTAGCATATGGTCGGGCTTGTCACTTACCTATAGAGTTAGAGCACAAAGCACATTGGGCGCTTAGAAGGCTCAACTTGAGTTACGATGGAGCGGGGAGGAAGAGATTGCTTGAATTGAATGAGTTGGATGAGCTGCGGATGACGGCATACGAGAACTCGCGGATATACAAGGAGTGCACAAAGTTAATCCACGATCGCCACATCCAGTTGCACACGTTCAAGAAAGGAGATAGTGTATTGCTGTTCAATTCACGACTGAAGTTGCATCCCGGGAAGCTCAAATCCCGGTGGAGTGGGCCGTTCGTGGTAGAAGAGGTCAAACCACACGGCGCAAGTGTGTGATGGTGAGACCATTTTCTTGGTGAATGGACAAAGATTGAAGCTCTACTTTGGTGAAAATTACAAGAGGAAGGTGAATGAGGTCAAACTCATGTCACTTTCGGATGCATGAGGTGCCCAAAAGTCATCTAGCCTAAGACGTTAAATAAGGGCGCTTGTTGGGAGGCAACCCAACCATTGGTACCTTAGTTTAGTTCATGTACGTTCGTAGGTTGATTTGTTTTGGTTTAATTTTTAGTGTAAAAATGATACCGTGATCGGTTTGTTCTTTGTGCAGGCTGAGGCAGAGTCGATACCATCGAAACACTGGTCGATGGTATCGACCATGGAACAGGTTGACGACTGCAGATTTTGCACTGCGTCGATACTATCGACGGCCTCGTCGATGGTATCGACAGACCTACAGGCAGATCGCAAAATTAAGGTCGATGGTATCAAGATGCCTGTCGATACCATCGAGATCTCTGAAGATTTACAGAAGAAATCGACTCAGGAAAGTCGATACCATCGACGGGTGTGTCGATGGTATCGACACATTCAAGTGAAAAAGGTGGCGGCCGGGCCTCACGAGGATTTGCCCTAATCAGAGGGTCGATACTATCGACTCACGTCGATGGTATCGACCATCCACATCACCGATCTGCGTGAAAAAAAATCAACGGCGATCTTGGCATCAAGACGGTCGATCTGGGTGCTGCGTCGATACCATCGACCCATGTCGATGGTATCGACACGTCGGCGATCCGAGTTTCAAGATCCAGCCATCGACGACCGTCAATACTAGCGAGGGGGCGGATAACATAGATAAGTGTCGATAGGATCGACTCGCGTCGATGGTATCGACGGGTCAACAGTGGCACCGACCACATCTATTTAAGGGGAGTGATTGCATCAGTTGACGTCACACTTTCAGAGCAAACTCCTTCTCTTGTGCCCAGCGATCCCCCGAGCCGTCCAAGCCCGACAACGAGCCGCACCGAGCGAAGGTCTTCATCGAGCAGAGATTCAACTCTCCAATCTTCACCGAGCTCTCTTTCTGATCTCCATTTCTCGTCCCAAACATGGCGCATGTGGCCGAAGCTTCCTCCTCGCGCGCGAATCCGATAGACATCCCAGAATTCGTGCCACCACCGCCATCGTCGATCACACGTCCCCGACTTGTCCATCCTTCCTCGGAGGTCTGGAAGATCTACGAGGAGATCATGCGGAGGAAGATAGAGCCCACCCGGTATGTGGACCGGGAAATGATCCGAGATCTCGGATTCGAGGCCAACTTGGCCTACGTTCTGAAGGGGCAGGCCCGCCACACATCAATAAGGCCTGGCGAGCTGGAATCTCATGCAGATGGTCAGCCATTCTTCGGCGACTGGCCCACGTACAAGGAATTGGTGGCAGAGTTTATGGCGTCGCTGGACGTCTGTGTCATGCCCAACGACATCGTAACTACCGATCGTGAGTGGATCAAGGGCCGGGTGTCTTTCCGGCTGTACAACCACGACTACACCCTCACGCTCAAGCAGTTCAATAAGATCTTCAACTGGAACCATTCGCAGTACGACCACCGGCGGCCGGACAACCGCACCGACTACGACGCCATCTTTTCCGAGCTGGTGACAGTGCCACAAGGAAAGTCGGTGAGCTACCACAATGCCGCGTTAGCCGATTTCGAGCACCCTTTCGTCCGGGTACTGCACCGGATGCTGAGTTCTATGCTTTTTTCCCGGGGTGATCTGGCCCTCAGCAAATTTCAGGGGTCGGACCTATTCTTTCTGTATAAACTCCTGAAGAAATAAGAATGCAATTGGGGTACCTTCTTTCTGCAGCGAGTATTGGACGTGAAGAGGAGTATGAGGAAAGCCTCGATTCACTTTGGCGGGCTTATCACTAAGCTGGACATCTACCTGGGGTTGAATCTCGAGCAGCTGACTCCTCTCTCTACAAGAAGCAAGGTGAACTTGCAACATCTACACATGTCCAATCTCTTACTTCTTCGAGATGATTTGGCATATGCGCATTGCCACGTCAACCATGCCTATCAGGAGTGCTCCTTGCCTGATCCGGTCTTCAACATCGAGGGGGTGCAACACTTCCGGTGGCCAATCATAGCCATCGCCGACTCCAATGACGAAGGCGACAATGACGGAAATGACGACGAGGCTGAGGAGGATGAGGAGGCATTCACACCTCTTCGGGCACGAGTGGCACCACAGAAGCGTCCTCGGATGCATCCGGGTGCATCTTCATCATCACAGCCTACGCCGCCACCACCACCGCCCTCGCAGCCAAGCGAGGATGCCTATTCTATGCAGGGCATGTACGCGATGCTGCAGGACATCCAGCAGACCCAGCATAGCCACACAGCCAAATATGTCGGTATTCAAGATACTACCAACCGACTCTTTGTGAATCAACAGGCAATTTTTGAGAATGAGCGTCTTCTTTTCGAGAATCAGCAGAACATCCATGATAGGTTGCACAGGATGGAGGTGCAACAACAGCCGTTTTTCGATCATTACTGGAGCCAGAATTATTTTGGGGGGTATCCATAGCCTCCGCCGATGCCCCAGTACGATCCGACATTCCAGGCGCAGTACCCTTCTTGGGACCCCACGGTGCCGCAGTACCCGCCTCCACCACTGCAGGAGTGATCCTGTATCACTGTTCCAATCTTTAAGTTTGTTTTTGACTATGAGGCCATAGTTGAATTCAAGCTTAGGGGGGTAGTTGGAACAACTTTATCTTTTATTATTTTTTTTAACTTGATTGTTTTTGTTCTTGTTATTTGTTTCTTGCAATTTTAGTTTTTGTAGGATCCACATGCTGTCTAGTGTAATCGTGGATGTCATAAAGTTTGTGTCATCTCATTAATTGTGCATGGGAAAATCAAGGGAAATTTAAAATTTTGTGTGTGTTTGCAAAGCTTGTCTTGTTTAACCTTGGGTACATATCCTACGAAAATGATTGGTTTTGTCAACTTTAAAACAAAATTTCACAACTGTACTCCTAATGATTCATGAAAGTGGACGGAAATGGTTGTTTGAGCCTAAACTGACCAAATGGTAATGAGACTCTAATTGGATGTAAGAGAGAGAAACCTCTTAACTACTACACAGGTCAGTAAGGAGGGACACATAATATCTTTCTAAGGTTCAGTCATCTAGTCTTGTGATCTTTCCACCTCTTTACTTTTCACAATCTGCCACAAGAATTGGAAGTACTTTACAGTTTTAACTTCTTTGACAGCATTGCATATAGATAGGTCCTGCATTGAATTTATTTCCATATGTTTTGCACAAAAAGAAAGAAAAAAAATTAGAATAGTGATACATGCACATTACCCTTAGGTGCATGCCATGTAGTTGCAGTCATAATTTTCATGCATAAAGTATATCATGTATCTCAATTTTTCTGCAATGGTGAATTAAATTGTTCCATACCTTCTAAATAGTGCATATCTCTTAAGAAAAAAAAAGAGAAAAATCTGAAAAATCTGCATAATGAAGAAAAAAAAGAAGAAGAAAAGAGTTATGTAGAAGCAACAAGGATAAGAAGGAGAAAGGAACATAATATCACCTGCATTTCAAGATAATTGAGTACATGATGTAGCTTAATTAGATGTCCATCTCGTTTAGAGATGGATGGTTAGTACATGCATCATTCCACCCAATTTTAGGCATTAGGGCATTTTTCATGTACATGTGCATCATTTAGGACATTTGTGTTTTATGCATGTTGAAACTGTATGATACTTCCACTTTCTTCCATGAACCACCCATCTTCATCCACCCGTTGCTCGGATTGGTAGGCCATCGTGAATTTCTCCTCACTAAGGTATATCAGGAGAACTGCTTCCATGTAGATGGTAGTTAGGGCAAGCAACGTAGTATAGGAGATCACAAGATGCACCAAGTCTGAACCGGTGAGTTTTATTATGTTAACTGCCTTATGTGATAGTGTTCATCAGTTTTGAGGTCAACTTCTTTTATGGATGATTACTGTCGCCTTCAGGGTAATTACCGTTCCGTGGTTAGAAAGGGTCGGTATGTGAATGTCTGGTGGGAGTCATATGGGACGTTGGTTGTGGTGTGTTGTTCTTCAGTTGACATTAGCAATTCTATTCTAAGGATTAGTTGCTCGAGGGCGAGCAATGTTTAAGCTTAGGGGAGTTTGATGCGATGATTTTGAGTCGCATTTATAGACCTGTTTGATATGCATTTTATGCTTTTATTAGTCAGTTTTTATGGTTAATATTGCATAATTCATCCATTTTGGTCTTTGCTACTATTTCATGTCAAATCCCCTTTATTTCATCGTTTTGAGCATTAATTGTCAAAATATTATTATTTGTGTGAATTTATGTGGTTTCATGTTTGAATTTCAGGGAAAACAAGTATCTGCTTCCGTCGATACCATCGACGGAAGTCGATACCATCGACCGGACCACAGGTTGCCAGCCGCGAGTATCAGCAAAAAGTCGATACTATCGACAGTGATGTCGATGGTATCGAGCTACCATCAGGTTGCTAATAAGGGAGCACTCGATAGTATCGACACCAAGTCGATACCATCGACGCACAGAGGCTACAACGATGCAAAATGACAAAACCGTCACTACAGGTTCGTCGATACCATCGACTTGCGTCGATGGTATCGAGATTGCATCAGGCGCTCAGACGAAAGGAGAGAAGGGTTGCCGCTACCACACTGAGTCGATACCATCGACTCATGTCGATGGTATCGACACCGTAAGATATGTGTTCGCTTTGGAATGATCTTAATCGGACGGCCATGGTTAATTAGCGACCTAATTTGGGAGATATACCTAAGGACGGCGCCCCCAGCCAGGGGAAGAGGTCATTAGTTGTTGCACACATCCCGGAGAGCAAAGGAGAGAAGAACGGAGCATGAGAGCACGCCTCAGCCTATTCGGACGCCGAAGAAGACGAATTCTACCACCGGAAGGCGGCAGAACGCGGATTCCACGCCAAGGATCGATTGGACCTTCTCCTCTCAGGGGTTTCACCACTCAATTTCGTTTTTCTCATGTTTCCCCTTTTCTCTACTGCATTGTACTCTGAGATGAACATGCGGGGATAATCCCCTTTATCTTTAGGATTGGGAGTAGCCCGGGGATTCATTGTATGATGATTTTATAATAGTAATTCATATCTTATCTCTTAAATCCGTGGTATGATTTTGTTTTCTCAATATATTGTTATGCTTGATCACCATAATAATAACCTAATGCCCTTAATCACTTTGAAAGAAGGATTAATGGCTGAAAAGAGACGGAATTTACATTAATCGACAAATCCCTTGAACAAGGTGGTGTAAAATTAATGGTGGACACCGAGAGATCGTTTATAATGCACCTAGTTTAGGGTATAGGTTACTACAACGGTGGAACCGACCTAGACTTAGGTAGTGAATTGCACCATGATAGTGGGCAATTCTATTTTCAGGCCACTACCCAGATAGAGAGATAAAAATTGAGGCATTATATAAAATCTAATACAATGAAAACCCGCGGTGAAACCGCTATCCTAAAGATACCCTTGTGAATTGATTAAATCAACATTTAATCGATCGTTTGTTTTGTTTTGTTTTTATTTTTCTTTTAATTTTAACAACAACTCTCAACTTGTTAATCGGCTTAGCTGATCGCGAGTAGCTAGTAGGAGTCCCTGGCGATTGCATGTATCCCTGAGTTCGACTCGGGCCTCACAAAGGCCTATATTACATTGACGCGTACACTTGCGTTCTACGCACGGTAAAATTGTGTCAACATACTATGGAACAACCATTTTCAAGCTTAGGAGGATCTCATTCACCCCTAGAATGTTATCACTAGTGATGTCTGACCCTCCTAAATGTCATTGAGATGTTTCTCTTCTTCGATAATATCATCTTCTCATAGTCAAGTTTCCTTTCACAAAGAAATATGAAATTAGCGATGGAGGATATTTCTAGAAAACCTTTCTTCATATCTAAGACCAGCACACCATCAAAAGTGTAATTCCCCCCTCTTCTATCCTAAATATTTTTACACCAGTTTCTAGTGGCAACACCAAATAACAATAGATATGATGTGTCTTGCATAAAACATGATGTGTAATCATCAATAAAAATGCAACCTTTGGTGGTTGCAGGCATGGTCTGTCCTTCCTATGATACAACATATTGTCCTCTAGGGTTAGGGTTTGTGGTAGTGGTAAAACATAGTCTCTTTTTGAGACACAGTGTTTTCAAGATGATGTATTTTTCATTCTAAGATCTGAATGGAAATTTGACATGCCTCTACTACAATGACCATTTCATCCCCTCCCATAGAATGTGTAAAGAATCAATGTGATGTATTATTACACAAGAAGCCAAAATCTTTTCCTTTGAATATCACACATCACATGTTCTTAACATACTTACTCAATGATATAAGTGGAAAACAAGCCTCAACTCCCTCCTATTCATGTCTAAAACTTTATTCACACTTTTACCTAACTAAATGGAGTCAACTATAGTCAGTGGAATCATACTGTCAACATTTGGTTCAAGAGTCAAGGAAAGGGAAAGCACCTCACAAAGGGGCCTCCGACTGACAATTATCTATCCAATAGAAGAACCATGATGCTAGTCGCCTCTCTATGTTATGGAACTCCATGGAGCTCCAGATCCTAGACATTACTAATCATGCTACAAGTCACAAAAAGTAGGTTGCAATCATATTCAACTTTTATAAACCGACAACATCTTGAGGATGGATGACATTATTGTGGAGATTTATAGTTTTCAAGAAAATTATAAGTGATTTAGAAAATATTTCATGGAGTTTAATGACATCATAGAGGATCCAAATAGCCCTTTCCCATTATTCACTATTTCCCCAAGCTTCAAAAGTAACAAGATCATATGGAAGTTATGATGTTCCTTGTTAGTCTTTATATTGAATATAAAGGACTCAGAACCCTAAATACTCAAAGACACATATATTTGCACTAAAAAGAGTTGTTTTAGCATATCACACGTGCCTTAATACAAAGAGGCATGATACAAGATACATTGCTACCCTCCTAGGCCCTCCTTTGAAAATCTTGACTTTATTGAAGAATATTATGACAAATCCACTCATTAGATGAGGATGAAGATAAAAATAGCTTCTACAACTCCAAGAATCCCAATAGGCCTCTTCCTTTGTCACCACATATGATCAGAAATTAGGAGATTGAAGATAATCTACAACTTGCACATCACAATCTATCCATACCACCACATCTTTCTGAGTACATGAATTGGGTGGTAGAGATCATGTTATAGGTATATCAAGCCTCATCTTTGACCAATACACCATAAAGACCAATATATCCTGGATGGACATTTTTTGTGTCCCTTCATTTGTCATTCAAGGCATTGAACCATTACACCTCTACAAAACATTAGCATACCATTACCTCTATATTTTTCATCATTTCTCTTTAATTTCCTATCTAGTAGTATGTTGACTCGGGCACTAAATCATACACTTCTTTTGATCTTGATTTTTGATTTTTGCAGGATCTTAGAATTGCAGTGATTGGAGGTGGGTATGAGAAAGTTGGTCCAAAAATTTTAATAATGACTTCAAAGGTTACTATTATTGCAATCTCCCCTCCATTTTATAGTCATTTATTTTATTTGTTACTTGAAAAGATTTTATTTTCCACCCTCAGTTTTCTAGATTATCTAAGCTTGATTGTGAAGCTTGTTAGTTAGGTAAAGTGCCATATATCAATTGTTAAGTCCTTATGTCGCATGCTTGATGATTATATCTTTCATGTTTTTTACTATGATGTATGGGTCCTAGTAGGGTCTCTTCAGAAACTTGGATATTGTTGTTTCTTGACATCCATTGATGAATCTAAGGAAAATTTGGTTACATTTAATGAGATATTGTTACCAAAGCTTGTCAAGTGTCCAAATATTTGTTTAAATATTGAAACACATTTTTGATAGATGGTCCACATTCATCCTTGAGATGATGCTAAGAAACATATAGTTATACCCTCACTTCCTTTTTAAAAGGCAAAAGGATTGTTCACATATCATCATGTGGTCATACTCCTCAAGTAAAATAGTATCACTAAACAAAAAATACAAATATCATTGAAACACTTAGAATTTTTATTTAGGACATGAATATTACTAAAAAATTTGGGGGTACTATCCTCCAGGAAACTTATTGAATAAATGACATGCCATCATCTATTTTGGATAACCAAATCTATTTTTTGATTTTGTATCAAAATTCCCATTATATGTCATTCCACCTAGGAAAATGGGTGTTTTCTTTTGTCCATGAATTTGATGATGGTCATTAAAAGCTCAGTCTTAAGTGAAACTAAGTGTTTATTTATTAATATCCTAAACCACAACAAGGTTATCGCTCTATAATTCATTTTAGCATGGATTTCTCGTGTCTTGCTTTGTCACCTTTCTTGAAGAAACTCCTTACTTTGGCCAATTGTATGATGTTTCTCAACGTTTTCAAGAAATTGAATAATCTCTTATGCTTCTCCTGATTATTGATCATGTGTGCACCGTATCTTTTGTTCCTCCTTATCTTAGGCCTATATATTATGACCCTGACCATTCAAGTCTCAATGATACTCCATCACATGTACAAGAAGAACACTCAACTCAGCCCTTCTCAAATCTCTTTTAACTCTGGGGATCATGTCGTTCATCCTATTCAAAATAATAAGCACATTGCCTTACATAAGGATAAGTGGTCATGTACATTTTGTAACATACTAAATATTGGGTTTATTTGCAATTTAACCCATTTTCAATATTTTATTTCCTTCATGTCCTTTTTGTCCCTTTTCCTAAAATTTCCTATCTTTTCTACCCTCTTTGTCCTCAATGTTGAAATTGAGAAATACTTAATGATGTCAATTATATTTTACACGCATTCATTTGAATGAATGGGTTTTTGCAAAATATCTCAACTAGTGTGTTAATTAGAGTCTAATAATGCAAAATGACCATTTATGAGAGATAGTTAGTAGATTATATTAATTTATAGTTTTTACGGTCTTGTGAGACAAGAAATGAGAAAATAAGAAATTTTATATCAAAATTTATTAAGAAAGGTACTAAATATATTTATTAGGAACTTCACATACAATCAAATATAAAAATGCATTCAAAATGAGAAATTAATGTAAAGTTAGACTCCACACACTTTAATTAGAAAACCCATGGATTTTCAAGTCAATTAGAATTCCTTTATCCTCTTAATTAATTAAATGAATATGAAAACTCTAATATATATAAATACCTAATGCATGTGAAAAAGGAAACCTCCTTGACTCCTAATTAACCATCCCTTTAAATTTCTTGAAAATCAAATATTAATTGTTGTCCCAATTGAATTGGTATTGAAAACCTTAAGTGCCTTATATTTTTATAGTGGTGATTTACTAAGCATTTAAGTATTTTCCTAAATACACTCTTCCCTCAATGTAACGTAGCGTTGCGTTATTTCCTCCCCCTCCCTATCTAATGCGAGATGAGTTACCTTTTAATACTACATAAAGATTATAAAGAATTATAATAGACATGTTTCAACAATCTTAGATACACAAATACATATTTATGCAATAGATGGTAATTATAAATACAAATATAATTATGGAATGCATCTAACTATATTGTCTTTTTATTAAATTGTGAAAAAGATAATAATGTGTAAAAGCATATACTTATATAAACATATATCTAAATGACATGTTAGTTGGATCAAAGCATGTGTATATTAGTGAACCTAATACATATTCATGTGGAATATACTTACACCAATATACGTAGTAACCATAATGTTAGAAATAATATAGATCCACATTATAGAGAGAGAATGACAACAATAGACTTTAATGGGAAGAATACTTATTTTTATCAACACATAATATAATCTACAAATATATAGATTTATGTGACTAAATATGGGTAATTAGAACTAAGATAGATATATAAAGATTCACATATTATTGCAACAAATATTAAAACCATAAACCCTAACATGACATTAGATGATCTGGAATGCGGTAAGAATAATATGAAAATATAATAGGAATGAATATGTTCACTTTGACTTGGCTAACATACATAATGTGTTTCTAGGATAAAAACTTGAATCTGTGGACCAAGGTATACTATTCAAGTTAACCTTTATGTGTGAAGAGAGGTATGTTCATTCTAAAACCTAAGTTGGGCATATTTTATCCAATCCTATTTTCCCAACGAGGCATGAGCCTATACCTTAATTATTCTTGTTATTTCACTTTATTTATTCTAGGGTCATGGACCCCACTTGAAAAGTTTTCAATTTCTTATATCTTCCATATAAATTCTTCTAGCATGATGATGAATATGACTAATTAACTATTGTAGTGTATATGAGTACAAACCACCCATAGCTTGGGCATGAGCCATGGGGAATGTGACCACTCTCCCCACTTTTACATATATGGGTTGGGCATGAGCCCTGGGAATGTGACCACTCTCCACACTTTTTTATATATAGTAGTTGTTTGGGAATGTGACCACTCTCTCTCACCTATTTATTTGGTTTGAGGTTAGGTAGGTGCATCAGCCCCATATTAGTTTAATGTAGTCATATTAAATAATGCATGCAAACTTTATTATTACTTGACTTGGCAGAAATCTTATTTATTTACTTGCCTCATACTTTTGACCCTCTTAGCATAGTAGTTCTTTATCATGTAATACTTTACTTTATCTTTGTCCTTGTTCCTTTAATTGACACATAGCTTTATTCTCATCTTGTTGGATGATCCCAACCACCCAGGTTTAGGATCAGAATGAGCATCATGATCAAGGTTAACCAGCCTAAGACTAGGAGAAGGATTTCATCCATCTATCATGGTCTATTTGTTAAGTTATTTTATTGGAGACATATTGATGTAGTATAGTTTACCTCTACTTCGATCCTTTATTTGTGTAAAGCATGTACACCCTTATTGGGAAAATTTTATAAATTGAATATAGTAAAAGTTTTAACTTCAGCTACTATTCATTGGATTTTGTTTACCATTATGAGTAGAGAGGTGTTTTACTTATTTACAACATGATATCATAGCCAATGGTAGTCAGAGTCTTGATTATTTAAATTTGTCTCCCTAGTTAGAAACCCTTACCTCAAATAGTTTCCCTTTAGTTAAGATATTCACTTTAGAATTGACATATTGTGAAAGGTTGATTTAGGACTATAAGAGTTTCATATTAGAAATATCTTTAGTCAACTTTTAGGTGATTAGCCTATTATAGGTAGCTACTAGGAGATAAGTTTAAAGCAAGGGTACCTAGAAAGGGTCAGGGTTTGGGGGCTGGCAAAATTTTTCTTCAAGCCACTAGCTTGGTTTATGAGGACACCTGGATCCATATGACACCAGCCTGGCCTGAGCTGATACTATTGTCTGAAATAGCATACCTTTAGGCAATTACCTTAATGTTGAGTATACATAGGAATCTAATGGGATGATTTGGGTAACCAAAAAAATAAAATAACCTTATATCCCATAAGTTCCTTGTATGAGTATTAGACTTCAATGTTTAGGGGTAGTCTACCCTAAACTAGACTTTGAAGTTAAGTAATAATGAATAGTAAAACAATTAAGTGATTGGGTCTTATAAATGAATTGATGAGACTAACTCTTTTAACTCTAGTTTAGTTTGACTTGGTAGGTCAACCCTTTTAAGGAGAAGATTAGTGGTAGTAGTATCACCTTGATAGATTTGCATGTGCTAATTTTGAGGATGAAATCCCTTTTTAGGGAGATGGAATCCTATAACATAGCAAAATCTAGCCACTTTGAAACCAGAAACCCTAACTCCATAGATAAGAGATTAGTGAGATTATATGATTAGTATTGACCAAAAACATTATAATTATAATTTAACTTATTTTTTATATACAAATGAATATATAATTAAGTCATTTAATGAATATTTCATATGTGTTAACCCCAACAAATACTTAATATGAGTAACTCACTAATTGTGAATATACATAATGTTGACCATGTCACCCTAATGATTTGATAAATGGAACTAATGCATGCTAAGAATGCATAACATATAATGGTCATGGTGACCTAAACCCTAATATGTAATCATCTAACCTTAACATATATACATATATATCCATACTGCATTCATGATACATTAGTGACATTAGGTGTCATCATTAGATAATATACCTTGAAACATATAAATGGAATATAATTACCTAATCATAACTTGGTATATGAATAAATTCATTTGTATGCAATGTGTTCCACCATACTCACTAAAATAGATATAATGACTCAAATGTGATAAAGAGTAATTGGATTTACATAAGCATGATTATTAAGTCTACAATAATTCCCAATGCCCAATGTGATGTTACATGTATAATTTATAATATGAAGTGTAAATAGGAGAAAATGATTAATGATGACATATGTGAGTATAAAAGGTGATATGACAATGTGTAATATAGGTGTAATAAATTCATGTGACATTATTTAGACTTAATAACTTGTTGGATAATATTATCTATTTCTTACAAAATAATCAATTATAATTCTACATAATGGCAATATGAGGATAATGGAGAATAAATTCAAGTTATTAAGGATTGTGACATAATATATTAATAAATATTGAGATTTCTTAGTAAACCCTAATTGTGTTTAAAATTCTGATTTAGTAAATAAGAAATACATGTCATGTGTGCATAGTGTTGAGATGTAATTATTTTGACAACAATGTGAATATAATGTGACACAAGTAATAGAAAAATAAAGATGATGTAACTTCATAATGGAGATAATGTGAATAATCCAAAATGTTTACTATGTTATATTTGATAAAAGGTAACTTGAATAGTGGAACCCTTAGTGAGCCATGAAAAACTGACTTATGAGTAAAGCATGTGAAACACCATTGATTAGAAGGAACGAACTAGTGGCTTAATGTTGGGATGTTACGTACTCACCCTTCCCTCTTGTTGAGATTTTGGGGACAAAAATCCTCTTTAAGGGGTGGAGTGATGTAACATACAAAATCTTGGTTTTATTTGCAATTTAACCCATTTTCAAGATTTTATTTCCTTCATGTCCTTTTGTCCTTTTTCCTAAATTTTCCTTTCTTTTCGATCCTCTTTGTCCTCAATGTTGAAATTGAGCAATACTTAATGATGTGTTTGACACACATTCATTTCAATGAATGGGTTTTTGCACAAGTATCTCAACTAGTGTGTTAATTAGAGTCTAATAATGCAAAATGACCATTTATGAGAGATAATTAGTAGATTATATTAATTTAGAATTTTTATGGCCTTGTGGGACAAGAAATGAGAAACTAAGAAATCTTATATCAACATCTATTAAGAAAGGTACTAAATATATTTATTAGACACTTAGCAAACAATCAAATACAATAATGTGTTGAACATGAGAAATTAATGTAAAGTTAGAGAAAATAGGAGGGATATGGGAGAGAGAAACAGAATAAAAGGAGAGAACATTTTATTTTTCTTATTACTTTTAAAATGCAATGAATATTTTGATGAAATAGAAAATGTTATATTTTTTTATAAAAATAAGTTCCAATTAGGCTAATGTTGACAAAAATAATATACAATATTAAAATAATACAAAAAATAGGATTATTATTTTAAAATATTTTTTGTCTCTCCTCCTCATTTAACTCATTACTTTCCTCCTCTTGTGTTTTCTCTTTCATGAAAAATGAGAGAACAAATGGAGTCGGAAGGTAACAAATGAATATGTGATAGATAACAAATTGAGGAGAGAAGTAATGGGAAGAGAAGTGAGAAAGAAAAAACATGGAGGAAAGTAGTTCCATTAAGTTGTTTTTATATGTAATAAATTTGTTAGGTCTTCTTTGATTTGTTGTTATCATTAGTCTAGTATTTTACTTTTCTCTCTCCTCTTAATTCCACTTTGTATAAATAGAGAGATAAATTAAGATATTTCTTTTATAATTGATTTGTTATATCTAGTTCATTGGGTTGTTATTGATGGTTCACTATTTTTTTTTCAAATTCCTCTTCGTTTCACTCATCACAAAGAGAGATAAAATAGGAGGAATAGGGAAGTAGTGCCACTAATTTATTTTCTTATGTAATTAGGTTGTTATCTTTGGTCTAGTGTGTCGTTCTTTGTGGTTTATTGTGTTGTCATTGTTGGTATACAATCTTTTTTACTATTCATTTCACTCATCGCAAAGAGAGAACAAATAGGAGAGAGGAGGGAAATAGTTCCTTTTTCTCTTTTTTAATTGATTTATTATCTTTGATCCAACATGTTCTTATCATTGGCAGAACATTTTCTTTCTTTTTCACCTCCCCTCATCACCATACCATTATTTTTACTTACCAAATAATAAAAGAGGGGAGAAACAGAGGAGGGAAGTAATAAATGAATACGTGATAGATAACAAATGGATAAGGGATGTAGTACGAAGAGAGAGAGATAGAGAGAAAGAGAATAGCACTGAACAAGGAAGTAGTGTCATTAATTTGTTTTCTTTTGCAACCAATTTGTTATTCTACTCCGATGTGTTATTATCATAGGTCGAAATTTTTTTTTTCTTTCTCCTCCTCATTTACTCATCACAAAAAGAGAGAGATAGAGAGGAAAGGAGAGGAGAAAGTAATGACATTAATTTATGTTCTTTTGTAATCGATTTGTTATCACTAGTTTATTGTGTTGTTATCATTTGTTTAACATTTTGTTTTTTGCCCTCCTCCTCATTTCACTCATAAAAAGAGAGTGAAACGTGAGGAAGAGAGAAGTAGTACCATTAATTTATTTTCTTTTATAATCGAGTTATATCTGGTCTAGTGTGTTGTTATTTCAGATCGATTGCACTATCATCATTGGCACAATGTCTTTTAATCCTCATATTACACATCACAATAAGAGAGAAAATAAGAGGGAGGGAAGTAGTTGCATAATTTTTTTCTTTTCAAAAATAATTTTCTCTTATCCAAGTTTTTTTTTCTTTTGTCTCCTCTCATCGTCGGGCCTTTATTTCTATTTCACATAAAATGAGGGAGGGAACAAATGGAGAACAGAAATAACAAGTTAGTATGTGATAAGTAACTAATTAAGGAGGCAAGTAGTAGGAAGAGAGAATAATGAGGGAGGAGGGAAGTGATAGCATTAGTTTTTTTTCTTTTGCAATTAATTTGTTATCTCTGATATGTTGTGTTGTAATTGTTGGTCCATTGTTTAGTTTTCTCTATCCTACTCATTTCACTCATCACAAAGAAAGAAATATTAATAGGAATATAGAGGTAATGTCTTTAATTTGTTTTATTTTTAATCAAGTTGTTATCTCTACTTCATTTTAGTTGTTATCTCTGGTCTATTGTGTTGTTATCGTTGGTATAATATTTAATTTGGGAACTCCTTACAAAGAGAGAGAAAATAGGATGAAGGAGGGAAGTAGTAGTATTAATTTTTTTCTTTTATAATAAATTTGTTATCTTTGGTCTAGTGTGTTGTTATCACAAGTCCAGTCTTTTTTCTCACTCCTACTCATTTCACTCATCACAAGGAGAAAAAAAACATGAGGAAGGTGGATGTAGATAGGGTTGTAAATGGACATGGGTATGCCCACATATCCTCAAACACATACCCTCTAAACCCGTCATGGGTATAAATTTTTATAACCACATAACCACTTACCTTTATACCCATGTATCCACCTCTCACTGGGTACGATTATGGTTATATATGTACCCATACCCTATATACCCATATACTCATTTAATTATATTTTTATATAAAAAATTTATATTAGAATGTAATGGTGCATATTTTATCATCCATATTTTGTAAGAATAGGTACCTTAAAGTAGTATAAATTTGTATTATAATGTAATGATCTATATTCACCAATATAAACAGAAGTCAACATGATGTATGAAATTAATCATTGACTTCGTAATTAATTTATAATATAGTAAAACTTTGTACTATTCACCAATAGAGAAAACAACCATAATTTTTTTATATTTTTATTTAGCCGTATCGACATGTTACTCTTGATTGTCCTATATAAGATGACATATGATTTGCTTATCAACTTCTATATTCACACAAAATAGAATGCATTTGATGTCATACTAGTATCAATATTACCTAATTAGTTTATTGTTTGTTATACTCAAATTTTATGATGTGTTATTGTAGAAAGTCTATTAAGAATCGTATATCCAGTTACCCATACAATAGCCGACAATTATGTGGGTATGGGTATGGTACGGGTATAGCTTTTGAAAAAATGGGTATATACCCATACCTACTTTACTAAACGGTTATGGTTATGGATATGACCGTAACTACACCATTACCTACCCAGTTACATCCCTAGACGTAGAGCTATTAATTTTTTATATACATTAGATTTGTAGGTGTGTTGTTATTATTGGTCTAGTATTTTCTTCTCTCTCTTCCTGATCTCACTTATCACAAAGATAGAGGGAATAGGAGGGAATAGGGAAGTAGTGGAATTAATTTATTTTATTTTGTAACTGATTTGTTATCTTTGATATGGTGTGTTCAGCACAAATAGGAGAGCGGACAGAAGTGGTGCTATTATTTTTTGTGAAAGAGACAAAACTAGAGGAGGAAAGTAATTAATGAGAAAAGAAGGAGATAAAGACAATACTCATTTTAAAGTAACAATACTTATCTTTTTATTCTGGAATTATTTTATAGATTTTGTTTTAAATTTTTAAAAAATATGTTAGTGTTTGTTTTGTTGGAACATAACTTTTTAGAAGAAACCGAACACTTTTTATTTTTTCAAAAAAATCATTACAAATTGAAAGTCATAAGAAAAAGAAATATCTTCAGCCTTTTTCTCTCCTTCCAAACACTTTTTTGGCACTTTCCCATCCCCCACCAACCAAAAAAAGGTAGACCGCGACTTGGGGTACCACACCACTACAAATGATAGTTAGTAGGCACTGCATTTTGTGGTGTGGTGCTACCATCCAA